>QDHC01005994.1:848470-992075 GCA_013186455.1 Papilio dardanus tibullus | reverse complement strand
TCCTATAAAAAAAAAAAAAAAAAAATTTACTATTGAAAATTTTTCCAAATATTTGCTTAATGTTATAAAATCGTTTATAAAAGTTATTTTATCCTATACTTTGAACTTTCAAAAGAGCAAACAATATTCAAATAAATACAGTGCAAGGATTTAAATTCAATTTGATTCATATTATTGATACTTGTATATTAAGAGATAGATTTGAAGAGGAACTGCAGTTAGACTATTGTCATAGTTCTTTGTTTTAAAGTGATTGTGAAATGTTCATAGATAGAAATTCATAGACTTTTTTCATACATTAATCTCTCTTGTGAGGTTGTAAGTTAAACTATTGTTTTTAAGATAATCCGAGACTTATTATTTGGTAGTCTACGCTCGAATCACGAGATAGTAATTTAAAAATTCCAAGCAAAGAATTGTTTGCATATACTCGTACTCGTATTAAAATGTTAAAGGAATGGTATTTTTCATTACTGGACGTAGAAAGTGATTTTAAAATAACTTATTGCTGTGGAAAATGCTTTTCATTGAAACGAGCGAATGCTGTTTAAAATAAAAACACTGCTACAATTTTCATATTAAATAGTTATATTCTTTTATATTAGTTACTAGCTGTTGTGCGCAACTTTGTTAGCGTGGAATTAAATGATATAGCCCATGTTACTCGGGGATAATGTAGCTTTCTAATGGTGAAAGAATTTCTGAAATCAGCCAAGTAGTTTTTGAGTTATATCAATAAATACAAAAACACGAATCTTTCCACTTTAAAATATTAGTATAGATATATACTTTGGTAATATGAAATAATCTTATTACAATAAATTTCATTAGTAGTTTCATTAAACACTGGTAGCTTTTTACAGTTGAATAGCAAACTGTAGTACAAGCGAAACGTGGCAAAAACGTTTATAAAGTTATATTAGTTTGGAAGTTTTAATTAAATAATATATATGCTATGTTCCTGTGCTATGTAGTCGGAATACTAATTGAATATGCAAGTGAATCGCACCGTTGGGCGGCACTGGAAAGTTCATGAACTACACTACATATACAAACATTTATAATTATTATTTTTACAATAAACTTTAACATTTTCAAAGGGTTTCACGATATTATTTTTTATTATCGGTATGAATAAATAGTGACACTGTTTTAGTTTAAGAATACGTTGAAAAGAAAGAGAAATCCATATCATTCCATATTCACTGAGAGATTTTTTTCTTCTGTTTTGTTTTTGATTGTAGGGTTATGTTTACCAATCGCCAACAATGTAATGGTTAGAAATACGTACATATTAATTACTACGGCTAGAACTCACATATATTCCAGTAACGGTACCGACTTGTTTCGGATTTTTTGGGAGTCCATCTTCAGGGAGAGTGCTACTTATCTTGACACAAGCTTAAAGATTGTGAAACTATTGATAAAAAAAAATCTATAATAAACTAATGTTATAAATTAACATACTATAAAGTGCTTACCTCTTTTGAAGGGTCCTTATTTAAAATAATAAAGAATTTATAAAACATAGAGCAGCAAGTCATCCGCAGTGTGAAATATTTAAAAGTTTTAATTAGATTCTGGATGGCGAGAGATCCTTTATTGTTAAATGCCCTCCAGCCCTTGTCAAAGAATTAGCGAAATTGCATAAAGCTTTTGTGCCTGTCACGAGGCTTATGGAATTTCATAATTTTATACCCTCTTAATGTCCTCGGCTTTTAGAACCATTGTGGTAGTTTTATTAAATGATAATTTGGGGTTAAGAAGTGAAGACATTTAAAAATAAGAAGCTAATAAAATAAGTTTTACTAGATGAAACTTTTGTAGTTTTTAATGATAAAAACACCCTGTTAGGCATAAGTCACCTAAATTACTATACCTAATAAATATCCATAGTTTTAAAGACCACTATTTAAAACTGTATTTAATGCCTTTAACTCTTCTTAATTTTAATTAAACAGCGACTTCAGTTATTCATTATTTTAACTATTTCTAAAAGAAAATCAATAAGTCAAAATTTAACAAGGATTTCCAAATGAAACGTTTTAATAAAATCGAGTAAAAGCCTCCAACTCGGGTGGAATTTCAATCAGTTGTGAGAGCAATGTTACAGATGAAGTGACTAATAAGTCTCTGCTAAATCACCAAATTTAGTGTCTACTGTAAATGGGATTTTAATGAAATACTGCAAGCATATTGGTTACTAGTCATTCTATTATAATATAGCTCAATCAAAAGCGTAGGTTTTAAACTGTAATTAAACTATTCGTTTCTACTACTCATATGTTCCAACACAAGCACACACACACGCTCACTTATTCTAGTGGTTTAGTGTAAAATTAGTAAGTAACTACATTTTTCAAATTAAAAATAACACTGGTCATTTAGGATTTGTACAATAAATTCGGTTAAAATATTAAATGAATATTTATGTACATACTATTTGTTTTTAAATGGTATATCTAAAAATAAAAACGTGACATATGGGTTTAGGATTTAGAGTGCAATCACTATTCCAAATCACGTCCCGAATTGGAACGCGTCAGCGTGTTATTGCTTTGAAGGACAAACGATAAATGTCTCTTTCCCTCTCTGCCTTACATAATATGTTAATCTATTTTGATAATATGTTTTTATATTCATAGAAAATTAATAAGTTTTATTATTTTTAATAGACTGTGTTAATGCTAGAAAAAATCACTTGAATGTAAAAACCTTTGAAAATACGTAATTGGTACACTTGACAAAACTTAAATAGCTTAAAAGACCCTTTCCCCTAATAAAGATAAGTGTATTACTTATTTGTGTCTTACCTTAAATATATAAGTAAAAATATTAAATTAAAAAATAAATTGTCTTCGTATAAATAGAAGTAAATAATTTGTTTGGATAGCGTTCTAAGTGATCATATTTTTTTTTGCGTGAAAGTCGATATCTAAACAAATAGGATACAGATTATGTTTAAACAGAGAAAGATTAATAAAAAAACTCTGATTTCAACCTTTTTAAAAAATCCGTTATTCATCATTCGTCGCTCGAAATCAATAATGTTGGAACGTTCCGATTCCGAACGTGATTTGAAATAATAATTTAGAGGTATTTAATCTTAAGCCTTTGCTTTGCTTATTGTGAATAATTTATTAGGACCTATTTTATAATGATTTCTATATTTTCGTAGCTTCGTAGCAATGTGCTACGTCGTAGATTGAGTTTACGAATTTTGAATCAGAATACAAATTTACTCGGGAAGTACCTTTATTCTTCCTTCTTAGTGAAGATTGTAACAAAATATTCGTATACAATGCCTTCACAAAATCACGGGCTCAAGTAACCTTTAATTAACAAAGGTGTTTATTGGCTATCGACAATTTAATTTTATCCCAAGTACTGAGTGAATATATTTATAAAATTCAATACAATGTAAACCTTTACGCCATAGAAATAAGGTTAATTTTGCGATAACTTGTTTATAAAATGCCGCCGGCTAGCCTATAAGCACTCTCTCTTCTGAAGTACTTCGTAGTTAGGGCGTCCGGGCCTCACAGTGTTATTATCCAACGGTACATTTATAGGTTAATTTCAATCAAAGTAAAGACAATGTACGAAAAATTAAATATTGCTTGTTAACATTTATGAACTCTACTTAGCTCTAGTTTGTTGTGAAAACTGGAGCTATGATTTGAACTAAGGGAAGTGCCACATGAGCTCCTAGCTATGTAGTTTTACAAAATCGAACGAATGCTATACGTTGGGGTTGCGTCGAAACGAGAATTAGCGTTATTACTGTTGTATTTTCTACGTTTGGTACTGGTACATTCATAACATTTATTCCAAAATACAGAACATCCTTGTTCCTGGTACTTCTTATGATACATTATTTAGTCCAAAGAGACCCCTGGTCTGTCTTATTTAGTTCCGAGTGTCTTCCAGTGTCGTATAATCGACGAGTTATTGGTCCTCGTTTATCGCAGTACTTTATACGTTTTTTCGGAATAAGGGGGTAATGGTTTGCGTTTTGTTTCTTCTATCAAAGTTACATGAAACAAAAACTGTATATTGAAAACAAAGCAAATGAGTATACCAACTTCTCTCGGTTTTCAATTCTGTTGAAAGTTGTTTGTTGTGTTTGTTTTAACTGTGTCGAACAAGTGAACTCGGCAATCATAATGCGAATATATTCTGCTAGTTTCACACTATGACAGAACACTAAAGCAGTTCGTTACATCAGTGCAGTACTGTCATAACTACTGTTCAATTCACAACAATATGCGTTCAAATAATAGTAGTATGGTTTCGCATTAGTTTCGTGTTAAACTAGCATTATTTGTAAGGGTAAGAGAATTTTCTCACGCAGAACGTATTCACTCGTATCCATAATTGTTGAAATACAAGAACATAAGCACACGACATATAAAATTATCGTCCTTTAACAATGACGAGGGTCTGAGTGTCAAATAAAGTGAAGTGTAAAATGTAGGTTATACGTATTTAATTTCTGTTGCCGACGAAAGTTTCAAAATTAAATATACTCTCGAAAACACAACATATTTGAACATAGATTAAAAGAAGCAGATGAGACATGTTCCTTCAACCGTATATGCTATTTTCCATTTCTATATCTTTCTCTTTCTGTGCTTTAATCTGATTATTGAATTATTCTTTTAACCAATATAATGTTTTTTAATATACATGATTTTATTATAACAATACTAGTTATGAATGAATAAGAGCAATAAACGTTGATTTTTTTTAGGAATGAGAGAGGTAAAGAAGTTCCCTTTTTCATTGGTTTGTATAATTAACGATATATATACAAAATAGCTTTAGCTTAAACAAAACTTTAGCTAAGTTACACATACCGCTTCTAAAACTATTTAGCTTCCGGCACAAACGTGTTTAAATTAATTGGGTTCAAGGTTTATTTGCGCTAAATTATAAACTACATAATTTACTTTAGTTATTTTAACAGAACCTTATCTTACTAATATTATAAATGCCAAAGTGTATGGATGGATGGTAAAACGGATCTCCATTAAGTTATGTACCGATGTAGAACATAGTCCGGAAGAGCTCGTAGGTATATAAGTTTTTTCTATACCTGCGTGGATGGAGACGCAGGCAAATAGTAAAAAAAAAAAATAACCTACAACAAAATTATGTTTTTATTACTAAGATTATAGAGCGTCGGTGGCTCAGGCGTTTAGCTCATAACTTGTAAACGGCAGGTCCCGAGTTCGAATCCCGCCATGTACCAATGTGTTTTTTGATTTTCGAATTTCATATGTACATATTTACCTGGCGCTCTTAGGTGAAGGAAAACATCGTGATGCAACCTACACATATCGGGGAAAATGGAGCCCATCATCGGTCGAACCTTACCTTTTACCTTGTCTTACTAAGATGATTACATGTTAATTATTCAGAGCAACTATTTTTAGAAATTCAAATACATTATTTATTCATAATTTAAAAACTTACTAAACACTTGTACTGTACTTCGCGTAAAAGTTTGCCTCAAGTTAAAGATGGCAAGTTCTTGAGTCACTAATGTCTCAGATAAGTTATTCCTCGTTCCATTAATTAACATTTCAACTTTAACTTTTCTGCATATTTTGTATAGAGTAAGAAGTTTTACTAATTTCTTATAATTTTATGATAAACTAGCAGTTGCCCGCGACTTCGTCCGCGTGGTGTTTAAAATATTTACAACTACAATTTACTTTCTATTCATATTTCAACATTGAAAAAAATGTTATATTTACTTGATATTGAGTACATATACTAATTTAACTAAATTAAATATCAGAATGTCCTAATTATTTTGCATTTCTGCTTACGCCCGGCTCGTAAGATGATTTTTCGGTTACCCTTATTACTTTTGTTCGCGATATCTTCTAAACTATTCGTCAGATTTAAATAAGGTCAAGGACGATTTTAATCTACATTAAATTCCCCTGATAACAGACACACTTATTTGGATAAGGATTAATATTTAAACCAAAAAAATAACGCGGCAAATTAAGTGCATATTTTAATTGATTTTCAAAAAACAAAAAGTGATTATTGTGAGAAAACCGTAAAAGATAAACATATGCCATCGCTGACTTTTTTGTAGAGCTTTTTTAGATCTACAAATGTCTCATACATCATTTTTATATATCTGGAGCGGTTTAGCCAGCGTAAGCCAATAAAAAGGAAAATTTAATGAAATTTTGCGACAGGGTCCAGAAATGCGTTGTTTATTCCTATTTCCTAAACTTTGCAAAAAATAAGTTATAGCCTATGTTAGACACAAAGAACGTAGCTTTCTAATAGTGAAAGAATTATCGAAATTGGTTAAGTAGATTTTGAGTTATTTCAATACAAACAAAAATACAAAAATACAAAAATCCAAAAATCCAAAAATTCAAAAATACAAAGTTTCTCTCTTTATAATATTAGTATAGATTGAATCTTTATATTACAAAAGAAAATACTATTTGAGATGCTAGTTAGCTTCTTCTCTTCTTTAATGTAAGATTTTCAACTTGTCGGTGGAGTCCTTTCCAACCCTCTCTATCCTGTGCCAACATCTTGACATTCTGATACGACACGACGTCCACTTTCTTTTTATTTGGTGTATATAACTTGCCCTCGGTCTTCCTCTCTTTCTCTTTCCTTCTACTTTGCCTTTGATAATAAGCTATCATAATTTAATTTGACGTATCGGGTCTAATATATTTGTCGATTAGTAATAATTTCTTGATTTCTTGACATTTAGTCTACCCACACGATGAAACATAGCTATTATTTTCATATCAAACCAAGTTTAAACAAAACATTTTAGTACCAAGATAATAGACTGTTGTTTGCTTTCGTTAACTGTGTACCTTTTATAATGCGAGGCCTTAAAACTGGAGCACGAAACAGGCTTTGATACTGATTGTGTATACAATGAATATTTTAACTTCCATCAGTAATTTTTCGATAAAACACTTTTCTATATATTTTTATGTTTTATATAAATGTTATTATATAGACAAAGAAAGCTATTATGAGCTCTACTTACCTTCAAAATGTCAGAAAAGATATTGAAAAATCAACTTTTAAAATGTTGCTATAAAAGTTGTAAACCCTTTTTCACGGAAAAAGAACAATGTCCGCGTAATAAATAATCCGTTTAATTTTTAAAAATCACCACTTAAAATGTCTTCCATTGTTGCGCAACCTTGTCACGTTATAATTGAACTAGAAAACAAGGATAGACAACTGAATTTAGGTTAAGGGATAGCTATAATGGCCGTTTGATTAATGGAAATTTAAGTTAGGAAAAATGAAAAAATTTATAAAGATAATAAGCCGTCTAAATGAAATAGAATTTTACAAAATAAATGAATATTTAGAGGTTACTCTGGTAGAGCTTTTAAGCCTTTTTTGTTGTTAAATAATGAATAATAATAGAAACAAAATTGACCTTCTAATAATAAGAAATACACAAAGTATACGGGTAGCATTATTTAAATATGATTATGAAACTTTACCGTTTTTGTATAAATGTAAACAAAAGCCTTAATGTAATATAGATTTTAACAGAACGCTGTCCATTGTTACGGTATGTTTAATCGCCTTTCATTACAGGGAAGAGCATAATGGAAGTATGTTTACTCTTTGAGGCATGTTTGGTTTGTATAGAAATTTACTTAAATTATACGCTTTTATGAAATTATGGTTATTACGCTTCATAATTTCCGTTTTGAAAACGCTTTACCGAAAACTTACTCTTTTCTTTTTTTAAAACAATAGCGTAATTGTACTAAAAAGCGAAATGCTGAATGTGTCTAAAATAAAAAGAAAAATATATAGGTATATAACACACGAGCGTGTAAAACTGCTTGAAAATATCAGCGTAATATTTGTTTTTTTTTTCAACTTTTTTCTTACTATGTCAGACACATACAATTTATTATTTAATCTAACGCTAGAAATAGTTCTAGTATTATTTCGTACATGTTACTTAAATCCTGTTGTTGACTGAATTAGGTCAGCTCTAAGCCTCGGATTTCATACTCTATAATGTGTACATGAAACTACTAACTAGAATATCTAAACAACACGTGTTACTGGCCAGTTTTAATTAAAACTGTAATGTTAAGGGAAGTAAGCAAACTGTTTATAATTATTCTAAATTTAAATTTAGTACAATTCCGTTCTATTTTCAAATTGCTTATGATAGTTATACGTATAGGTTATAGGTTCACCTAAACTATTAGAGTTAAAAGAATGTTAGTCATATATTTTTGTAATGTGTGTAATTTTAAAGCATTATTATTTGAAACTGCGAGTTGTAAGCGCACCCGGCCGCTATAGAATAACCCTTTTCAAAACTTCTTCAATATATCTATTCACCTTTGTTCCATTTCATGCAAATTGAATTCGAACTGTGCTCGAGTTGAGGAAATTAACTTTAGTTCGTGTATTTGACAATGGTACCGAGGCTATGCTTTAATATAATTAAATTTGTCACCGCTAGCTTGTTAGAAACTCATAACTTGTATAGAAAGTTTCCAAAACATATGATAACAAGATTAATTTCGGGGTAACGAAGCCTCGCAACAAAGAGCAACGTCATTGAGTCAACGCTTTGTGTCAGTTTCGATACGTTTTCTGATCTTCCTGCATGATTTGCAATTCAGAGGTTGAATAAACTCAGACTTTAATTAAACTGTAAGGTTTATTGCACATTTAGACAATATTGCATCGTTGCACAATATATGTATAAGTACGCTTTTCGTATATATTTATTTACATACCAAATAAAACTGAAAGTAACAGTCAAATTGGAAACTTCTTATTAAATAAATAGATTATCCAGGCGATGCAAAAAGAAAACAAGCGTGTCTTAAGAAAAGAGTTTCTAAAAGGCATTTATAATATACTAGCTGTTGTCCGCGACTTCGTCCGCATGGAATTAAAAATGTTAGCCTGTTACTCGGGGATAATGTAGCTTTCTAATGGTAAAAGAATTTTTGAAATCGGCCCAGTAGTTCTCGAATTATTTTAATACATACAAAAATTCTCTCTTTATAATATTAGTACCTATAGATAGACTAAACGAGAATTTTCTTTTAAATAAATTATCAAGCTAAGAAAAATAAAAACAATTCGAACTATTGAATACGTATTCTAAAAGATGTAATTTAAATAATGTTTTTGTACGAATGTTTCGTCAGTGGAAACTCAAATGAAGATAAACATGTTTTATCCAAATTGTACGTAGAACGAGGGATGACAGTCGTATTTAAATACGGCACGTATTCTTTTGTATACACAATCGATATCTCACAAAGGAGTTCGTTTGGAACATTTAATACAAACAGCTTTTTAAAACTTTTGTTCTTACTCGCTTCTTTTACTTTCAAAGAAACTTTTTAATTGCCGTGTCTATCTTCTTTTGTTATATAAGCCTTTGTTTATATTGAAGCAGGATATTATAATTGTATTAAGAGATTGGATTAACGTCGGATTTTATTGGTTACTAGCTGTTGTGCGCGACTTCGTCCGCATGGAATCAAATGTAGCCCATTTTACTCGGCGATAATGTAGCTTTTTAATGGTGAAAGATTTTTGAATTCGGCCCAGTAGTTCTTGAGTTATTTTAATACATAAAAAATACTAAAACACAAAGTTTCTTTCCTCATAATATTAGTATAGATTTAGAAGCTATTATGTTATTATTTCAGATTAAAATCACATTTTTGTAATTTTTTATACTACAAAGATTTTAAAAAATTGAGAGAAAAAGTTTGTTTCTAAAAATTAAAACTAGGAAGGTTTCTTCTCATCACTGAATGAGAAATTTATTTATTTAAAACTTATAAGAAAAAGTCCAAGCTAAAGTTTTTCAATTCAGGCAACTTTAATAAAAGTACTTGCTTTCTAAGGCTTTTTGTTAGTCTTCATCTTTTAGAAATACTATTTTTCCATTCTTAATTGAATGATAAAAAAAACCCAGGAATACAAATCTAACTTATGTATTGACCTAACATTAAACCGTATTGAATACGAAAGGAAACTAGTGCTATTAAAATCTAGAGAACTAAAAACAGAATTCCATGAAATATCTATCAAATAAAATGGTCGATAGTTTCTCTTAATTTTATTTTGAAATGTAAAATGTTATTTACGAATAGTTCTTCCCCGTCGCGTCTGTTTCGTTTGTTTACTACGTCCAAGTGGAAACCAGGTTTAAAACAATATCCATTTTTAATTACGGAGACAGTGCTCGTACAGTTAAATGCTGTTTCCATTCCGCGCAGATTGTTCGTCGTAAAATACGCGATGCGGACTTGCCGCTTTTACATTTAATTACTGAGATGTTTTCTTTTATTTATTTTTTATTAAATTGCTTTTTATAGATGATGTAATAGCTTTTATTTTAAGCATAGCTACGGACTCGTTATAAGTTTCTGTTTTAGATAAGATGTGAAAACTATTTTTCGTTGTTTTTGAATAAAATTAAGATTTATACATCCATTTTTTCATTTAATACACGAACTTGTATTTAATTTTGTATTATCTGTACTAAATAAAAATATAAATGCTATTAATAATATTAGTTTACTTTGACATTTAAATATAATTTTAATTCGTATATTTTTTACTTGTAAGTTGTAAGAAGACAAGGTATAAAAGTGTAAAGGTGAAGTGCGTAAGTACACTAACGAGCTAACCGGTGAGTTCCGTCTTGATGAGTGCAACAGGCCGTTACTCTTTTAATAAGCGTCGTCTTTTTAATTTAGTTTTAGAATTTTGATACGTACTATACATAGGTTAACTTTATAAAGAATTTATTGAAATAAGTTATTAATAATATTTAATAAGTCGAGCTTGTTTTTCCTAACTTAATATTTGTAAGAAATTATTAACCAAATAATAACATCGTAAATATGATTTCTAACTTGTAGGAAAAGTGGTCAAAAGAAATATGCAGTTTTAAAACCCAGTAATTTAGGACGGCGGTGAATTAAGTTTCATTTTATAACAAAATGCTTGACTTTTTATCGTTTTATAGAATAATAACAAATACTCGATTGTAGTGTAGTGTATTGAACGTTTATGTTATAACATTGTATGCTATGCGAGCCACGATGGCATCAATGGTTATTTAAATAATGAATTTCAGTCGCACCCATGTCAATATGGACACAATGGGAAAAATACGAGCGCTGTGTTCGCTGCAAGTAAACACGCCAAATACAAACAATAATAACATGAAAAACTTTTACTTCAATTGTAAAAATGAATTTCGTGTGCTTTTTAAACAGTTTTACTGACTGGTTTATTTAATATGTTAATTTGTTTGATAAACCTAACAATGTAAACGTAAAAGTGCTGATTTAAAATTTTATATCTTGAGCAAAATAACGTGCGTTCCGTATATTAATTAAATACCTAGTAAAAATAGAAAACAAGTCGAAGTATGAAATTAACATAATTTTATAAAATGCGTAATTAATACAAATCATCAAAGGGTGTATGAATGTTATATTTTAGTAATTATAGGATAATGAGAAGCTTAATGATCGTAACATCGAATAACCAACCCATTAATATAATTGATGAAAGTTGATAGTAACAACCGACAAAAATAAATTTTTGACGGTTTTTATAAAAAAATACAGGTTTTAAAATAACTTTGAGCTCCATCCAATATGAAAAGTTAAGGTTTAATTAAATTCTAAGGGAGAGGGATAGCATATTTAAAGTAAAATATTCTGCCTCCCCGACAAAGAATTGTAGAAATTACACCGAGTACCTGCCCTTACAAACAATGTAGGTACGAACATTTCTAATTTACTTATTACACGATGTTGGCTTAAGAATAATAATTTTATTAAACAAATCGTCTAATGTCAATATTAATCAAGGTTCGCCACGTTCATTTAATTATCTGTGCAAATTATTACAACTATTTTTTTAAAGTGGCTGAAGATGGAATACTTTTTTCGACTATGGAAAAGAACCGTCTGATTTCCTCTGGTATTGCAGATGTCCATGGGCGTCGATGATCACCTTGGTGTTCCCGCTGCTCGTTTGCCCCCCTTTCTTTTTTAAAAAAAAAAACAATATTAAAAAATATTTCTGGTAAAATAATCGATGTAACCTTACATTGTGTCAAAATATCATCTTATCTTTTAGTAAAAAGTCTGAGGATTTATGTCTGGGACATTTTTAATTATATCTGTGGATTTTTTATCGAAAATAAACGCTTGTGAAGATGAGATGATAATTGAAAATCGCTTTCCTTTTATCTTGATTCATTCAAGTCAATTTCTATAGAGATTGAGTAGAAAAATAAATTTAAATATCTTTTTTAATACATTATGTAGTAGCTGAGAATAAAATAATATTTCTTATTTTATAATTGTTTGGAAATATCTCGATTGAGTGTCGTAAAAAGTGTATGGAAAAGCTTTTTTCCGTCCAAAAAATTACCTTTTGCGCGTGTTATATCTACGTTTTCTGTATCATTGTATTGCACGTGAGATATTTACGTATTTAATTTTCAAATTGTGGACTATAACTTCAGGAACTCGGAACTTGTTATCGTGAGAAACTTTATGTCTATGGTGAAGTTCTCTTAAAAGTTTTGTGCATATTAAATAATATTGGACATACTGTTATCGCAAATACGTATTTCGAAATAATGAGCAAGATGCTTGAAACCTCTAAATTAGTTAAATTCCGAGTAAATTGATTTTAGTTCATCTTTTTCAGTTACATTTTTAAAACTCAAAGCTTAGATTGGTGAAATACATGTCTGAAACGGGACTAAAAATCTAACCACATAACCTAATTCGATCCCTTTTTTATTTATGGTAATTTTACTTACCCAAACCCTGTTCAATAGATTTGCCACACTTTTAACCAATTAAAGGCAACCAATCTGTTTTTCAAATCCATCTCATACTGAGTAATTAAATTAAACTTCGGATTGATTTTTAGGCCAGTGTGTAAGTTAATAAGTTTATAAACTACTACATTAAGAAACTAACAAGTTACGAAGGCGGGGGAGTTGTGGGACTCTACTCGTATTAAGTTAGTGCAAACTAAGTACATGATAAATTGGGCGCAGATGACGGGAATTATCCCGAACGTGTCGACGAACGTATCAATGGCTTAACTTACTAGTTGGTAGCTAGAAACATTTCTATAGTTTCACTAATTTATATGTATTACCTAACAGTTGAGCAATTATAATTTATGGGGTACAAATACCACGTTAATCTTCTTAAGCCGGCTACAGAACTTCAGTTTTAACTGCACAGTTTTACCTGAACAGTTCACCTGCTCAGTTAAAACTGACGCGTGTTGGCAAAACTGAGAACTGTTCAGTTAAAAAACTGAACGTAGCCGGCTTTCAACTTTTATTATAATCGTTAATTAACCGTGAGTTTTTAGTTACCGAAATATCCATATAAATAGTTAGGTAGTTATTTTATAGAGTCTGAGAGAGTCATCAGCCTATTATAATCTTTGTAACTTGAATAAATATATGTCTGTCCTTCTTTTATCTTCTAACCTAACTACAATAAGTATAATTTTATGATATACATTTTTTTCAATTGTTTACATCATTGGAAATTCTGAATTAATCTCTTTACACCTTCTAAATGCAGTTGTTTCGTGTGAGTACAACGGTTTAATTAAAAAGTTGAACGTTTGAAAGTACTCGGTAACGGAATCATAACACTACGCACCCTAACTACAGCCACTCGAGATGAGAACGCTCACAGCCAGGCCCCCGGTAATAACATCTACTTTATTATATTCCGGCTTAAACTGTTATTTAAATGAATTTCGTAATACACAATGTAGAAGAAAATACCAAGAATAGAATACGTTTATTATATTGTACCTAGTTAAAAGTATTCGATGATATTCATTAACAAGGTTGAAATAGAGTTCTATTTTCTTCTTTTCAACTTGAAAAATAATTATTAATAGACACTTACATTAATAAGTATCTATTAATAATAATTATTAACAGATACTTACATTAGTAAGTTAATATTCCATAAATAAACATTAAACTTAATTTTTAACATTACCTGTATAAAATTTAAAAGATTTTCCACGTTACGGTGTAAAAAGGGCTATACAAGTACAAATGGCTTGTCTCGACTGTGAATGGGCCACGTTCGCGTAGAATGGCTGCAAAGCGCCATTGTACTAGAGATGACAACCAGAGACCCAATTACCTGCACGAAGATAACGTTTTGTACACTTTGTACAGGTTTAGTTTCATATGATTTTACAATAAAACTAAGTAATATAAAACTTTCTTCATAAAAACTGTGTTCCATTTTTTAATGAATCTTATTTTTTTATTTGAATAAACGTCCATTTGACCACAATCCCAACAGATGATATGCGGTCAAAAGATGGTACTCGCTAGTTTAACTCCCTATTTACTCTACTTTTGAGGATCCCCGCGTAATTGTAAATACTGACACCGACAACATGCTTCAATATAATTATAGTAAACAATAATCCCTTATTCAGAAAAAAAATATAAAGTACTGCGATAAACGATAGACCAATAAGTCGTCGATTATACAATACTGGAAGACACTCGGTACTAAATATGATAGACCAGGGGTCTCATTTGAACAAATTATGTATCAAGAAGTACCAAGAACAAGGATGTTCAGTATTTTATGTATGTGCTAGTACCGAACGTAGAAAGCACAACTGTATAACGCTGAGTCTTGTATCGGAATAAAGCGGTAATAATTCATCAATAGTACTAGTAATTTAGTAACAATGCTTTACTAATATTTAATAGATTTAGTTAGGTAAATACACATCGGTCCCTCGCTTGGTTACACTACAGAGATCGTTCACAATGTCAATAGATAATTACGAATCGTACCACAATACGTACGCAGTTTACATATAATATGTTTGTATATGCAAATATACTAATGAACCAACTATGCGGTCTTAGCAGTAATCCTATTGTTCTGAAAACCTCAGCGGGGCTACTCAAACTACTTTTCGATCGGTGATATCACTCATGGAATCGACAAAAAATTATGAAACTGACATTAACATTCGATAAAATCATGTGACTCACGTGTGTGATATGGAACGTCAATGTCAGTTTTATATATTTTTAAAGTTCGCTATAGATTCGCTTCGTAGCGTTGGGTAGCCCCCAGCGCACATATATCTCTGAAGAATAGACATAAATACCAACCTTTTAGTTGTTTCTAGTAGTCACCTAGTTTCTCTTAGTCAATTTGATCAGTACTCAGTACTCAATTAAAGGTTGTCCTTTCGTCTTTATAAAATACAATAAAATAATTACAATAGTCTAATTAAGATTATGAAAAATCTGGACTAGAGACGCTTTATAAATGAAGTTGCAGCTTAACTTGTTTAAATGCTAAAGTATTTATCTATTATACGCATTTCCAAAAGTCGATTATCGCAGTTATAATTATTTAACAACAAAATAGCTTAATTATAATCAACAAGCTCGGTGCCTATTTCTCGTACATGGTACAATTTGTTCACTTGTTGTAATTTAGTGTGAACGTTGTACCACATTGTTTTATTTGTAAAGGCAAGAGTTACACTTATTTAAGCGATATATCTTCGTTACGTTACTAATGAAAACAGTTTATACGTTAGTAAACTAGAGAATGTAATGTAGGAAGTTGTTGTTATTTGTCTCGCAACGAAATGTGTCTACACTTCCGAAATATTAGTCTTCTACATCTACGCTATTATATGAAACAATAACGCTTTTTATGTTTGTCCCTATATATGCTTGAATCTTTAAAACTACGCAACGGATTTTAATGCGGTTTTTTTATAGATAGAGTGATTCATAAGGAAAGTTTATATGTATAACTATCGACCGGCCCCGGCTTCGCACGGGTGCAGTTATTATTATTAGTTATATAGAACTTTCACAGATTTTCTGTAGTGTATTTAGTATTAGCATTGCACCCGTGCGTAGCCGGGGCGGGTCGCTAGTTAAAAATAATATATTAGCATGTAAATATCCATATTATAATTATATAAAAATCCCAAGTATAAATCTAATTACTTAAGAAATGCACAAGCATTTTTCGCAGACGGTAAAGTTATTTTTAAAACTCATAGCTTTCATATTAAGTTTTACTAAAGGCTCAACTTTTAACATCGTCGTGAAATATACGTACATTAACGATGTATTTTAATACTTTGCAAACTTGAAATAAGAAGTCTCGTATCTTTGCAGAATTTTTCATACATTTTAGGTACTTTTAGTTACGGTAATGTAAGCGACAAAAGAATGCGGGTACCGTAGGGGCCCGCTCCGTGCAGCCCTGACCTAGTTGCTGCACACAAGGTCTTCGCTATTGTGTAACTTCAAGCTAAGAATCCCTTGTTAAAGAATTTTCACAACAAAGAAACAAATGAAAATAAACTTTAGTAAACACATTTTAATGTTTAGTGACTTATTGTTAATTAATTAATGTATTTTAATTAATCAACGATTACGTAATTAAAGATTTCAATTAAATATTTTTATAAAGCTTTAGAAAGAAGTCACTGTATTTTCCTTAATATAAAATACACCTTAGTTAATTTCAACATTAATAAAGTTATATTCACGATTTAATAAAGTAAGAAAGGAAAAACAGGGAGAAATAAAATATGAATTATTTTTTACAGGTTGTAATTGAATGTTAGGGATGAGAAAGCAAAAAGCTTTAAGCTTTCCAAAGTAGAAGCCCAAAAAGCTCTGTAGGGAGTTGTTTGTTACCTTTCATATAAACAGGGACATTATTAAATTTAATATTTAAGTCTAAACGCCTTCTGGCTACGAATACAAATTAATTTTCTTTGGATTTAAATGTAAGTATAATTGTTAGGAATATAAATTAAAAAGGTGAAAAACACGTAGGTAAGTGAAATTTTAAATTACTATTGACCCAATCATTCTGATTTTTTGTTTTTAAATGTTAGATTTATAATCGATCTTAAATAAAATCTGCTCATACATGTTTTATGCAAAAACCGCACTAAAAATGTTTAAGATACATTACTACGAGTATAGTATTCATTGTGCAACTCTAAGTGCTTTCAAGTAGTACGTAGAGTTGTGGCATCAGAAATGATAAGCGTTGTTTCCACTTTCAACAAAGATTGAGACAAAAGAACTGCTCTATTTTTGACCCGAATGAAAACTTTTGCTAGAGTGAAGTAAAATAAAGCTTGGAAAGCGTTTTCAACTGAAATATATATATTTTTTGCTTTGAACATTTTCGGATTGACCGTGTTCGTGGTAGATTTTAAAGCTCGAGGATTTTACTACGTTGGGAGAATTCGTTTTATATTTTTTGGAGCAATTTTTTTTTTAAATTTGGTTAATTCTCTATCCAAGCAAGGAATAAACAATTAAAAAAGTATAGTTATTTTCAATAAATATGAGATTTTTATATAATTTCATCATCGCAGTCCCCCTAAGACCCTAAGGGATGACTAGTCTATAGTCAACCACGCTGACCCAATGCGGGTTGATAAATTTAATTTTCTTGTACATTTTTGTATCTAAAAGTGAAATAATAGTTTAGTTTCTGTAGACATTAATAGTGGCAGTGTGCGGTGCGGTCATCGGCTCCCAGACCAACAGTTACTCAAAGTCCTTATTGATGTAAGTGCGGTGTTACTGCTATTACTGCACTCTAAGGAGAAATACATTTACTATTACACGCAATTACTAGAAACTTGATATATGAAATAAATTCAAATCACAAGATTACAAAACGCATGTTTTATCGCAACGAAATTAAGCAAAATAAGTCTTTAAATTCAACCATATGGGATACCATACACGTACTGCTTTAAACTTATGTACTTGGTAGTAGCCTTGATGGTCACTTACGAGTTAAGACCAACAGCATAGCAGCGACTGGAAACTTCGATCCGTGTATGACAAAAATCAACGACTACTTGTAGTTCTCGATACCAACTGCTGCTAGCAGTCCGTGTATGTTTGACCCTACGTAAAAGTAAATTCCTGTACTCTGTTATTCGTACCTCTACATGTGTCATATTGGTGCTACAGTCTACGGCGTCAGACGCAATAGTTTGTATTCGTTGTAGACAAATAGCAATAATTCAGTTCAAACAAATTGAAAGGCGCAGCGGTAACGAGTTTACCGTCGCACCCTCGTCAGTATCGACACATAACTACTACTATGACCTCAATATTCACTACGGGTAAACATAATTTAACACCTACACTGCTACGATTTTTATTATGAAAGTCCAGACTGTGGCACTGCGCGTGTTTTATGAGATACGTATTCTGTAGTGTTTGTATAATATAATTAGGATGGAATAATATTATAACCAAAGATCTAATATTTAAGGTAAGAACTCTGTTATAGTCGTAGAGTTTAAATATATTAGAAACTTAAAGAAGCAAATATTTCTATAAGAAAAAAAAGAAAAAGCATTTACCAATTTTGCACTTACCAAATAGAGCCTGGAAATGAAATTTGACTCAGTATCGTCTGCCCTTGAACAATGAGTGACGCTTGAGAAACTTATGTTTACGTTGCTGACTTGTATTAGAAGGTAACTCACTTCAGTAGACAGCAAATTCTCAAGTACGACGTGGGATGAAAATATATTGTATATCTTCAAGAGCAGGGAGTTATTTTCACCAGTAATTGGATTCCCCCTACACACTCCATTCGTAAGCATTTTACGATGTCTAATTAAATAATTTTGACGAATACTAATTAACGTCGAAAATCGAAGTATTCGAAGTACTCGTATAACCATGAAAGAAAAAATATTTGAAAGATTTAATAAATGTAAAAGCAAAGTTTTAAGTTTTAAACAACACGTTAAAGTCATAACAATATTCTATAAATCAATGAAATTAAAAGATATGTGTGAAGTCACGTAAAATACGCGCTAGTCGTGGAGTTGCGGAAAATGGAATCACTCATGGGTCGAACTACACACTAATTACAAATTAAGGAAACTAATATATATAAAGGAAAAAAATATTTGAAAACCACAAATTATACTTACTTTAGTTATCTCATACTGCGCGTAAGAAAACATTTATTACTTAACTTCGCCAACAATTTTATCGAACTAATTTTCTTGTAACACCAATTGTAAGTCGTCTAATCACATTACAAACTAAGTCTGAACAGTCTAGTGCGACTTAGTGCTAGCAAATGTGGATTAAAGCTCAGACAAGCTTAAGGGTAATAAATTAAGTTGACTAACAATTTGTAACTATTTGGTCAATCGGGACACCAACAACTTTCGTTAAGGATTACAACCAGATCAATGTATTTAAGTACAATACATTTTAAAATTTACATAATTTGAACCTACATTTCAGATAAAATTTCTTGTTCATATACTTATTAAAACAGAAATTATATGGAATATTTAACGGATCACATAATGGAATTCGGTAGAATTATCCCTTACTTAACCGAAATATTAATTTACAGCCAACAATTTCAAAAGGATGTGGCTTAAAATAGAATTTTTCAACGTAAACCTTTACGATAAAGGTAGCACAAAGGTATGGAAAATTAAGCGCGTACCTTTTTACCACATCGACGCTTAAAATTAAGTATGATTGTGGCTAAGAACTAGGTTTTTTTTTATATTACAAAATGGCAAAAGAGCTAGCGGTCACCTTGATTCGCTGAAAAAGCGAAGCGACCGCTGCCCTTAGACATCTGCAATTGCAAATGTGTCGCCTACCCATAATCTACGGAGGAGGAGACGGAAATTATTTTATATTAAGTTACTAGCTGTTATTCGCGACTTTGTCCGCGTAGAATTAAATAATATAGCCCATGTTACTCGGGGATAATGTAACTTTCTAATAGTGAAAGAATTTTTGAAATCGGCCCATTAGTTCTTGAGTTATTTCAATACATACAAAAATACAAAGTTTCTCTCTTTAATAATATAAGTATTTATGTATGATAATGTTGGTAGCTGATAGCTGTGGATAGAACAGCGTCTTTGAAATTGTTTATACTCTATACAGGGCCCTTGATGTTGTCAGTATCTTTCTCTTAGTTAAGTAACGTTATAACGTTCTTTACATTTCATAACTTGTTATAAGTTATGTGCAGCTTAGCACAGTACCTTGTTAGCAGTTCAACGCTTTATAGCAATGTTGAAGTTTAAAGCAGTTTTGTGCACGTCGCTTAAAACATCTCTGTTTACTTAACATTTATGTTAAAGTTTACTAAAGTTTCTTTTATTTAATAAACGAGTATAAAATATAATGAATAATAAAAAATAAAAGTAACAATGTTTTTTACTACAGTTAATATACTTGAATTTTACCGCAAAATTAACGTGAATCGATTAATTTAGTAATCTCGTATTACCTTGGGCCTGTGTAGTGATAACTTCGTAGTTTCCTAAGTTTAATAAAGGAGAACTTACCTAAGCATATTGAGTCACTAATAACTTTAGTCTCGTATCTTCGAATAGTTAAAATGTTAGCCTCTAGGTTTGTCAAATGGAGAAAATTACTAGATAAACTTGTTCACAGATGGAATTTATATTATGATCGGAATGAGCGATAGTGAAACTCATAGCTTGGAATGATTCCAAATAATTCCATAGCAACGATTTCAGAAATTACCGTTTTGTGAAATCTGTTCCGAGAAAATCTCTAGCATAATTCAAAATCTTAATAATCTGAAGTATTATTTTAATTACAGTTTAACGTCTTGGTGAAATATTGTTACATTTAATTTGATATTTTATTTAGAGGGATAATTTCTATGTTACTATATAAAAAGCTAGATTTCTTGTTATTCGCTTATCAAAAAGAATACAGAAGTGAATCTCTGTTAGTTATCTATTACAAACATATTTTATTAAGGTTAGGCAACGCATCTGCAATTGCAGATAATTATGGGCAGCGATCGCTTCGCTATTTCACCAAATCAAGGTGGCCGTGTGCTCGTTTGCCACTTTTTATATATAAAAAAAAAACTATTGATAATCTAAAAACTTAATCAAATTGTCTTCCATTTCGACGTCCATTACAACCTTGTACATCGTTAATATCTTAAAATCAACCCTCAACTACGGCAATGAATTTCCAATGGAATCTTGACTGTAATACGCCAAATACAACCCCTCTACTTGCAGTTTAATTAAAAAGCTCGACGTTTAAAAGTACCTAGTAACGGTGAATCATAACATTACGTACCCTTCAGATGAAAGAACACGAGTTACCCCGAAGCGGCAAAGGTCTAGAGCGGAAACAAAACAGACTTTATTCCAGTAGAGCTTGAACACCCTTTTAAACGATAAATTGCTTTTAAATTTTCTTATAATAACGTTTACCTCGGAGCAATATATTGTTAACTCCGTATTAATTGGTCTTGTCTAGCATTCAAAGGGAAAATGAATATGTTTTGCGTGTTTTATGCTACATATCAGTTTCCTTTGTTGAACAACTATAAAAAAAAATCGCACACACATTCTCTTTGATAAAATAGGGATAATATTATGAGTTTGTGTTCGGAGAACGAATGAATAGAATTATACTTCTCTTCAGAACTGAGGGGATACCCAAAGCGTCTTTCCATTGGCGAAATCGCTGATGGAATCGAAAAAAATGTATAAACTGACAATGACGTTCGACATCTCACAGGTGACTAGCACATGACTTATCGAATGTTATTTTCAGTTTTATACATTGTTTCTGATTCCATCGGCGCAATCGAAAGATACTTTCGGTAGCCCCCCTGGACTCTGAGCGCATATGTCTACTTTCATTTACCTATTACACGTTCTAAAAACTTTTGACGATAGGCCAAATTATTCTGATCTCATCATATTAAATCGTCATGTTAGTTTTGCAAGGTGCTGTGCTTTATTGGAAGATTTTTAAATTTAAATAATACTTACATCGTGCATGAATAATGCTCTCACATATCAACGCTTAACGCTGGTTTTCCCCGAGGCGCGATGTCGACGCGGCTTCTATGTTCCATTATTTATAGTGATATTGACAAAATATTTTATGCATAATAAGTGGTCTCGTTTCAAAATAATGTTTATTTTCGAGTACTCTCACCTGTACGATAATTTTCGTCTTGCAAGATTTTGGATATTAAAATTTAAAGTACATATAAGTTACGGGAAGTAATTTAAAGTGCATATAAGAGAAGGGGAAGTGGATATGGTGGGGGAGGGGACATGTAGGAAGAGGAGTAATTCTCTTGCTGTGCGTCTCCTCCTCTGAAGATTAAGGGTAGGCAACACATGTGCAATAAGAGATGTCTATGGGCAGCGGTCGCTTCGCTATTTCAGCGAATCCAGGTGGCCGCTTGCTAGGTTTCCTTTTGATAAAAAAAATTATAAATTATGAATATCCATGGTATGCAACATTCAAAGGTGGTAAAACGAGTAGTTGAAAAGCGAATTGCATATGCAAGTGTAGGGAGTCAGTGGCTGCGGTGAAGTGCTCGTGACCTACAAACCGTGCTCCGGCCCTCACGTACACTACCGTAACCGTACAACCATTGAATTTCTATTTTCAGGTCAATGGATTAATTAAAATTTATAAGTAGTTACATTTGATATAAATCAATTAGTTTTGTTACTGTATGTAAGTGGTTACTTTTAGTAAGGCCTTGTTCGCACCAGGACAGTATTTTAGTCAAGTAGCAAGTAGCATTTATTTGAACAAAGGATTTACTACTGTTCGGACTCGTTTAAGCCTAAACCTACGCACTAGGGTAGTAATTTAGTAACTAAACTTATCCGAACAGCAACATTTTAGTAGAATATATTAGAAAATCCTTTGTTCGGATAAATGTTAATTGCTACTTGACTAAAATACTGTCCTAGTGTGTATGAGGCATAACTTTGAATAGGCAAGTAATACTAAAATTGTATACTAAGTTAAGTATGTTAGGCAAGATTATTTTAGTCTAGTGTTGTAGATTTTATTTATTTCTTCTTCTTTATATTCTTCAAATACTAAACCGAAAGATAAAAATAAAACAAATATATTATATTAGATAAAATGCTGTTTATTCGAATTTTTAAGCAAATCATTTATTTAATGGTAACCTTTCATATCACATAAAAAAATAAGAGGGACAAATTAAACTTAAAAATAATATAAACAAAATTTAACAATTTTTTCATTACAAAAAAAAACAATAAATTAATTTAACTAGACACATTTTAATCCATTAAGCTCGATTTATATAGTACTAGAATGTTTTGCTAGTTTTTGCCGAAACAAAAAAAAAACGTAAATAGGTGTAATTAATCAAATATATCACAGTGTTAGACAATAAAATACAGCGTAATATTGTAAAGGAATATAGTAAAATAGGTACATCGATTTTACTTCATTATTTTAGTGAAATTGAAAGTAAATTACTAATATCAGAATACAACAGACCCATTTTGAATAGCTACGATAAACAAAGAAAACTTTCCAGCCTTTTATTGATAGACATCGCGTTTGACTGATTTCAATTTTCAAGCTTGCTTTTCTATACAAACTTTATTCGTGAATAAACTAATTTTAAAATAGTGCTTATCATCTTTCGATCACATGATTACTAATCTAACAAAATGGTGACGTTTTTTACGAAACTAACTTACAAGTCAGCTTCAATTTAAATCTGTTACAAGTTGTAAAAAATATAAGTTGATTTTCATTTGTTAACTGTGTGCTTTCAAAACGAGTTTGTTCTATCATGTTGTATTAAAATGAGTATCATAATTCGAGTAAATCCTGGTTACATAAATATGTTTAACTCAGTCTATCTGTTTACGAATGCGCTCCGTAATATGTGATATGCAAGTGAATCTGATGTTACAAATATGATGCTTAAGGTAAATTAAAATATGATAAATATTCTTGATTATGTAATGTTTAATTGACAGGAATTATCTAAACCGATGATTTGCTACACGCGTTTATATCTCCGATGCTCTTTACCCGGCGATGTCTTTTTTGCTTTATCGCCGTGTCGTCCATTGACTTAGCTGGTAGTGGAGAGCTCACTCTATGGGCATGGTCCGCTCTTTGACCATATCTACAACAATCAAATAAAATATTTAGAAACCATAATATGATTGTTAATTTGTCGCATTTCTTTATCAGGGAGTATTATTAAACTTCACTACAACTATTTTGGTTAATTAATACAAATCCTACCTGTGAGTTATACTAACGCCTTCTTTGATGTCATTCAATCTCTGTGTACTATCTCTAGTAGAGACGCTGGACTGGGAATACAAACTGAGCGGAGTGTAAATCGGCTCGTATTCCTGCAGCGTCGGCGGAGGAGCGTAAGTCATACTTAGTTGCGACAAAGTCCTCACGCCTATTGGCGGCGAATATGACATCTGATAGGATTGTCCGCTCAGGCTTAGAACGCTCGAGCTTTCACTAGAACTCGACGGCGACGTACGGTCCAATTTCGGCTTTAACACTCCCAATGCTCGAGATATTGATCCCTGAGAATATTTTTTTCTTATAAGCCATCTAGATCTTGTTTGATAACTAAAATATGAAATAATACATACTCTTAAACTATGTCGTCTTGAGTCCGCCGTGAAATCAATACCCGGTAATCCTGTAGCGACAGACCTAGAGAAAGGTCTTCCTAACATTCTGATCTGATGTCCGAACATGTTCCTGCGAATAAAAGTTTGTTAGGAATATTATTCGAATTTTAAAAACAAAGTCACATCGATATTCAACGAAAGCCAGGCAGAGACACATTTTATAATGTTATGTCATCGTATTGGCTCTAGTTTAGGAATCTGCTAACACAGAAAGCATTACATGCATTATTTCATTTCTTTTTAAACATTTAGATATCACATCTTACTATCGTTGCAAAGAGAGGTTTCTCAAACGCCATCTATTTAGTAGAAAATTATTTCGTTAGACAATATACAGTGGCATTTCAATATCTGGCATAGACACCAAAAGCATGATGCACTTGAACATAATACCAGTCATGCTTACTGTGATCGAAAACGATGATAAAAAAAAAAACAATCTAAGATAAACAGAGAACATTTAAAAATCCTAGAAACAAAGAAACGTACTGATTCCATTGAACATATTTCAAAGCGAATAAATATGCAGTACTATTCTCTGTGATTACGAATGAAAATAAGACAAGTATAATGTATAAATTAAGTAGACAAGCATGTCAGTGTATTCGAAAACAAGAAATAAATAGGAACATAAAATGCTCGATGTTTACAAGAAAGAAAGTCTGTTTCATGGAGATAAAGTGGAGAAAGCCCGAAAAAGTGCGTTCTAATGATGATGACAGAGGCATTCATGACGTATCGATAAAATGATCGTTACCGTTCTGTCTCGATGCAAGCACCGCCAAGTACAAAGGTGATGAGTTACGAAATAAACTGGCTCGACATCCGTTATATTTATCTTTTATGACGTTTTATTCACATTTAAATGACAATGCAGAGTGTTACAAGTGAACCTAATTAACTTCGTTTTTTTAATTTTACACACTAATGTATACAAGACAAAACACAGTTATGTTACATCGTTTAGAAATATTTCAAATGTAACAACGATGAATGGTTCCGTTTTAAATTCTATTAGAATTTACAAAGAAAAGACGTTTAAGTTGATAATATTACATCGTTCAAATTTAAATTATTTATAAAATCAAAGATTCGCAATTATTTATGTTATGGGATTTAAAGTATCCGTTCAACAATTACACGAAGCATTCAATGCTTCTACGTATCGACTAAGTTGTATATATTGACTAAATATACGAAATTCCGAATAACATCAATTCTGACAACTATAATTACTACTGCAAGAGACTAGGGGGGTTACAAAGAAGACAGCGATGCTTTAGTTGATTAATTAAATGCAGAAGAAACAGATGTCGTTTTGATGATCGCATAAATTTTCGTGGCGTTTTTTTTCTTACAAATCACAATTCCTAGGTTTTTATCAGTCTTCATCGCTCGTATAGAATTCGATCAAAATTTTCGACTTTCAAAATATTTTATGGAAGGTCCCTACAAAATATTGGCAAAAAAATTATTCTCTTGTGGAAAAATAGCATTTTTACAAAACTTTGTTACAGAGGAATTTTACATAGGTACAAATTTTCGAAATTGGACATCGAAGCGAAATTTATTTTCTGAAGGAAAGCTTTTTGATTTTCGTAGATTTATCTTTGTTTTGTGGACAACATGGATGCTCGGGCAGCCTCCACTTGCAGTTCTTCCACCTGGCAAAATATCGTATACCTGCAGGATTGCACCTTACATTATAATCAACTACAGGTTGCTCTGCTCTCCTACGGGACTGTGACTTTGTGACAACTACATCTCATCATGCAATGCACATTTTTCTTTTCAGTTGAACGATTAGAAGACAAGATTTTGTATTCAATAAATATTAAGTTCTGCAAATGTTCTACTTTATGTTATCAGATTTTCTTGTTTAGGATGGGTATATTAAGAAAATATAGCATTGCTGTGCTTTCTGTTATTTAAATAATTGTAAAGCAGTGCTTTATTTTCGAAAATATCGAAATAATTGGCGTCTCTACAGAAGCCTAGTAATTACCTTGCTGGGATGATCAAAGCATCGAACTCCGCCACCAAATGTCTTCTTATGATGCTCTTCGACGGTGGTATACCCAATGCAGTAGCCATCGTTTCTCCAGTAAAGGATGGCTCTAAAACCACTAAGCCGCCATGCACACCGCTGTCTACATGTTAATAATAATTTTAACACTGGTTGCTGGAGTCATCGGACTCCGCAGTTGGTGGTGCACTATTTTTATATAATATGTTTTATTGTTTTTTTAGCAGAAAAATGCATTATATATTAAATATGTTAATAAAGATATACGAAATTTTATTATTATCTTAACGTCACTTATTAGGTTTGTCAAATTTATACCAATTGTGCATACAAGATTACCTTTTAGATTATCAGCGAATTCTCCTAAATCAATATTGTGGGCCCAGCGTATAAATCTTTGGTTTGTCCAAACTAAAGGATCAGCATCAACATTCTCACATTGATGGCGTCTCACAACCAATGCCTAAAAAGTGATCAATTTTAAAATGTTGCTTGAAAAAAATCGCATTTTATTAATTAAATTGTATTTAATCTGACACCATTAGCTTACTTGTCGATCATATTTCATTATTCGTAAAAGATGAATGCCATGAACGATGGATGCTTGATGGAATTTTCTAGTAACTCCCAAATACTTTTCCAGCTCTTTTTTGCTGATCGTATCCAACATACGGGCATCGACCAGATTAGCCAAGAAGGATTCTGCGTACTGTTAATAGAACGTAAAGTTTCAGATTCTGTTTTAAAATGTACATCAATATCGTATCAAATTCAAGCAAATATTATCTTATCAAGCTAATATCATCAGAAAATATATTTTGTGGCAACTTAAAATATTCTGACTAACCTGCGATAAGCCTAAATCCGGCAACCATTCCGCGGCGACCCAGGCGTGAGTAAGATGACCAATGGTGGGGTTTCTGACGAGGTCTGGCCGACGGCGCTCCTCAATGGCCAGGCGTAGCTTCTTGCGATGCATCGGCTGCGTAATGCCCAGCCCAACTTCCAAGTCCGTGTCTGTCAGCTCAAGCAAAACCTGCCCATTCAAAGCACGAATCTAGAAACAACCAGAACACAATATTTGACGCTTTATTGCGTCAATTTTTCCGATAGCAGGACTTTATTTTGTGTACCAGGAATATTGTTTTTAGTTAAGCAATACAATTTTTTCACCGACTGAAGTTTTCTACTAAAACGAACCTTGCCACTCTTGACATTATCAGCGATGGTAGCTGCGTACTGTGGCATGCCGAGGGCGAGCTCTAGCCAGGCGATGATGGCAGGCGCACGCCACCGCGCCAGCGGCAGCGCCGCCGCCTCACGTAGAGCCGCCTCGCTGCCCAGCGGCGACCATGCGCGATTCCCGCCCGTGCCCGCGTACACAGGCTCTTTATATGTAGAACAAATTAAAATGGTTACGGATGGTACTACCTTAGCTTCTTCATATGTAGTTGTTTATCACTAATATGCTCTGACTAGTATCTCACTAGTATCCACATAGTGCCACTAACTTTCGCATCAAATTTCTGTCTGGTCAATGTCCGTTCAGTATTTGAATATCTTAACCTAACCTCTCTAATCAAATAGAAATACCGTATCCATGATAACTCATTTGCTTATAAATAACAAATGTTACTAAATAACTGACCCTCACCGCTCTCATGACCGCTAACAGCAGCGCTGCCCGATTTAGTGCGGTGTCTGCTGCGTGCGAACACACGCGATATGGACCCCCAAGCGGAGCCACGACCGCGGCTTGTCTTGCCCGCACGAGGCCGCAAGCCTACTAGTGCTGACTCACTATCCCCTGGACTGGATAGCTGCTCTACTGACCTAATTACATCGATGAAGTCACTTAGTTGATTAGTTCTGCTATAAACACGTAATTTGATAGCTTTTAATATGGAATCTTAAATCTTACACTCAATAAAAATATATTTAAACTCTGATAAAATAATTAAACATATTCCGGACCTGGAAAGCGAGCCAGCATCAATGGACCGTGTAAAAGGTGAGGCGCTGTTGTGCGGAGATAAAGTTGGGCTGCAGTCTCGAGGCGTGCTCACTGCGGAAGTAACATTCTTATTTACCACGATATAAGCATACGTTTTAAACAGATAAGTATAAAATAATGACAATTAGAAGATAATTAACAAAAAGAACGCTTACATTGGTAATGATGAGCAGATGACACGAGTGATGTGGCATCGGTATCATACGGGTCTATAGAAGGAGGCACGCCCTCAGCAGTCGAGTCCGATAAATTTCCACCACAGACCGACGTTGCGCCGCCATCACTGCTTCCTGTCACTAACAAAAGCTCTATTAATGCCACTTATGTGAGCTGTTCTTTAAAAGTTGATATGACATCGATAAATATACCGTCTACCGCAGACAAACCTCATACATGAATGGTTTAACGTCATTAACCTTTGATCAACATTACCTAACCTAAAGGTTAGGTAAGAAAATAACTGTAATAGCATGGTAAAAAAATAATAAACAATGTTCAATTTCATTTAAACTCATTAAGAACATTGTACTTGATTCGCCAAGACACCATAATGTACCTCTGACGCCAGAATCGGCGCTGCAGCTACCTCTATCTCCCAGTAGTCCCGAAGGTCCGCCGAGCATCATTGGTGGCCCGAGCCCGAGAGATGCTACGCTCTCTCCCTCAGACAAGCATCCAGCAGCTTGTAACTGTCTTCGAGCCTAGAGTAAAACATATTGTGGAATTACTCTATTTCAGTTATTACATAAACACGACTTTTAAGGACCGTGGACCGTAAGCCAAAGTTCATTTATGTTTTAGTGTCTCACCTCAAAAAGTTGTTCCCTGGCGTGACGCAGTTGCGTGTCCCTGGCACTTAGAGCTGCTGCAAGCTGCAGAGATCGCTCTGCCTCATCCCGCGCGTGTCGTAGTAATGCTGCTCGTTCTCTCTCGCGTTCTGCACGCTCTGCACCCAGTGCTGATGATGCTCCGCCTCGGGATCTCATCTAGGATCGTATCGAATATTAAGTTTTCATAAAAATACTTCAAGCTCTTTTACCATCTGTAAAACCTTTTTTAGCTTTTGATAAATATTTTTTTTCTTTAAAATATCAGATTAAAATGCTCCTAAAATTATAAAAACATCGCTTCCTCTAATAAAATGTATAAACTGAACAACTCACCTGTTCATAATTCCTGATAAAGTCTCGTAACTCCTTTTCCTTATCTTCGAGCGTAGCGTAAAGCTGTTTCATCTGGTTTAGCAAATCAAATTTCTCGGCTTTCAACCTCTTCTTATCCGCTTTCAAAGCTTAAATTGAAAAGTTATAATTTTTCGTTTAAGAAATGTGCGATCCAATATTTTAACTTAGCTCTACGTGGAATTTATTTTATTAATCACGGTTCATTTGAAGCATTATTTTTAACAAATTTAGTCCCCGATTAATTCCATATACCACGCACTAATTGCGGCAGCAATTACTGAAGAAGATATATGTTGATTTACGAGAAAATTGCTTGACTGACATGCACTGCTAAAATTCATAAGAACCACAATATCTTACAATTTACAGCTTCTCTGGCAAGAAGCAGTTCCTTCTCTAGTTGTTGAGGGTCGAATGTCGGTCCATCGTCTGTACCCTCTCCTTTGCTCCTCTCCATCAGAGAGCTGCCGGCCTCACCCCGTTCCGCCGCGGCCACTAGCAGCCGTCGAACGCGAGTAAGCTCCGCCTGTCACCAATAGGCAATCAAACCCAATAATAAACCAAAAAATTAAAAGACGTCTTTTTAGCGTTGTATTATTTTAGTTTTTTATTTAACTACATAATATTTGTGTACCTGTAAGCGTTCATTTTCTTGTCTTAACCTTCGAGTGATTTGAGTAGCAGATAACATTCCAGGAGAGGCGGGTACCTCTTCTTGTCGAGATCGATCGGATCGGCCTCCGGGCGATGCTGATCCTGATGTATTATAAGTAATATCAGATTATTTTTACTAATAGTTTTTATTGAATGATCTTGATGTGTTAAATAGATTTATAAAATGTCAAACCTCCGTCAAGGCTTGCAGTGATATCAGCTCTTGGTTCAGGGCCATCACTACTCCTTCCTGGTGATGTCGCTTCTGGCAAAGGCACTTCCTCTTCTGAACTATCAGCTGGATCAAGAATGTTCCTCTCGCTGGTATTGCTAGTACCTCCTGTGCCTATTTCAGCGTAAGTGCCGCTGTCGCTACCGTTTTGAGTCGGCCATTTAACTGGTGACTCCAGTTTACCGTTTGCTTGATTTTCTTTATTGTCATCGTCTAAAAATAGTCTCAAATGTTATCTTATATCTAATAGTGTTTTAATGTATAACTATCGGTATTACTATGCTTGTGATCTAACTTTGTACATTGTAGTAGACGAATAAAATATTTTTGATGCATACTGACCAATAAACGGATTATCTCTGCCATTTCTAACAGTGATTCTCGATGTTCTGTTCAATGTACCCTGTTTATCTCCATTCAAGGAGCCATTTCTTGGCTTATCTAATGTACCGATGAGGAGACGTCGCTCCGGCGGTATGGGTCTGGGATCTAAATCAGATCTCTCCAGAGCGGAGCTTGCCGGTGTGATGAGAGGATCGGCAGGCTCTGGTTCTGGATCTGTCTCCACTCTCGTACCTACAGATACTTGTTCGTCCACCATTTTGCGAAGTTTCGCCTAAAATACGATTACAATCAATTGTGGTGCAGTTGCAAAAACAATATATATGTTGGGTTTTGTTTTGTTTAATTAAATCATTGTTATTACCGTCAAAGCTCGATGGATACCCTATTATCTTGTGTACAATTTGGTGTTCAGGATTATCATTATCCTATTGTACAAAATAAGCCTTTATGGGCAATATTATTTGGTTATTTATGCAACTTTCCTAAATGTAGACTACACGTTATAGAGATAAGGTTAAAATATAGTATCATAATATTTAATGTTACCTGAGCGTCACCAAGAATGCGGCGAACTAGTGCCATCAGGCCGATGTAGCGGACGTTGTCATGCTATCCACCGTCAGTCCTTAGCCTCATTTTTCTTATTTTGTTGAACCTGTATTATGAAATGTAAAATAATCTAGAAAAGATAATTTTTAACTACTGTGTTACTTAATAGATTAAAGGTATTCGTAGTCTTCGTTTATTGGATGCTTACATACGCGGTTTTTATCTGAAACAAAAGAAAAAGAGTTATAGTACTCAAACTAATATCATCCAGTTCTTCTAGGTATAAGAACAATGTTTATAATGACGTTCTTTTACGCGGTTCACAGTATAATTAATGTCAGAAATCTTGTATCTTTCTTTTTTGTTATTTTATCTTAGCCCTAATATTATGAATTAAGTCGTTTTTACATTAAGGTCAACAGCTCATGCATTATTCGTCTAAATAATTGGGCAGTTTCATTAAAAGTCGGATCACATACCCTCAGATTTACATAATGATGCTGGGCTTTGAAAGCAAGGGACCGTTTGCACATTAGTCACTTCTGAATTCCCCGTATTCATTGCCCTTGATAGAAAGGTTTGCCTCTATGCGTATCAACATATAAAGGGTGTTGAAATATTACAAACAAACAGAAATTAGAAGAACGTGACATAAATACAATAAACTTAATCTTTAAAAACTATAATATAAGAGACAAAGATATATTATACTGTAGATGGAACACTCGATACCTAAAAGTGAGGCATTTTCTTTGACCAATGTAGGGAAATCTCCCTAAGTGTTAACCTCTAAATTACATTTGCCGACATAAAAAGTCGACCGAGTGTAACCTCTTTTCTCAAATTTAAATTGTATTTCATAGTATTTACTAAAGGTTAATATAATAATTAATAGAAACATTTTTAAAACGCTAATCAAAAATTTATAACAACCATAAAACAAAAATGGTCTTTGTTAAAAATTGTTTGGATTTAAATTGTTTTAAATAAAATAATAATAATGAAAAACGATAATTAACGTTTTAATGAATGTTTTAGTTTATTCTACTGTTTATTTTAAAAATGTAAAATAATCACACAATTTCCCAAACTTGGAATTTTTTTTCATGATACTGGCAAGTTTTTTTTTTAATAATTTCTTTCTTAGCACGCTTTTTAACGTCAAATTAGTATGGAGTGCTACCTCTATGTATAATATCTCTTTGATAAGAGAGTTCTTTAACATTCCCTTATTCAACTCAGAAAATCTGCTAAATAAACAGGAGGGCTACCTAGAGTACATTTTGATTGACGATATCGCTGATGGAATAGACAAAAATGTATTCGATAAGTCATGTGCTTGTCACGTGTGAGAAATCGAACGTAATTGTCAGTTCCATACATTTTTGACGTTCGCTATCGAATCGCTTTGTAGCGAATGTACTTTGGGTAGGACCCAAGGATTTCAGTGTGACTACTGTTACTGTACAATACACCGTTCCGTAAGGTTTAATCTCTTCCTTTTAGATAAAACGATAAATTCATTAAACGTTTTAATCCATTAGAACTTTGGTTGGCCAATAACGAAGATGAATTGCCACGAATAACTTTCATTCTATTATCTAGTGTTTTTTAACATTGAAGATGGTTGACGTAGTTTTTTCGCTCAGACTAGAAGTCTATAGTTTAATATTATTTTTTTTTTGTGTAGAAGAGGTTATTCTTTTTATCTTTATACGTTTACTGGTACTCATATACATTTAAGTAATGTTTTTAAAATTGGAAGTTGGCCAACTATTAAGGCAGTCAGCTGTGATGGGATTACAAAGGTACGAGTTTGTGTTATAAACGTGAAATGGCTTTGCTAAAACACAGCGCTCCACACATCGCACGTCTACAAAGAGGATTAACTACTTATATTATTTCATGGTTCAGTAAACGAAACTCTAATAGTATTTATAACAGCCTACAAGGTTAGTGAAAAGGATTTGTGACGATTAAGAGATTTGGGGATTTCAGATATCCTATAAAGTAGCAATAGCGATAGAGAGATTTAAAAGGAAAAGGTTAACATGGTACGGGAATAATAGAGGACTGAAGAATGATACGTGAAGAACTTAAAATTTGAATGCGCATTGACCATGGATATGAGTAGGCCTATGAAAAGATTTAGAAGAAAAGAAGATTTCAGTAATGGTTAAGATGGATATGGCGACTGAAACGACAAATCGATTGGTGGATGGATGAACAAGAATCTGATGTGGATAATCGTCCACATAGTATGTGATAAAGTTAGAGATTTATTTACATTCATAAAGTTCTTATACATCACTAAGACTCCGATACTTTCTATATAACTCGGCTCATGACTGTATGCAACAGAGAGCATCCCAAGAGAGGTGCGCCCATTAAATGAAAAATAGCCGACAAATTCTTTTTATTATCCATTCTTTTAACTAGAATCAATCAGCGTTTACTTTCATAATAGGATCAGTATAATAGGTTTAGTTAGAAAAGATAAAACAGAAAATAAACTTTATTTTGCTTTGTTGGTAGCTCTGAAATTAGTTCTTTCTACTTAAATCGATTCTATTTTAGGTAAAATATTTACCATTAAATTTAAATATTACCGTGATGTAGTAAATAAATTAAAGCGTCATCTGCCTTTTGTATTGTTGATTATAGACTGTCTGATTCGAAATAGGCAATTGGTTAAAATTAATTAGACTTGTAAAGCGAGTCTTATTCATTAAGTAAAACAATTGGTGGTCATTAGACAAATTAACGAAGCATTTGTTAAACAATAAACAAAATACGATCAAATTTTGGGTATCATTTATTTAAGCTTAAGCATCAAGAAATTTATGTTAGAATTGGTTGTTAAAAACTTTGAGTAGTTCCTAAACCCTGAAAGTACCCACTATGGTCGCTTACTCTTTAGAATTGTTAGTAATATTCAGTCTGACAACTGAAGAGATAAATCTGAATCAATTTTCAAAGTTCCCTTTAAAAGTAGAAAGCGATTTGCCTTAATAGAAGTTCGTTGGAAGCTGAAAAATTGAATTCATCTAGCAGTCACTTCAGCCGGCGCGGTAGCGGCCGGAGGTTATTTCCTCGGCTACATCTGCGAAAAATTTAAATTCAAACAATCTTTCGTCTCCACTAAAGATTATTCTACCTATCACTATTCAATCTATTATAAAAGTATATTACATAAAAGAAAGGTTCTAGTTTTAATAAAAACTATGGTTTTATGGCTTTGTCTAGTTGTGAATCCGAATTCCCTCAATAATAAAATAGAAATAAAATTAGCTAATTGCCGGGGTTTAAACGTATTTTGGTCATCTTATAGAAATAATATTCAATCCGATAATTATAAAACTCAAAGATTTAAAAGCTTAAAACATTTTACAAAAAAGAGTTTCTCAGAATCTCGTTCTACTTTGTTTTCCCCTTTTAATTTTTACAAATTACACCATAACGAGCATAAACAACGAGGTAACCGCCGCGGAGTTTCAGACGAAAATAAAAAGTTTCACGTTAAATAACGAGATGTCTAGAATATTGCTTTCAGCCTTTTCACAATCATTATTTTCTTCTAACAAAGACCCTCATCAGTCGTTTTCGAAGTCTAGAGGAAAACTTTTATTACAGACAATTTCTTCCGCAGCGTATTAATTCCAACTCTCGTTTCCTATTACAATGAGAGTTTACATTAATATATACTCCTTACTAATACATTAATTATAGCGCTAATAACTTAACAATAACATTATTAATTAACAGAACTAGTGTTCAACGTCCAAATTATTTTAAACGACGAGTACAAAATGGGTCGATTAAAAAGCCACGAATGATCCATTTGTACAGACATATATTTACTTTCAACGATCACTGCGGTTTTTGGCAAAAGGTGAGGGGATTTAAACATTTTAAATTGATTGAATAACCACAAATATCGTAGAATACATTGAAAGGGTCTAACCAATTTGTATTTAAAAGACTTTTTATAATTTGTTTAAACATTGATTTGTAGAAATAAACAATTGAAAATTGCAATCCACATTTCTCGAAGAAATGACGTAGAAAGTTATGAGCAGAGTCGTGAAGAAATAAAATTTAAATAACAGCCAGCAAAAGTGTCTTCTTTTAATTCTCAATTAAATAACGTTTTGTGAAATATTACTAGCTGCCTTCGCAATCATTTCCTTCCAACGAAGGCGCTCATCTGTTGTATTTGAGAGGCAGCACAACCTTTATTACAGACAATATCTCGCAGCCAAGAGTTATTTCAGCAATGATTCTAAAATGAATAGTAACATAGATTTATATTTTCACTAGTGCAGATTTAAAGCCGTATAAAAATATTGAAAGGAAGTAATCAATCGACTGTGCGTTCGGAATTTCGGATTGCCTCTGTACAGTTGTATCGAATGGTTGTGGAAAAGTTAAAAAAATATACAAATAATACAAGTACATGTGAAAATATTGTACGTGTAGCTTTGATTCTACTTTTGATAAATCAGCAAGAAGACTTACGACAGAATTTACAAAGGCCACTCAAATATTTAAGAGCGTCTTACCTGTTAAGGCCACACTCAAAGTCCATAATCTACGGCGATCTCGTTTAATTTTTGACGCCAATTAGATTTTAAGCGACGCTTAAATTTGAATGGCGTTTGAACATCCGGCACTTAGTTGGTTAAATTACAATTTCCGTCGTCAATCGCAGGTCAATATTTATTTATAAAAAACATTAGATATTATATGGTATACAATTTACTTTTTTATGCTCAGATTGCTGGGGCTTGTACGTAAGTCTAAATTGTTTATACACCTGTTATCCTAACATAATATGAAAATTATGAGCAACTTTTTTGCTTACCTGAAACAGCGCTAAAACGTCCAACAAAAGAGGGCGCTTTATTAAAGTCAGGACGGCTGATGTGCGGAGGGTAAATAATGAAGCATACACACAGCTAATGAAGCGGCCGGGCCCCAGGCTGGCACATTAACTTTATTAAGACGTCGCAACTAGACTTTACGTGATGAAAATACAAACTATGAACACTAGATTTATATAAACAAAGATTGTGGCAACATTCAAAATTACGTCGCGTCTTTTACAGCACTTCCAATATTACGATGCACATAAATATGAATTTATTAAAACTTTCGTGAGACATTATATACTAATTAATTAAAAACACAGCTTAACTCACGTTACTCACATAAGTATGTACAAACAGCACAGATTGTATATAAGTATAACAACCGAAGATGGAACATATCGCAATTTTAAATAAGCTTGGGTTATGGCGCCTACACCATTAGAACTTTCTTAAGCCGGCTAAAAACGCTAAGTCTTAACTGTTCAGGTGGACTAGGCAGTTAAAGACATGTGTAGGCAAAACTGAGAACTGTACAGTATGACTGTAGTTAAATTGGCGTGTGTACATCAGTTTTAACTGCATATTTACAACTGTGCTGTTAAAAAACTGAACGTCTGTAGCCAGCTTTATATGTACCATATTAAAACAAAAGAAAGTTAACTATGTAATAAGAGTTGAATCCGCTTCAAGTACATAAATAAGGAGTCGATTTTATGAAAAGTATTTTCAATATACGTTTGTTAGGATTTGTATTCAAACCACGTTGCGGAACGTGGTTTGAATACAAATCCTAGCCCTCATCTAGTCTACAGTATTGGAAGTCGCACATAACTTGCCTCATGAATACTATTCGACAACTTCTTGCCAAATCATTCAATATAATGTACTTCAAGTACAATATTATTGAACTTATTTTCTTAATGATTTATCTTTTAGGTACCTTTTTTCGTACATCAAATTTTTTAAAGTTCTTCAGAATAATAACAATTATGTCGTAGTTTACTTTCTAATGTTATTAAAATTATACTTCGAACTCTAAAGTATGATAAGCTAAACTTAAACAGCGCTAAACTTAAGCTTGTAACATAGAAGGGTAAACAGAGTTAATGATATCCATTTGCCACGTCTAGCACACCTATATACGTGGGTGGAAATTATGGAAACTGTGACTATAAATACGCTTGATAAGTTTATTGAACTCTTATACACACAAGGGGTGAATGTAAGGCCTTCCGTACACAAGGATACGCATATCTACAATTCTAGTATCCAAGCGGATAAGGCCCTCCGTACACAGGGATACGCATATCTACAATTCTAGTATCCAAGCGGATACACATTTTCGTACATCGCTCAAGCCTTGTACGCATCAGGGTAGCATTTTAGATGAGTAGCAAGTAATTTAGTAACTAAACGAGTCCGCAAAGCAACATTTTAGTAAAGTAGATTAGTAAATCCTTTGTTCGGATACTTCTTTCTTGCTAACCGACTAAAATACTATTCTAATGCGTACAATGCTTTATAGACTATAACATAGACTTGCGTAGAATTGTGTACAAAGGGCTTAATGGGAAGCGGCTACACGCTCACCTAACGAAGCAATCAGGGCGCACACCATTCACTCGCCATTCACTCGTTCAATCGATTGTCATTATAATTTACCATACGCATGAATTATAGATTTATATCTACAAGAAATTTAAATATGTTTTTTAATACCGAAATTTATTATTTAGAAAACATATTGAAAGCAGTTTGGTATTTTTTCAGGAAAATGGGTTTAACAAATTAATATTCTATGCTTATAAAGAAGAAAAATGTTTGCTTTTATTCATAAATTAACAAAAAATACTGCAACTAATGTTAATTTGTTAATTTCTAAAGTTTTTTTCGCACCGGGATAGTTTTTTAGTCGAGTAGCATGTAATAAGTATTCGAATGAAGAATTTACTAATCTACTCTACTAAAATGTTGCTGTTCGGACAGGTTTAGTTACTAAATTACTCGCTACTAAAATACTATCCTAGTGCGAGCAAGGCTTTAGTTCCTGCTAAGTTGAGAAATCAGTCACTGGATTTCATTAAGACGCAGCAAATAATACCGTCGGGCAAAGCTCATTAAAATAATATTACCCAGAGATGTAATAATACAATGATTTAATATCGAATGCGTTTTAATATAGCCGCTAATTTGAATTTGGAAAGCCTCCTTGCGCTCTGGAATTTTCTCCATTAGATTTTATGGATTTCTCTCATGGCTGCTTGCGCATTAAATTGTAACCAGAGGGAAAACGAAGGATTGAAAATTAATTTCTGAGGAGCCTTGAATCTTTTTCCGTTATTATAAGCGAGGTTTTTTTCCATTATTTTCTACGTTAATGGAAGTTTGCTTTTTACTTTATTGAACTATGCATATTTTATCTTAAGTTAAGTGTTTTGAAAAGATTTATTTGTACAAACTCACTTATTTGTTTATTCGAAAAATGCTTATTAAAATACTATTTATTTAGACACATTCCTTCTTTTAGAAGTCGGTTAATAAAAAATACATAACAATTAAAACATCTATGTTTAATTTGTTGTTTTACTTGTTTTAATAATATTTTGTAACGGCTAAGTGTCTCCATCACTTGGTTTTCAACTTAAAAGATTTAATGTCAACAGAACATTAAATGGGGTAATACGGTTAGACATCAGCGGCGGCAAAATTAGATCCAATGCCAACGCCATTTTGGAGAGGTTTTTAACGTTGTTTTAAGGTGATTAATATTGTTAAATGAATAATTTTACACTTTGATTTTTTGGTCAATTTACCTGTTATTATTAGTAGTAAGTAGTTAATACGAGTAATGATAACTACAATACTTCTTTAGTATTTAGAGTTGTTGCACTGTTGTATGATAATGTCAAGCATTGAAACAAGAAATAAGTATCATTGTAGACGTTTTAATTTAAGTGTGTGATAAGTATTTAACGCCATCGTGCACTTAATTACAGTTGATTGGAGAAAGCTATCGCATTCAACATTGCTGTGTAGTTCGTTTTTATTATTTCGGACTGAATTAATCAAAAAAAAAATAGGTTTAGTTTAAAAGGATGCTGAAATGTCATTAATGGAAACTCTATGATCAACAATCGCCTTATACTTTGCCATGACTTTCCGTTCTGCCGAAATACCTTTACAAACTACTGTTAACTTGTTTTTAAATGATTTTGTGAAACATAAAAATATGTTTTATGTAGTTGTTTCCGTGAAAACAACTGCTGTTTCCAGTTATAAGAGTAATTATGAAGTCCTCGACACGGATAAAACGAAATGATTGCTATAAAACATATATTTAAAATTCAGTTAATGTTAACTTTCGTATGAATATAGAAGGGTCGTGTACGGTACGAATACCTTGGTTGTGATATTGACACGGGCGCGGCTTATATCTCCATTTGTAACGCCATAAAATTGTCTGTCGGTGTCGAAGACTGGAGCGACTATGTAATGGGCATTATCAATCAGGATAAAATGGATACCCGTTTTTATACGTGTTTTTCTGCTTGTTCGATATAAAACGTGCATTTTGAAGCAAGGAAACTGTAGACTTTACATATAACATTTTTCTATAGTCAAATTATTGATATTTATTACTTATTTTAATTTTTAAGTAGGGGTACATACTTAGTTACGAATTTTGTAGCAATTTTGGCCGAATATTTTCTTTACAAACATACCAAAATTGTTGTAAAATTCCACTGCCGTACTATTTGTATTTAACCATGTTGTATATGGTTTCTCAAAGAGAACAAGAGGCACGCAAATATGTTTTATACAAGTGTTTCGACAGTCAAAACTCAATCAGCCAATTGAATGTGTATTGTTAAACATGCATAATCTAGAACGATATCCCGATACGTTAATTACCATTCCCGGGCAATTTAAAGTGAACCTAAGCGCTGCATTTTAACTGCTTACAAAGGTTTAGTCGTTTCAAGCGTGAAATGAAATGAGTGAGTAATCCCCCCATTGTAGTCGCACAAAGTGATAAGCTACGTAACACTTGTAAGGCTTTAACTTGACTTTTAAGCTTCCTTTTACTGTTTACATCCGTTTACACAAGTGTAATTAAGATTATCCATTTTTTGCATCGTTTTATAAATGAATATACAACGGAATTTGCACAAAATGTACTGATTTTTCAAGGCAAAAAGAGATAAATTAAATAATAATGATCAGTAAATGTCTTGCTCGACGTTGACGACAATGTTTAAATTAGTACTATGTTAAATACCCGTACAACGTAAATACGTCTATCTTTAATTTGAAAGTATAATACTTAGTTATCGTGTTAGATTTCTCCCGAAAAAGAAACTACGCGTTGCTTTCATACGATGCATCAGACTCGTATCCACATCTTTTATAAGTTCCCTCGAAAAAGGAAATAACGAAATATACCATTCAATGAAACTGAAAATTAAATAAAAAAAGCTTTCATAAAGTTTGCTTACTCTTTATGAGTTCGGTTCTTTTCATGTCAACTGAACACAGGCTTTCATTCCGTACCTCATTACAGCCGGTGCAACCGCACCCTAAGTTTGACGTTTTGCCTTAACCCCTTTTATTAACAAAACAAAAGACTGCCCTACAAACTTAGGGTGGATCGTGTTCGTTTTGATTATATTAAACGCTTTTCTAAAACGCTTATGGTAAACTTAACAACGTTGAAAAAAATATTCTTTGAATATCTTCACGTTCATTTTCAGTAGTCGCCTTTGTACTCCTAAGACCTGGACTTTGATCAACTTCTGGGGACGTTCGATATTTCGCACGTGACAATCACATGACTTATCGTATGTAATTATCATTTCCATACAGTTTTGTCGATTCCATATCGCCAATCGAAAAGTACTTTAGGTAGCCCCCCTGTTGTATTTAAGTGAGTTCCAGAATGGCTTAGATTCACATTTATTGATTCGTAGCTGCGGTGCTATCGGGTTTCCGTAAATAGATTAGCTAACCGTTATTTTCCACCGCCCAAATTCTAGTACAATAATGTCCTCTTTCTTTTGTTTTGAGACAAAATATAAATTAACTATTAAGTATTGTTAAAAATGAAACGTTATAATAAATTATCGATTTATTGATTAAGTACATTGTATAGAGAATAGTTTTTATGGAAGAAATGATCTACAACACCATTAACTCTGTCTATGTATAGACTTCTATTCTTCGACTCGTATTCGCACAGAACATCGGGATGATTATTATGATATTTCATGTCCACCATTTTTGCAGCTTCTTCAGGTTCTGCTGTTATTATTTTCATCGAGATTAATGCTTCTATTAAACCATAAACCGAATAATCTCTTAAATGTTTTTGGAATATATCTTTCGGGTAAATTTCTTCTATGTTTAAATCACATTGTTTTAGAACTGCAGATAAAGTTCCATAGTAAAAGTTGATGAGTTGTTCGTAATGTCTGTTAAGAAAATGTCTGTCAGCGGACATGTAGAAGAAAAAAGACAAGTCTGTAACCGGTGACGCGTAGCGAACTAACTGGAAGTCTACTAGTAATGAATCCACAGGTTTGTTTTTCTGAAATATAACAATGCATGGACGTTAATAAAATTATAATGTAATAGAAATGAATGCAAATGATTAGCGTGTCCTAACGAAGTAAATGTTTGAAGTTTTTATTTTTGAGAAGTAAAAGACATTGAATTATTTATAGGAATTCGTATTTTCAGCGGTATGCAGACATAGGCTGATGATGATTGTTTATAATGACACAGAAATTAATAATTTACTGAGAAAACTTACGTGGTATTTAAAGATGGAATTATTACTCCAACAATCGCCGTGACAAATCGTACTGTAATGTGGAATTGGAGAAGTAGTTCTATTTAATAATAGAAGAATATTAGGTTCTATAGCCGTTAGTTTTTCCTTTGCTGATATATCTGATACAACCGCAACTGATGACATAAAATATGATTTCAATGAATTCGGTATATTCTTCATGTCTCCATACTGCACATCTTTATTGCAAATGTTTTGAATTTTTTCAACATTTTCTGGACATAATTTAGCTAAAACAAAAGACAGTGCATGCAGTTTAGCAAGATTTTTTATAATAAACGTTGCATGACTTAGATCAATTTCATTAAATCTGTCCATGTAGCAAAAGTCTTTCATGTCGATCAGTATTGTTATGCTCTCCTTGTTGTATTCAGCTGACGTGAATATGCAATTCAAGAATTTCATTCTTAAGCCTTCTATCATATTATGTTTTCTTTGTACATCCAGTAAATTCGGTACGACATATTTATAAAAGGCGATTTCTCTGAGATACGCTTCTCGAAAACATGCTCGATCGACTGGATTCGGATGCCATTTTATAATAACACTTTTAGTTATTTTAACTTTATCTCTGGTTCCTCTTATTTTGACTTTATGAGCTCCGCCAACAAATCCGTCGACATTATCGTAGCCCATCTCAATAACGTACTTAATATTACTGAGATTGGATATTTCTGCCACTTTGTTTATTATATCTATTAGGTCGGCATGCGGTCGAGATATTTTTCTTGTACGCATTTTACTATGAAACACGAGCAATCCTCACAGATAGTATACACTACATTGATAAGATGACCTGCTACCTGGCCCACATTCTCACTCTTATCTGGACAATTGATTGTTAGATAATCAATAGAGATATGAAATCTCTGTAAAGCCAATAGTTTACTGTTTGTTGATAAATTTACGACCGTATTTGATCTAGTTTCACTAATTGTAACTTCGTACTAAATATTTGAAGTAAGTATCTAAAAGACTTTTTAGTGTATTCATTAAATAAACATAATCTTCGCAACCCTCAAAATTACAAAACAATAGGAAAGCTTCGCTATCTAATGTTATTTTTCCTGACTATTGTGATAACCACAGAACATCAGGTGACCGCTAGGTTGTTTGCACAATGATAGTTTCACTAAAGGTGTTGGTGCATTGGAAAATCACGGTTATTGTATTTTAGAAATGAAATGTCATTCTTCTATCGTGACAACAATCTGTAGTCAAGGTGCTTTATCAGAAACATGAGACGTGACGTCACGAGCGAGCGGTGTTTTGAGCGTTATCAGTGCGGAACAAGCGTCGTGCCAGCGAATACGAGATAAACTAGTCCTCGAGTACAATACCTTTTGTAATGTCACTCAATGAACGTCCTCCGCAGTGTGACTGTCCGTGTGTGCGTCGTGCGGACAGTTTTATGCATTCAACGTCTCTTTGTGCGGAGAGGCATAGCTCTTGGCAGTATGATCTAGGCAATATGCACGATGAAAGGTTATGTGACGGTTATAACAGCTAGTATAGTACCAAAATAGAATGTTATTATTCTGTTCCCATATTATTAAGCCACTAGGTACTAATAGTTGTTACACATATTAACTCAATTTGACTCTATTTTTCTATTTCACATTGAATTTTTCTAATAAGTTTTCGAACTGGAATTATTTTTCTGTAAGTGTGCGCAAGGTAATGCGATTCCGAAATGGCGGAAAGCAGTCTAGACATTCGGGAAATCAGTTTTCCGCAGCCATGGGTGTGAACGTCGACGCCGACGACGTATCAACACTTTAACGAATTTTTGCAAAAATCATTTTATAGTACTTTTATATTGATAAAGAATTTGGGATAATCTGTTAAGTTTAGTCTTCTAAAAATAACCAAATCGCAAATTAAAAAAGTAACTCAGATATTTTGTTAAATGTAATTATACACCGACCTTATTATCTACATTTTTATATTTATAGATAACATAACTTTATCTTAATTTAATAGAAAACTAATATCTAGTTAATCTGAACTCGGTAAATGTAAAGCTCACTCTGCAATATCGGATTTAATAACGTCTTAAATGGAGCACACAATTTGGTAGACGTATCAGAGAGGTCGATTTACGGCGTTATTATACTGAACTAGCGGTCGCCAGCGACTTCGTCCGCTTGAAGTTTAGAAGTTTAAAACAAAGTTTTTCATCTTATTTTAGCCATTATAAAATAAGTTTGTATTAATGTGAAGTACCCATGTGTAAAATATCAATTTTCTAGGACTCACACCTACGCTGCGAAAAATATTTCTAGGTACGAATTTTGACCGCACCTTTTTCCTCGAATTAGATTTTTGTAAAATTCTTGAATGGCAAAGTTGTTTATTCTTGCTGAAGAGCACTCATTCTTATTTTCATGGAATTCTGTCAAAGGAATCACGTTGCTCCATACAAACTTTGGACCTCCATTTCGGACCCTTAGGGCTTGAGTTTCATAAAATGCTTTTTCAGTGCCTCCTACGTAGTAAAAGGAACCCCTACATGAAATTTCAAGTCTCTAGGACTCGTACCTACGCTGTGAAAATATTTTTAGTTTCCAACTATGACCCCCCTTTTTTGCTCCCCAACGTAAAAAAATGTAATAATCATGAATGGCAAAGTTATTTATTCACCTTAAAGAGTACTCGTTCCAAATTTAATGCAATTCAGACAAAGGAATCACGTTGCTCCATACAAACTTTAGACCCCCATTTCAGACCCTTAAGGGATTAATTTCGGAAAATATTTTCTCAGTGCACTTCTACGTAATAACAGAAACCCCTATGCAAAAATTCAAGTCTCTAGGACCCGTACCTACGCTGTGAAAAATATTTTAAGATTCGAACTATGACCCCCCCCTTTTTGCCCCCAAAGGTAAAATTTGTAAAATTCTTGAATGGCAAATAATTTTCTTCGTGCTAAAGAGCTCTCATTCTAATTTTCATGCAATTCTGACCTACGCCGTGAAAGATATTTCTAGATTTGAAATATTACCCCCTTTTTTGCCCCCGAAATTAAAAACTTATAAAATTATTGAATGGCAAAGTTATTTATTCATGCTGGAGAGCACTCATTCCAATTTTCATGTAATTCCGACAAAGGATTCACGTTGCTCCATACAAACTTTGGACCCCCGTTTCGGACCCTTAGGGGCTTCGTTTCGAAAAATCTTTTCGCAGTGCACTCCTACGTAGTAACAGAGACCCCTACGAAACATTTCAGGTGTCTAGGACTCATACCTACGCTGCGAGAATTTTTGTTAGATTCGTGCTATTACCCCCCCTTTTTTGCCCCCCAAAGTAAAAAATTGTAAAAATCTTGAATGAGAAACTTATTTGTTCATGCTAAAGAGCACTCATTCTAATTTTCATGCAATTCTAACAAAGGAATCATTTTTCTCCATACAAACTTTGGACCCCCATTTCGGACCCTTAGGGGTCGAACTTCTTAAAATCCTTTCTTAGTGCTCATCTACGTAGTAACAGTAACCTCTGTACAAAATTTCATGTCTCTAGACCTAGTAGTTTTGGCTGTGCGCTGATTTTAAGAAACCCCTCTACTCTTTTATATATATAGATAAGATCCGTATTATTCCTCTTAGCAATACAATACCCGCCTCGCGCCGAAGGAAATGTTATAAAAAATAAATGAAACTTCTTCTATTGAAAAGACATGAGTTAATAACTTTCTTTATCTAGTAGTTTCTAACCCAAACATATTCTTGAAGTGTATTAAATTTATGAGTTTTTTAATTTTCGAAATTAGTGATACGTGATGAGCAACCGATTTCTATGGATTGACCAATCAGTAGATGAATTTACGAGTTTAATAACTAACGCTATAACTTTAAAGAACATTGTTTGGATGAAATTATTTAAAAAAAATGTTTAATTTGCATGTTATCTTAAAAAATAAGGCTCTCAGACTTTGTACATACTTAAATATGCGGTGCTATGCACCTTTAATGTAATTTAAATTTCAAATACGGTCATGTTTATCGATGCTGAACTTTAGTCGCTTTGGCCTCCCAGACCGAAAATCTTCTAGCCAACATACTTAGTTTACATTCTAAGGACACTTCAAGGGTTAAATATTAACAACATTCTTGTAAAGCTCAAAGTGTTGAAACAGGTAAAAATAGTCTTGATCTTAGTTATTACTGTTTATAGATACAAAGAAAATATGTGCGAAACAAGATTTTAAGACCTTGTTATAAAGTAAATGATACTATACGATGATGGAAACGTATATGAATTATATAAAAACAACAAACGTATTTCACTATCTAATTTCTGGCTTATTGTTTATCAAATAACGCATGGCCTGTTCTATTGAGACTAGATTTCTAGCCACGCCTTTGTATCGTGCAGACTAAAGTGGTCGGTAACATTTCAAACGCAGTGCCGCGTAAACGAATCACTAATTAATTGCAGGTATACAGAGAACCTTAATTTTAAAATTACAGTCATGCTTTGTCCATATGAGGATCATTTTTAACAAAAACTAGTTCTGTATCTTTCAAACCAGAATAAAGATTTACTGGCTCTTTACTTCAAGTAGTTGATATAGAATTCTTATTAAAGTCATTGTTATAAGAAAGTGGCAAGTAAATAAGAGGCTAATGTTTAATATGTAAGTCTTAATTTTGTATACTCTAGTTACTCTTGAAATGTATATGACTCAGTTTATAAGTGCATTTTGTAGCGCCAAATAATACTAACCAAACTGAAGTTCGACAAAATCTTAACTTTGATTCAAAACATGAAATCAATAGTTTGATAAAATTAATAAAAAACTTCGACCCAATTTAGGGTCTTAGGTTTGCAGTTGGCTTCCTTTGGGCTGAGTCGTGTTAGGGGTGCATTAGGCCGCTGGCAGGGGAGAGTATCGATTGGCAGCGCCCTCGCACCCCCGGCCACTACACAATATTACTCTGCACTCCCGAACCCACCCTTTCATTACTGTTGCAACATTTGCTTGTCGTCGAGAGATCATTGTTTTAGATATTCTCTCAGCTTCATACATTTTATTTAAATGAAAATACTTAATTGTCTTTCTGTAACAATGTTTAATGAAAATGTTAAGTTCATACGTGCATTTAGCAAATAGCTTTTGCATCTCGTATTACTTCTATATATTTTTTATTTTTTTCTGTTAATAAAAAACAGAATAAGAAATGAATAGACTCGAATAATAATATAGTTCTTTTGATTGGCTTATTCTTGAAGCGATGCGGGCAGAGGCCGAGGGCAACCTATTGAGCCGTGACTTTCAATTGGCGCGAAGTGTTTTGTTCCGCAATAAATTATGTACTGACTCTATGACCTACACGACATCTAAAGATATTTACTAATTTCTTGTTATCAATCTTTACCACAGTATTTTTTATAAAATTTAGACTGTACTTAAACTAATTTTTTATGATAAATAAATAAATAAACTAATTTACAAATCCATACGTTGTGACAAGTAGATATAAAAGGTCAAAGCTGTTTGTGAAAAATTAAAATTCTACTTGGCTTTTAAATGTATGCTATCGAAATAGGATAAATGTGATAAAATTATTTATTAATTTATCAAAAGAAAACTTCACGTTAAATATGTTTTTTTCTTAGAAAATAAAAAAGCTATTCTTGAAATTCCTAAAGACATCTAAAGAGCTCTTTGATCCGACTCTTTTGAAGTTAGATTGTGTGGCTTAATAAAACTCGAATCACTTAAATATCATGTCAAGCAGAAATGAATGTTGTTGATCAAAAAGAATGTCAGCAAAGGCAATGAAACGTTTCCTCTAATTATCGAATCAAACGAATTCAGGCATGTTCAGTACAAAATTAACTGGTATTGAATTTAGCAATATTATAATTGCTTTTAGATATATGTATATTTAATATATTAATGTGATTTTACGATAGCTTCCGAAATTAATTTAGCCATTAGGGAGTCAACGTTCCGATGCCGCACTTATAAAATGCTCGTTATTACATAAAAAATGTAATTAAAAATCCCGTCTTGTTTAACAAATAGGTTAGAAAATATCACAAAGATTAGGACGAAGTCTTTAGTTTATAGGATATCCAACATAGAAACAACTTTGAAAAGCTGATTTTACATCGACTAGTTTTTTTTTTTAAATCCCTAGTTGGATTCATTCTTTGTTTATCCGTAGCTTTGATTAAACGAAATTAAACTGCGACATATAAAAAATGTTACGCAAAATTTAAATATCTGCAAGTTCCGTATAACCAGCTGCGCATCTGTGAAGCAAATAAAAGTTGGTCTTTTTTACGAGAACAGAGCGGACGAGACTCGACACAATGTTTTATAGAACCTTTTCCACGTCGATAAGTAAATGTTACCCTTGTCGCTGCAAATTATGATTCCGTGAGAATGGATGCCATAGAGTTTTGAATGTTTAGAAAGGAAAAACTAAAAAGTAAAATGCTCTTGAGTAGTATTAAGGTATCAATTCTTTACTTAAAGTAATCGACCAAAAATTCTCGTAAAAATGATGCCATAAAAAGCGAATAACTTACATATTAATTTGAAAGTTGTTAATTTTCTTCACAACTTTCAATCGTAATTAACGCGAGTGACTTGTCAACTCCTTTTCAATTTTACAAATGTACGTAGTAATTAATTATCTCTTATCTAAATTAGAAGTGACAATATGTTTGGTAAATTATAAACATGGGCGACATTCCTGTACATTTGTCAGTCTGTTTGCATGACCTCCCCCTCAAGGGGCGTCCGGAAATATCGATTGTACCTGTTGTAAGGCTGAAGTGTTGGTTTGAGTGCTTCGAGGGTGTACAAAAGCTACGCAAAACCTGCCCCCTCGCCCCGCAACCTCGTCCCCACTACGTACAGCGTCAATAAAATTGATTAAGTATTTAATGGGCACAATGATTAACGTTTTGAAGTATCTTTTAGTAATAAAAAATTCAATTATTTTTTTGGTACAAAAAATGTTTTTGAAAAATAATTTGAACATAATAAAACAAAGCAGGTATAGTTCCTACATCGATATTCAAAAATGCTTTGCAGTTTTTAATGTATAATTATTATAATAAGATAGTTGGATGTATCTTCTTACAAAAAAGAAACTAAAAAAAAAATTTGACACATAATAACTCGTATTGCTACTTTCGGTCTTTCGTCTTCTAACCTTATTTTATGTGACAAACCCACAACCAAATATGAACTACAAATATGACATCATAAATGAACATAAAAATGTGTGTATTGTACAAAATATTTTATTATAAGGGCTTGGACAAAGAGCAAATTATGCTGTCCTTGAATGTCTAGACAAACTATGTCGTAATTTAAGAAGGGGAGATAAAAGTTATTAATGGACAAAGAAAGTATTTGTCGTAATACACTCTTTAAAGCGGATAAAAACTCACGTGTAATTTTCGGTGACAGTACTGTAAGGACTTAGTATTTTCATTAAAAAATATTTTAAATTCAAAAATTAATTATTCTTCATTTTAATAAGATTCCGATCCAGAGCCGCCCTTCAATGTGAATCTATATCTATCTCTTCTCTCAAGATAAAATAAACAAATTTTCTTTCAAAAGACAAGAGTATCTGTTCTACCTTTGAGCCATCTCCCACAGTACCGACTAGTTTCGGAATATCTTTTAATAAAAGCTTGAAAAAGTGTAATCTTAAGATTAACTTTTGCTCAAGAACGAATGAAATAAAATTAATAATTATACCAAATCGAAAAAGGAATAAATAAAAGTGTAGTATACTAGGCTGTGCCCCACTGCTCAATTATTCCATATAAAAGTATGTCTCATTAGCGAAGGGGACAAGGCTGTTCGTTAAAGATACATACTTGTTGTACTGAGAAAGCATCAGCACAATTTTTATCCATTCATTAGTTAGCTATTTATTTTTGTCTCTATTTTATACTCGTAATACCAATTATTGCAGATTTTTATTTCTTTTCTCTCTATTATATTTGAGATTAATAAAAATAATGATCCTTACTAATTCAGATGTGTATGTAATTCAATAAACAATAGTTTCAACATATATACAAAACAAAATAAAGACAAAATTAACGAATCTGTCACTGCAAGCATGAAGTCATGGAGATGAATGTATCTTTAGTACTTGGTAACATACATTTTACTGAGTCGTTTAGTGTAATTAAAAAAGTATGTTGAGGTGCATAATATATGTGGTAACTACTGTACTAGTTTCACACGAGGGCAGCACATTTAAGGTAAAGCAGGAAATAGTGCACTGTTGGAACGCATCCGCTGAAACTGAACACTATTTTGAAGAAGTTAGTGTTCTGCTCTCGAGTGAAACTACCATAGCTAGATAATGTTGGCAAACCTCGCTATTTGTAAACTTATATTCTTGTATAGCAGGACTTGATGTCTAGTAAGATACTGTTTTGATTGTAAAATTTACTGTTTTTTTTATATTATAAAGTGGCAAACGAGCAAGCGGCCACCTGAACTCGCTGAAACAGCGAAGCGACCGCTACCCATAGACATCTACAATTGCCGACCCTTAATGTTCGGAGGAGGAGACGCACAGCAAGAGGATAATTCCTCTCCTTATGCGTCCCCTCCCCCGGAAAATCCAGTTCCTCTTCCCATCATTTCCTTATAGGAACAGGATAGGAAGGGAAAGTGGATTAAAAGTTAGTCCTCCGTATTGTCCTCGAGTGAATTGCTCTAAGTAAAAATATTGTCACTTGTAACGTTATAGTCAGGGGCAGTGGAGCGAGGTTAGGGAGCGTTGGCTGACACCTCGCATTCAACCGCACCGTCGGTACTGCGCCGCTACGCACCGCGTAAACAAACCCTTTGTTGTTGTTTATAATTTGTACGTCAACATTATTCACCGTGTGCCATTTTTACAAATGAAATATATGCACATAATTTAAAAGATTACGCTTGGAATGTATTCAAATACATTAACATCTTATTCACAGTAATGATTTACATTCCAAAGCTTTTTTATTCTTTATAATTCTCATGACAATTTTAATTCGTATATATTTTTTTGTATATTAAGTTCCCTCTTTATACGTGGGAAAAGGTTTGGAAGTCGAATTAAATATTCTAAATTTTATTCACGTCGTGACATATTCTTTGCGTATTTCATTTTATATTATTTTTATATTAATATTTTATATTTTGTATAAATATAATAATTGATACAAAATAAATTACAATTTATATACACAATATTAAAATCAATAAGATAGGAATTCAATATTATTATTACATCTAATAAACACAAAAACAAAACAATTAAATTAATTAAAAACCATAAGCTCTATATTAAAAGCTCAAACTGTTTGGTTTATAATTTAATCAAATTAGTTGGCCGTATGTACGAATTTTAATTAATTAAGCAAGTAATAGTAAATAATTAATCGCTATGTAATTAAATATTTAAAATAAGGTAAATCAGCAATAATCATATTTTGAACAACGTTAGTATATACTATATTTCAAAGATTAATTTCAAACAACAAATAAATGATTGTGTTGTTTTAAATAAATCATTTAAATTCGTACATTAACTACAACAAAATACGAGTATTACGTGTTCAATCAGGAGCTGAAAATACATAATTTCTTACTTACACCTCTGATGTTGTATTTCTAACTAGCTGTTGTCCGCGACTTCGTCCGCGTGGAATTAAAAAAGATAGCCAATGTTACTCGGGGATAATATAGCTTTCTAATGGTAGAAGATTCTTTGAAATCGGTCAAGTATTTTTTTAGTTATTTCAATACATACAAAAATACAAAGTTTCTCTCTTTATAATATTAGTATAGATATAGTATTAACATTTTATTAAGATTTAGCTACAAAAGTAGTAACAATACAATCTTCCCGTTGCTCTCCGACTCTACAATACATCTTGTGAGACGGCTACAGTATCAACACACAATACCGATTCGTTTTCAACTTGTACTCCTTTAGTTCCTTAACATCTTTTGTGACAGACTCCAACTCGAATAAAGAAATATACAGTTAAGAAAATTCGTCGACTGTCGAGTTTAAAAGATTTTAGTTTTTACAGGTAAATAAAGAGATATTAAAATTAAAAAATAAAACGTTCAAATTCAAATATAATTAAGATCTTTAAAGGTTTTTTTTCACAATATTATCCCATTATTACAAAATCAGAAATTATAACCTAAACTGCAAAAATGTTTTAAAAGTAAGGTATATTACGGAGTTAAATAGTCAATACGCTTAAAAATAATTTACTTATTCTAAGATAGGCGTACATAATAAATAATTTGTAGTATAAAATACCTAAAGAGCGGAATTAGCTCAATGGACGCATCATTGCCGTAATAATTTTAGGTAAAACTCGAGCGGGCATCATTTTATATTCATGACCCTCGAACGCAAGGTGCCACCTTTCCTTATAAATTATTTGAAACCCACTTCGGATACCGATCCCTTTGTATTACCTTTATAAATACTACTAAATGTGTAAAAAACGTTACATTATAAAAAAAAAAGAATTCATTGCAAACTTCCCATTTCGACTTGTTATTTGCTTAAATAATACTAAATAAAATTGTATTAGAAAAAAAATTAAAAACAATTTAATCGATATCTTTGTCCTTGACATTAGGAGCGTACTATTGGAGCTCTTAACAGCTATTCATATCTCGTTATTCAATATTCACCCACCTTTGTACTCCAACAATGTTAATCAACAACTACATTGGAGTTACGGCAACACTAACATATGTTCTCACAGTACATCCGGGTAATTCGTTATCCTCGCACGTTCACTGCTAAATTACTTGAACACGGACTTATTACGGCAAGGAGTGCGTAGTTAGCTAGTGGCTACGTAACGTAGCGTCTCGTAGCGTACGACGTAGCAACGCGCGCGGCCGACTCGACTGGAAGCTCGCTGTCGACGCGAACACGGATCGCATCGCACAGTACAATCAAAAAGTTCAGATTGATCAATTTTTATATTTTATTTCTGTTTTTTATAGGTTTCATTTAGTAAAATTATTTAATTTAATTTGAATAAAATACACGACCAAATACAAATCCTGTTGATTATTCTGCAAGTGTAACATTTTAATTTGAACTCTTTGAGCCAATTATTTATTATTGTGTTATTTTAGTCTCATTCAAAACGTTGTACTCTATGTGTTACCTGCTCAATGTGTGTATTTCTAAGTATCGGAGACATTTATGTCTTTTAGGTTAATATTTATTATAGTAAATACCATAACATCTCCGTCTTCTTGAAAATAAAATTTAAAACACCAATAATTTGCTTAAATTTTCGTAGTCTCTGTTTCTATACGTTGGTCTGTGCAATAAGGAGTCGCGATGTGCGCATGCGCGCGTGACGTCAGCCCGCCCCGCGCCGCTCGCCCCGCGCGCCCACACGCTGCACGCTACCCGTCTCCGCTAGCGCCCGATATTCCACATAAATCACCGGGGATGGAATTTATTAAAGAACCCCATGTAAATCACCATCGGTGACGTCTAAAATTATTTTAGTATCTCTTTACAAGCGAAAATTTGCTCAACTACATACGACTATTGATTGATAGATCTGTGACTACTAACCAGGAAATATAAAAAATCAAAACAAAACATAAATTATTGTTTGTACGGATGAATATTTCTACTAGAATTATTACTTGCGGGTTTACTAAACCGATTTACGACAAAGGTCGATATGTCTATTTAGTGACTAAAAAAACCTTATTTTTAAATTGAGGAACCTTTCTGAACATGGGACTGGTCCATTTTCGTTTTACATTAAGTATTAGCGAAGGCAAATCGAATAAAAATGCCTCTTTTTTGCTTTCGAAAACTCGATGTAACTAGAACGTCGTATTCCAGTGTAATAGGTCTATAAATATTCCATTAGTTTTCAGTAAAAATGTAGATACATGCGCTACAAGTTTACGCATAATATTCTATTAAAGGACACTGTTTTTAAAAGCCAATATATTGTGTAAAAGTGTCCCACCGTACCTAAGCGGTATTCTATGATGCTCGTAACAAAAGAAAGGGATGGTGCGCGAAGTTTTCTCTGAGAGCCCTTTCTTTGGGGTTGTCACTCGGCCCTCGATCTACTGCCCTGCGAGAGGGGGCATTATGATGTGCCTTAAGTCACGAACACTAGGCGCGTTTATTTTTATTTACCACAAAAAGTTTGAAAAAGTGACATCATTAAGGATACCTTTTTTTTTTTTTTTTTGGTATCGGGGGGAAATCTTCAGAAGATACCCTGCCTTTTGGGGGAAAGACAGGGTTATGTGAGACTACAACTCACTAAAACCCCCTCGGTGGCCATCCTCTAGTGCGACTTCGAGGGTCCCGAGATCTCCCGTGGAACACACCGGGACCCTCCGCGCTGAGCTTCCGCACGTGCCCTGCAATGCATTTTGTGCCTTCGCGATGTTGGACAACATGGGACCACGCCATGTTGCCGTCTTCCCGGGATTGACGCACGCGGCGGTCAGGGCCCCCACCCTAACCGCCACAATCCCGAGGCTCCCTTTTAGACACGGCTGCGTCTAAAGGGAGATCCCGAGTAGCCCTATTATAGCCCGAGACTACAGGGCAGTTGGGTCAGCGCGCCTGCTAGAAGCGCCCAGACGCCTCCGTCTCTGAGAGGGATCGGCCCGATCTCGCTCCCGCCCAGCAATCTCCTTCTGGAGCATAACCGCTTCGCAGAAGGCGACCAGCGCACTCCACTCCGCTTTCCCAGCTAGAGCAGCTGTAATTACTGCTGGGAGGGAGATCATTAAGGATACCTACAATTTGAAAATCGCTGTGCCTATCGTTATTTTTACCGGAAATTAATTTAAGTTTTTTAATTAAATTCTTATTACTGTTGAAAAATAAATAGGTTTTTTATAAACAGTAAATACTGGAGCATAAAGAAACAGGGACATTTAACTTGATCTATTGCTTTTGATATGATTTATTTTGATGTTCCCGCTGTCGCTTATGCCTTACAGGCGTAGGGCTATTACCAAAAATGCAACAGTGATCGTGCGATACTGTCCCTCGCAGGTCAACCCCAGTGAAAACAGCTCCGTCACACAACGCAATATATGTTCCTACATTTCTACAATAGCAATATACAAATTCGTATGTAGAAAGATAACGATAAAACATAAATTGTACTTTTATAGAATAATTTATTAGACTTTATTTATTTTGTATAACTAGCTCGATTGTAATACAGTCGAAATTCTAAGTCGAGAGTCTAAGGGATCGCGATATTTGTCTCGCTTATGGAGGTAGCTCGTCGGGACCAGAGAATGGCTCTCGCTTACAGAGGTTTCTCGTTTATCCAAGTTTGACAGTATAATTAACTGACCTTTATTAAGTTCCTGTTTTAGTTATGTTTTTACGAGACAAAAAGGTCATAGGGAATAAGTATGGGGACATTTACTGCGTATTAATATGACTATTTACTTGAAAAAGTTTATATGTAATCTTTAATAATTAATGTCAGTATACTTTAATTATATTTTAACAAGATTACAACTGTTAACGTTGGAAAACATTTAATTAAAACCTATCAATGGGTTCCCAGGGTACCGTCTACAAATTTACAGCAGAACGGTTTTGTAATTAAATAAAGAAACAACAGTTGTACCAAGCCAAGCTTAACAATGCTTACCCGCTAACTTAATAAACCTTGAGTGTTATTTGCTACGAAACGAACTTGAAACAAAGTTTAATAAAAATGTACGAACTGTGTAATTAATTAATTTATTTATTTTATTCTATACATTGTAACCTATTTCATTTTACAGTGGTAGAGCCCGCTTTAACATCTTCGCACGAACTGGCCGGCTCGCCCGGTGAAATACCACGACCACACAGAAGACAGGCGTCAAATGGAAGCTATTCCGTGTTTCGTCTGACGAGTGTGGTGCCGGAGGCTTAATTTTAGTCCACTTTCTCCTAATATATTTTCCTTATAAGGAAATAATGGGAAGAAGAAGTGGATTGGCGGGGGACGCATAGGAAGAGGTATTATCCTCTTGCTGTGCGTCTCCTCCTCCGTAGAACAAGAGTAAGCAATGCATCTACAATTGCAGATATCTATGGACAGGGATAGCTTCGGATTTTTACGCGAAGCCTGGTGGCCACTTTCTCGTTTGCCTCTTTGTATTATAAAAAAACATATTTCAATTAAAAAATCTTATGATACCAGCGATATTATTGTTTGAATTAGAATGTAATTCGTATTAACTCGAAATAGGTTCTTATACAGGTACAACAAATACTAGGTCGGATGTATTCTGCGTGTAACTCGTGCATATGTTGATGACGTCACCGGCACATTTGCATACCGAAATTTAATTTCACGCTTGTTTGAGATGTGACTGCATAATATTTAATATTAATGCAAACAACTGAATCAGATAACATTAAAATTACAATCAACAATGAAATTGGAATTAATAACATATTTGATTGTCAATAACATTAATAAGATAACAAAACTCTTTGTTGTTCATCATCATCATCAGCCTGTTTAAGTTCACTGATGGGAATATACTGTCCCTTCGCCTTTGCATTTCACAGTATGATGTCTTCTCCCGTCACCTTTGCCTTTCAAAGTATGAAGTCCTTAGCTATACTTCATCTTGAAGTCATTTACTATCAAGAATAACTGTAACTTAATTAAATTCGTGTATTGCTAGACTTCGCTGGTGCTTGAAGTATTAGTAAACAGACAATTGTTTCTTACTTCGCCCTCATTCAATTAACTTGCTTCTCAATTCCACGATAACGGCTTAAACATGTTTGTATTCAAAGTCGTTAATTTAAGATAACATAAATTGTTTAAGCCTGAGGTCTAAGTCAAACATAACGCGGTATGAACCAAAACTATTCTCATTTGAGTCCGCCACGTCACTGCTGTGTGGTTTGTCCCGGCTTTGTTATATTAGGATTTAGCGAAACAGTTAGCTTTAGGAAGGCTTTGAAGATTACTCCAGTTTCACGTATGTGTATGCTTCTAATTACAAAAGCTTAAGACGGTTGACATTCATAGACAACGTTCATACCTTGTTAAATTACTTTATTGATCGATACCAGAGTTAAATTTAGTTTAAGTATCAACAATCAAATAGGAACCAGATATACTTTTAATAACTATTTTGGGTACCAACATTTTTCGGAATCCTTTGATCGAACCTCTCCCGTTTTAAATCGTGGAAAGTAAACCTTAAAAATGTACAGAATTTTGGGTTAATATTCCATTTACATAATTTGATTTTTATAAAACTTGAAGTAAAATTATAACAAAGTATATCATTTGTCCCTGTTTAAACTCCTTTATTTAAACATGGAATATTTTATCTTTTAGTCGATTTCGCACACCTGATGTTTCGTGCGAGCAATCGATTTGTCTGGTCGGCCCGAGCCGCGGCTTACGTGACTGACTCAACTATCGCTTTATTACAACATTTACGTTCCTTTAAGCTACAATGTTCGCTTAATATTACCGCACTACTAAAACCCTTGTTAAATTGTCGCTAAATACGCTTGCGCATGACTTAAAATGCAGTTTTCCTAATTAATATTTTCCGGGAATAACGCGGCTTGTGGCGTTATTAGACGTTACAAAGTTTTATTAAAATTAGACGATTACTTGTTTCTTCTTTTACTTTCTTTATTACACTGAAGAGTAGATTAGTCAATACGCATTTTGACTTATTCATAACAAATGTATATTTCCTCATTGACTAAAGTTTGTATTTAAGACATTTAATTTGCGACATGTTGGTGACATGTTCATTATTATCTCAAGATGAAATGCGAGTTGAATATACGTGGGATCGAACGTGCGCCGCGTTCTTATTAAGCCTACACTCAAGCCGGGAAACAATTTTATTACCTTACTTTATCACAAGACTCATATTATTGCTTACTTACTCTTGTCACGGATATATTAAAGTTATTACTTCCTGAGTCACGTCCCTATTTAATATTAAGTTCATGTTTTATTGTTTTAATAACGCAATATTATTAAGCGATAGAAATATTGAGATCGAACCTTATTATTGAGTAGATTCAATAATTCAAAAAAATAAGTTAAAAAAAATAAAAATTACTTTTTTAAATATAAAAGTATAGTATTCACCGCGTTTAATATTAAAGATTTTAATCATAAATTCTTCCACTATATTATAAACGCCTAGTTAAAAGTAATAGCAAAGCATATACCTATTACGCATATAATACAAATTGCCTGACATTTTTAATACTACGATAAGATGATAGACAATGTTTGAACTAATTTAAAGACCCACGTGATAAACAAAACAAGATCATGTAATCATATTGGTAAAGAAAACTGTGTTATTATTTACAACTTAGCATTAAATTGAAATAAAACTGTAATTATAAATTAGTTAGCTACTACGTCAGAGTAATATAAACAGATAATTTTAGCACACTTCTTCTCATTTTACGAAATTACCTGAAAGCTCTTTAGCGGCTTTACTATATTTATAATTAAGCTCGACTCTTGACTTTTAACTTTCATATTGCTTATGAAAATGTTGCTTTTGTAATTCTAAATTACTTTAGCTCAAAGCGGGCTTCTGTAAATATTATTATAAAATATAAAACTCTTTTGTAAAGTTTTTATCCTCACTTTCTTACCTTTTTTTATAATACAAAGTGGCGAACGACCAAGTAGCCACCAGGAATCGCTGAAAAATCCGAAACGACCCCTGCCCATATACATCTGCAATTGCAGATGCGTTGCCTACCCTTAATCTACAGAGTAGGAGACGCACAGCAAGAGTATAATACCTCTTCCGAAGCGTCCCCTCCCCCGCCAATCCACTTTCCCTTCCCATAATTTCCTTATAAGGAAATGATAGGAAGATAACTAATTTACTATTTAAATAAACGCCCTTATTTACATTAACTATAATAATAATCTTGTGTATAAGAGTCCGGCAACAAGCGCTGAAACTTTTCACAGCATATTAAGTCTTTCATCGATGTTGACTGCCAACCAATTTGTGCTCGCAAGCCTCCCAACTATCAAACTTTGATAGAATTTAGCTCTAACATACTGACAACTTTCTTAAAGCCGAAGTAGAAACTATTATGACATGCTTACGTGGAAATTCTGTTTTATATTCCGCCATCTTGAAATGTCTTCATTTTAATACCTTCACTAAGCAGTTCTTTGATGTAGATTGGTCTAAATCCATGCTTATGGATCTCTCGTAGAGACCATTTGAAACGACTAAGTGAAGTGACTTTTCAGTGCCGAAATAACGCTTTTTCCCTGTTTTTCTTTTAAACAACGAGTGTTCACAATTAAAGACATAAAAACAAATACTAATAAACCTTAAAATTTTCTTTAAAATACAAATTATACTTAATTAACCGAAGAAATAAAATATTCCTATAGATATCACAAGTTGCATCGTAACTTAAACGTTATAACAAGCTACCTTGTTATAAAACACCTGCTACTTCCAGGAAGTTGTTAATTAAAATTCAAGTTTGTCTACAATTCAGTACATATGAGAGAAGTTTCATATTAAATTAATGTTTCATATAGAGTTTGTCTTCAAAATGAATTTTTGTATTTCATCATCATCATCATCATCATCAGAATTTCTCTGTCCACTGCTGGACATAGATTTGCGTCTTGAAAATTAATTTTATAATAAACTTTTTGACTTGTAATTTTAAAATAAACAGATCTAATATTTTTTTATTCAGACATATTCCTTGAGAAGCCCATGTCTTCTAAATAAACTTTTCATAAAAAAAAATAGTAGATAGTATCATAAAATGAGTTTATGTAAGTCAAGTAGTGAACTGATTTTCTTAACGAGTTACATTTTAGTTTTAATGAGCAACAGTCACATTAAGTAAACATTTTTTATGAACGTACTTTACGTAACAAAACGAACTTCAGATAAACAATAAGAAGAACCATTTAAAAATAAAAAAAATGTAACAATAACTCCAATTAATAACATAAAATAGTTTTGAAATATGTTGCATTACATTATCTATACTAATATTATAAAGAGAGAAACTTTGTATTTTTGTATTTTTGTTTGTATTGAAATAACTCAAGAATTACTAGACCGATTTCAAAAATTCTTTCACCATTAGAAAGCTATATTATCCCCGAGTAACATAGCTATATTATTCAATTCCTGCTAGTTTACTATATTACTTTAATATTATATTTCTATACATTAGGCGTTCAATTCTATATAATTAAGTAATCTCTATTTTCTCGTCCTGGTTCTAGGCAATAACAATCTATGTTCGTATTTTATCTCCTACCAGTATCTAATCTAAGCCATTAACTAAATTATGAAACTTTAGCAACGCTTTCTGACGCCTGTAGGGATTTTGCTGCAAAGAAATCTACATCTATACTTAAAGTGAAAAAGTATTTTTTCCTTTAAAATTAATCAAAAAAATATAATATAATAATCTTTTTAAAATATTGAAAAATTTCACATAAAATATGTAAATTATTAGTGATTTTTTTACTTTGGAAGTTTTTAATGTATGCAGAGGTTAACTACAATTTGTCTCATATTTTAATATGAAAAATGTCGTACAACTAACATCGTGTGCTAACTCAAAAATAAACATCAATCTTATTATTTGTCCGTCACTCAAGTTGATATTTTGCTTCACAGCAGCGCGCCCTGACGGCCAAATCCCGACGAATCTAACATTTGACAGCCGTAATATTTCACAGTTATTTCTTTCGGAAATAATACTTTACTTGTATTTGGGCATTCTTTTCTTTCACGCTCTTTTATTTTCACTTTCAGACTTTTTGTTAAAAAAACAAAAAAAACTCAGAATGGTATACTAAAAAGTAATTTTTCATTAAGTTAAACAGATATAACAAGAGGCAAAGCAATCCTCATAAAGAATATCGCACTTACCATAATTAACAGGATGAATTAAAACAATTTACTGCATTTGTTTTACATATAGAAACTATATTATAACTATGGTAACTTTAGTTGAGAATAATTAACTATTTATACTTCATAAACCATACATTCGAACTTAAACATACTCGTAACTTTGCTACTACAACTTTGTAAGTACATCAACGTTGTTACTAAGAGTCATTACTGGACTTAGTGCTAAGCAAATTGCGAGAAACTCATATCGTGCTGGAGCGTGTTTGAATTGGACTGAATTAGCTCAAACCTCATCATAATTTGCTCTTAAGAATATGTTGTTATTACGCTTTGTATATAATTTATATGGCGTATTACTAATTATAATGCACTAGCGACCCGCCCCGGCTTCACACGGATGCAAATCGGTATAATGCTAATACTAAATACTGCAGCGTTTGCAATGTAAGCGCTAAAAATGTGTTAATTTATGACATCATATTAAAAACCTCTAAATTATCAGTTTTACTCTACTATAGTGTGAATGTATTATACATGAAAACCTTCCTTATGAATCACTTTATCTATTTAAAAAACCACATCAAAATCCGTTGCGTAGTTTTAAATATTCAAGCATATATAGGGACAAACATAAAAAAGCGTTATTGTTTAATACTATGTAAGGATAAGGATGATGTTTTAACTTAATTCAATGTTATTAATTTACTGTACAAATAACAGTTATATTTAGTTATTTGTAGCCTTTTAAAGTCATTACTTCACAAAATGAATGTTCAGCTAAGCATTTTCTGCCACCTCAGTAATTTGTGTTTTGATTAATGGTTGAAATGATAAAGTGTCGCGCGTCTAGCGGCAGATGTGAACTTGTTTGCTCTCATTTTATTACTTGTTACTTTTAATCTTTCCAAAATTTTAATATTAACATTAAATAAATGCTGTGTAGAGAAAAATCATAATTCAACCTACACAAATCTACGCAGCCATAGATGCGTATGGAGTCAATCAATCAGCACTGACCTAGCGTGATTGAGTTGGATCTAGTCAGTAGTCACTACCTTAAGGTAAGCTGCCACACCCTCGGTCAAGATATCTATTAGGTGATAATGTTGAAAAATAATAGAGCATTTTATGGTCGAAGACTTTTCTAGGTTCTTAGGTTCTATTAGTCCTTTTATATTGTAATATTATACAACAAAAAACTTTCCCATAAAACTTGTATATGTATCTAATCTGTGTAAATCTATCTGTGTAAATGTATCTACTATTTTCGAACAAATTATTTTTTGACAGAGATCGCTGATGCCTTCTGGATTTAGTATTCACTGTGATGTTCAAAAAATACTTAAGTGGAAGGTTCTGTAGCGAAAACTTCGCTTCTACGTAAAAATACGAAGGCCAACGAAAGTTCTGTAGCCAGGTTGAATATCAATTTGTATTGTTAATAAGTAAATATTTTGTGAAACTTTTAAATAAATCCTACTTTCAAGTGTTTTTTACCTACCTATAAATAAAATGATACGAAAAATCTTTAACAAGCTCTTTGACTTTAACTGAATCTGATTCTTAAATTAGAAATATTGAAATTAAAGATGAAAGATTTTGGTTACATGTATAAGTTTAAAAATCTAAAAAAAAATAATTGACACAACCTATAAATACTTTTGCAACGTTATACATTTTCTAGAAGTGGCCTTACTTCAATGGGATATTTTATTTTCACTATAATTGTTATACGTTGTAAATAAAAACGTAGGAAGTCTGTAGTAATATAAACGATTTTCTTTGTGGAAGCTTTTCAAGAATTTGTTGCGTCAATACGTCGCAGATGAAAGCTTCGGCGAGCTTTCTTTTGTTCAACTATACTGTAAGGCTTTGATTTTATTTAGAACCTTCCTTACCTACGTGTAACGGAATTCTATTGTATTCTTTTTGACGAAATATTAATGTTATACGTCAAAGTTTACTGACATAACTTTTAACCGAATTTAAAATGGTTATAAATGGTAAATATGGTTCTTAATTTTTTTTATTACTACTCTTAATAAAATCACTGTTCTATAATTTTACAAGTCCTGTTACTTGTGGTATTGTGGCTCGATATTCAATCTTATTCACAGTTGCGGCGGAAAATGTTTACATTCCATTAATCTCATAACAAAAATGTTAATATAAAGAATTTCCTTATTTCATAACGAAAATATTTCCAGAAACATCCCGGTGATGCTATGTTAAACCAACTTATTCTTTATAAAAATAATACCGACAACTCGAATGGGCCGGAAAATTTGGTGAACGTTATGAATTTTCTTATAGCTTTACGGATGGGAAACCAAAAAAAAATCTTGCAAAATTTTTGTTTTAATAAAGGAGTAGCTCTTAAGCGTAAACGCTGACTTTGAGATAAAGATAAATGACTGAAATTTAACGGTAATTCAGTGAATCAAAAAACAATTTTTGTTTATATTCGAACAAAGTTATTTCTTTTTCACTAAGTTTAAGTCCATGGCAAGTAAAGACACAGTTAACTAGTAGATCAGAATATGTACCTTATAATCTCCTAATTCCACATGAAATGATAGATAATTGATAATTTTGTACCTAATTAAATACGTTTCGGTATTAATTTACCGCGGATCCGCTATCTCGGCTAAACAATACGCCGATATCCTATTCTCTTTGTGCAATAGATAATTATTTTATAATTATAATATTCCATGATACGCTTGAGCTAGGATCTCATTATAATTTAATTAAATACGTAATACCTCACTTAGAGTTACTAAGTGGTCCCTAAGGGAACCCTCAGGGGTTAGCTGTATCAAGGCATAGATTTACATCCAAATACTGAAACTAATCTGAAAGTAGTAGCTTATAGACGTCAAAATTTGTATGGAAATTAGATTTTGAGCGTGACCGTATAGGCGCTGTTATTAATACATCTTAAAATGTCTTTTCACGTTTGGCCATTAGTCTAAAAAATCTACACAAAGTGAATATTTGAGTCATTCCCCGACCCTTAGTGCAGAAACTTGCATTCTTTGTTTTTTTATTAGCAAGAAAAATCGATATTTAAATGTAAAATAGTTTTCCTTTGAGTTTTGTATTCAATATTTATTTTGAAACAGTAACATCACAGCCCGAGGCGAGTATTCGTTCTTTTCAATTTTATCGGACATCAGTAAATAAACGGCGAAGTTTAAAGTGCATGCATGTTCAAAATGTATGTTTTTATAAAATACACATTGGTAGCGAGTTAAAATTATTTACAGTTGGATTTCAAAGTAGATTTACATCAAATTTGTAATTTACGTTCATATGAGTATCGGTTACGAGTAAAATTTCCTAGAGGTAAGTAAAAAATATTAAATATATTACAGCCTATTAGTTTAGACATATTACCTGGTAAAAATATAAAACTTTAGAGTAAAATTATTCACATTTTTTCTTCATTTGTTGAAATGCTAGTTTTGTTTTCACTGTCAAGATAGATGTTTTTATATGATACGTTTTATTATTCCATAAATGTAATATTTCACACAATGCAATATTAAAGGAAGTATTGTAGAAGTATCACGGCTTATTATTAAACTTGCATAAACATACATCTTGTGAGCAGTTGCAAGGAACGTGGCTACTTCAAAGCATCTTGCTTGTCTTCATAATTTAGTTTACAGTTTGTTCTAAATAAATTACATACAGTCTCGCAACAAATTATAAGGTAAAGGTACCAATAATTGATACTATAGTGGCGGAAAAGCGCTATTTTCTTCGTCACTTTTAATCCATTGCTAGTAGAAACTTTTGTAAAAGTTACTAATATTAACCAGTCCTTCAAGCAACTTATAATATACCTCAAATTATTTTAATTCATCTTTTAATAATTTTTATGATTTATTTTCCAAACCTCTCAAAATGCAGTAGTAATTGATAGGCGTCTTTTTGTTTGCAGTAGTAATTGACAAGGCAAAATCTATACAGTGGCCCAGTAATTGACAAGGCGATTGCTCTTATTTTAACCAACTTAATATTGTTATATTAAGAAAGATTGAAGTCCAATAGATATTATATTTCAATACATAATAAACATAAGTATGCTTGTGATAAAATATTATACAAAACATAAATTTGTTCAAAACAAATCTTCATATTGGTAAATATAATATAGGCAAAAAATGTTTTATATAGCGGGAGCGCTCCATAGTATTTTGATAGCATGCAACTAGTAAGGGGTATCAATTACTAGAAAACGACCAATTTTGGTTCTAGTAATTGATAATCGTTATAACTAAATAAATAATTTAAAAATCGATTAGAAAATTAGACAATAGAGAGTACGTCTATAACAAAACGTAGTTCTGGTAATATTTTTCGATTCAAAAGTTCTGGTTCCATGCTAAACCCTCGCTAAGCGATACGCTCTCTTAACAAAACACGTAAGAAAAGTGACAAACGAGGAGCGCGCACTGCCGAATAATGCAATAATATTAATAAATAAGTATTATGAATAGAAATCACTGATTTTGATTTTAAATACAAATTACAGATAGTTTTATTATAACTTTATGTGTAAATAGCATGAATAAAATTAACAGATATTTTATTATAAGATGTCAAACTCCAAATTATCAATTACTGGGTCACTATCAATTACTGGTACCTTTACCTTACTTGTATATCATGCAAACTTTATTATATAAGGCCTCGAAAATATAAATAAAATACTTGTTTCCGACTGTTATGCACAAAAAATAAAGAAATACGTAAGGAAAAGTAACGTCAATTCCTAAGACAATGATGTTAATAATAAATTACAATCAAGAAAATATAGTACCTATTGAACTTAGTAGTGTCTTGTAGTTCAACCTATGATGGGCTAAATTTTTCCGCCATTCAACGACAAGCGCGTATTTAGCGTGACTTCACACATATCTTTGAATTTCTTCACCGTAAGAGCGTCGGGTAAATTTGTACATATGACCGAACTACCGAACTTTAAGTAATTAATGTCTAGAAAATGCCTTAGAGTAGGTTTCTCTCAATATCTCTACATTATGGGAGTTCCTCAGTAACCTTCTAAAGACTATGATCACAGGAGTAAGAGTTGCAGTAGGCCAACTGTAACGTTAATGATATACTAACCAACACCAAAATGTGTAACAAATTCAATTAGTGTATTTAATTCACAACATCTAAATCTAATTCACAATTTCCAAACCGTACAAACCGCAAACACGAGTTCGGTTTGTTTTCAAACTATATTCGAGCTTTTCACAATAAAAACTATATGCAAATAAATTGTTTAATGGAAAATTAAAGTTTTGTATGAAAAAATATATTTTTTATTATTCCAAAGTAAGCGCCGATTACAAGCTAACGACTTAGAAAGTAAGTAATTTAGAAGTTAAGCGTGGCGTTATTTAAGACGCTGTTACTTATTTAAATGACGTTTCAATATTCGGCCTAAATGCTCCATTTAACATGTAATGTTTATCACCAGAAGCAGTGGCTAAATTTATTATTCTTACTTGGATATAAATTATATAAATCGCTGGTAAGTTTATTATAAAATTAACTAGATCTGTGCTGATATTAGATAGCCCCTTCAGACTGGTACTCAAAGCTTCCGTAGAATTAGCTCAGAACCGTTTGAATAGAGCCCTCGCTGGATCTACTTCGATGCTACGAAATCTATTTAATAAAAATATAGAGCCTTTTATAAAATAGTTGGCAATTGAATTGAGAGCTTTCGCTATTACAAAAGTAAGTAATTTGTTTTTTTTTATTCTATTTACTTATCTTATTACTGTAATTGCGAAAACTTAGATGGATGAATGGATGGATGGTAATATGACTAAACGAATGCGGATTTTTGTCAGTGATATAAATTACTATCTGACGTAGCATATAACCTACTTACTAAATCTTCTTTAAATTCCACATAGCCGAAGTCGAGGACATAAAACGTTTTAACTTGCATTAAACATTTTCAAATATTTGCAATTTATTTCTATATTAGTTATATGGTTTAAAGGCCTTTGAAGTTTGTTATATATTTACAATGTCCAATAAAGGCATAAAAGCCAACATGCCGCAGACACGGGCTCTGTTTCGAAAACAAATTTAACTTGTTTACAGCTGAAACATTTAGTACAAGCCAAGGATTAGGAAAACATTTGCGTAACTCGACAATATTGTAACAAAGAAAATTCATCCTTAGCATATTTTGTATACCTAACGATAATAATCACTATATACGTATACTATCTGTTGTGTCCGACTTCGTCCGGGTGGAAATAATTAATATAGCCTATGTTACTCGGGGATAATGTAGCTGTCTAATGGTGAAAGAATTTTTGAAATCGGCCCAGTAGTTCTTGACTTATTTCAATACATACAGAAATAAAAAATACAAAGTTTCTATAGAGAAATAGTTAGAGTAATAGTTTCTATAGAGTTTTATAAAGTGTTATAATATTAAGTATAGATTTAGATATAGATATAATATTTTTATACTACGTTACTGTACATAGTGATTTTATCATAAGGCACTTGGACCGTTGTCTAACAACATTATCCAAGCAAGTAATTCTGTGAAAACCTTTTCTTTGTGATTGTTACATACTACTAAGACCAAAAAAGTACCGATTCTTAAATATTCATACCTTACGTATTTCTTATACATTCGTTTTTACCGTAACGTTCATTTCATCATAAGTTACAACAATAAACAAATACTATCCCTAGGTGTTCATTAGAACGAGTTTGCAAAAAAAAAGGAGAATTTACTTCGACGTAAGGCCGTTTTTTGCGTGACATCGGTCTAATGTAGCCCTAGACTCACACAGGTTTAGTCGTATCCAAAATGTCAATAAACGCGATAAAATTAAAGATTTTATTTTCAATTCTATTAGTCCTTGTTCTGTTGAGTCGAGGGCTTGTTAATATGTTAAAAATATATGTTGGAAAAGCGTAAAATAGGCCATATATTTGTTTGTACGCAGCGCTCTATTTAGAAAGTCAACACAGCATTTCCAACATGTTGTTTGCTGATTTAACTCTGCAACTTTTCTGCGAAACCATTCCACTACTACCATTTTTAATGTTTCATACTAGTTTATACAACAAATTTTAAAAAAATACTCGTTTTAAAATGTTCAAAAAGTAATTTGAAAATTATAAAATTTATTTCATACTCTTAGAATTTATTGTTTACCAACAATCTCTTTCATTATGACGAGAAATTAATTGACGTTACATTTCTACAAAAGAATTTTCTTAACTCAACCCAGTATTATCAGTATATCACATAAGGAACTAATTAAATAACAATAAGAGTAGCCATAAGTGTACATACAATCATACATAATCTGTGTTACGATATAAGTACGTACGCTTAGCATAGCGCTTTTTCATCGCGCACTAAAGCGTATAAATAAAACAAATTCATTTCCACATATTTATTCACACGGCGGCACTTTTAAATTGAACCAGCAATTGCAAGAGGAGCATAAAAGCCACTTTTTCACATATTTATACATTTTTCGTTTACATTCTATAGACATAGTAAAAAAACTGTATGTATATTTTTTCGATTTTCGATTTTCATATGTACATATTTATCCGACGCTCTTAGGCGAAGGAAAACATCGTGATGCATCCTGCACATATCGGCGAAGAAATTCAAAGATATGTGTATTCATGCAAAATACGCGCTAGTCGTGGAGTTGCGGAAAATGGAGCCCGTCAAAAAGTAGTTTTTATTCCCTTCTTCCAATTGGTGGTTCAATTGTAATCGCGCTGCGTTGGATTTTAATCTGGACGAACGAAGCAAGAGCGTCCTATGAATGGCTAACTCATATGTCATACACTTTATACAATATAAAATATTCACTGCACTGTATAACTTATCTCCGTTGTGATGAAGGACTTAAAGTTCAAGCGAGCATTTTAATTTTACTTCAAACGTGTAGACTTACTTCAGTATTCTGTTTTAGTGCCATCTAAAGTTTGCTACATTTCTCTTAAAGCAGACAAATGTACATATGTTTGTATGCATATACCTAAATGTCGTCATAAACTACTTAAGAATAATAATAAAATTATAAACATCAAAACACTTGGCTATGAATCGAACGAGTGAACATAATTGATCTACATACCGGTCCACATATTTAAGTGCAAATGAACAAGTTAAAAAAATATGAATGACTTATTCCATTTTATATAAACAATACGTTTCAAATGTTATGCACTCAATAAACTTTAGAAGTTCACGTTGAAAGCAATTAATCTCCTAGGTCATTAATCAAAAAGCAATCTAGTGGAGATGGCATAGCACATGCTAATAGCGCGACAGTCTCCTACCAAATGATTTATGTTGTTATTCCAGTACTTAGATATTCATTAAAAATATACTGTCATCAAGGTGATTAGTCCATTAACCTATAACTTCATTAGACCGAGTTCGCGATAAAAATGGAGATTTTGCGTGATATCGGTCTAATGAAGCTCTGGGGCTACAACGATTGAAAATTGCATAAGAATTATGGCAGTTAAAAAGTATAAATAACAATTACCCGTTTTTTGTTTTGGTACAAAATCGCTAGATAATATGGTGTTAAAAATTGTTCAAAATCTAAATAAATACTTCTTGAAAGTGGATGCAATGAATTATATCAAAAGTAAGTTAAAAAAGAAAACTTTTTGCTTTTCTCCGAGCTCTTGTAGAAAATGTTTACGGTCAATTAAACGTGATAAATCGGAATTAAAGAAAGTACGTTGAAAGGAACTTTGCGCCTTTGAGAAAAAGTTCTCTCCTAGTAAAATAAACTCTCTGTTAATTAGTAGAAATAGCAAGGAAATAAAGCTTGGTAATAAAATTAAACTGAATTACAAAAGGAATATGGTTATAAGATAGTATACTTAAACAACAATATGTTTATACTATATTTAGGTTTAAAGGAACGTTCGAACAGCCGAAATTTTTATCTTAAGATCAAGTCTTGTATTCTGCAGAACGATTGAAATAGGTAAGTAAACTTGAAAACCTTATTAAAGGTCTCCTTAAAATGTTTTCATTATTAACAACACAAATACTGCTTGATATTCAGAAAGGCTACGAAACTTTTGCGAAGCGTACCTTTTTAAGGTAAAGTTTTTCATACCGTAGTCTTTTGTATTTTAGGAATTTTGGTCTGAATTATTGATGTTAGAAGAATTTAAACTTGTTAGGAATAACGAACCCGTTCACCAGGACTTTATAAATTTTTAGGTAATATTATTTTTTCTATTGGCGCTTCGATTACCAAATTCGGATTTGTGGGTTACTGTGTTAGCTTTCCAGTGTAAATATATAGATTTTATTACAATGCAGTATTACAAAAAACTTCACATTCACGCGGTAAATATTTGCGGTACTGCAGTGAAAGGTAGACGTTTTCGTTTTGTCTATGTCCAAGGTATTCGCAGTTTAGGTATCGTACATTGTGGTAGCACGGAGTCACGAAAGCCACGGCTCAGCAGGGTCCAGACAAATCGATTACTCGCATGACGCGTCCGCAATAGAACACGGGGCTACCACACACCTGTCACATACATATTTCTCTACTTCTTTTTCTAATTTCAACCGGCCGTCATTTGTTTTTAGCCTCGCAGCGGAACGTGATTTTAGTCCTATTTCTAGAGTCGTAGGTCAAAATGAACAAACAATTCCTACCTACCTAAATTGTGATGCCAATTACTTATCGCTTTAATAAACAGTACACATTACCTTATTACGAATTAATGTTAAGTATAGATATATTCTTTTGTTCCAAAAAGTAAAATTATTTTCCAGTAGACGTGATATTATTTTCTTTTTTTCGTCCGAGGATTTTCTGCTCTCATTTGTGGCGCGATGAATTTGACGTTGACGAACACAAATCCCCACAAATCCAATCAAATTTGTGTGAAATGTCAACCTTCATTTTTCCCTTAATTTTTCCTTTCATACAGTTACTTATTTAATTTATGTTTGTTTTCTAAACATTACGTAACGCGTAGAGTGTTAATTCAGAGAAATAAAATGTGTTAGTTCAATTTGTTCTAACATTTTCAAGTTTAAGACAAAACTTTAATTTTTTTTTTACGATTTTTCTGATTTTGTTTTATTTTTAGTGAAAACATATTTTAGTTGTGCAAAAATATTAATCTAAAAATAGTAGTTAAACTTTTAGAATAATAAATTTAAGATCTTAAGCTTAATCATTAATTACGACATTGCAAAGCTGATTTTGTAATTATAAATTGAAAGCGATGAAATTGAAAATAAAAATTAAGAGCTACGTCACAACACAGAAAGCGTGTTTTCCACAACGACGTATATTTGCCAAATGGAATAACAAGTAATTCAAATTGACATAAATTCAATAACCATTTGTTCGCGAAGCCGGCGTTCGATTTGATAACGAAAATGTCCTCTCAAAAATTGAATTTATCCATATCCATTATTCCAACGAATTCACTAATAATATTAGTAGTTTATTTGTCATAATCTATGACACTGTAGCTAATTTAACAAATAAAAAATTGCAATTTAAATAAAAAAAATCCCGTGGCTACAGATTAGCACGAGGTAGAACTGATTTAAAAAATAAACACTGATTACCTCTTTCTTTTGGAAGTCCGTTACGGTTAATATAACGTTAGGAGTCACTATTTAAGATTACATTTACAAGATGGAATGTTCTGTATCTAAAGTGTTTCTGTCCTCGATAAATTTTAAGGTCACAGCTTTATGTTAGAAAAAGAAACACTCCCTGTAGCATTTTACTTTGCGAGAACGTATGCGAGCATTTACATTCACCAAGCTAACATTCTACACGAGGGAGTTATTCTGAAAACTTTTTGGATTTATCGTTTCTTTAAGAAATACGAATGAATTTATTCACTAGTATGGATTAATCAAAGAGACACTTACGAAAGAGGAGACTTTTTAATGATTTGATACGCGTGGATTATAATTCTGTCAGTTTAGAGTAGCAATTTTTATATGTTGTATGTACAAGTTTATTTTTTGTATTATCTAGTGACAAACGAGCAAGCGGCCACGACTCGCTGAAATAGCGAAGCGATCGCTGCCCATAGACATCTGCGATTGCAGATGCGTTGCCTACCCTAAATATTCTGAGGAGGAGACCCACAGCAAGAGGATAATGTAGATACTTTGTTTCTATTATTTTTTTCAAGGGGCTTTGTCGCTAAACGAGACCACATCGCCTCATAGGTCTAATATTTAATTATATACTTAAATAACTATAAACCCCTTAAACTAATGTCTGCCAGCTTAAACACCATCCTGGCTTGATACTTGATGAAAAGGTTACGGTTATGGAAAGTTCCGATTAAATTAACGTATTATTAAGTATATATCGACATATTGCGGACAAACTTGATCAGAAATTCTACTTCAAAGGTTACAATTCGGGATCCAATTCTACTGCCAATTGAAGGGTAGCAAATATACGGGTCTAAGAACCCGCATCTTGAGACGTTTCAGACCCTCCATCGATTTTATTAACAAAACTTCCTACGTAAATTGAAATGTTACATGGAATTTCTATGTCACGTGAAAATATCTACCAAGGAATATTGTAAGTATAAACACGTTCTGTAGTGATGAGCAGCGGTGCTAAGTTACCATACTAGACCCTACCCACGTTACTTATCGCTATTCCCTTGTTAATTATTTTCTTTCATAATGCAGTGAGAGAAAACTATGACTTTACATTGATGTATGCATATGGGTTCAGTTACCATCAAAGGCAATAACTGATGATTGTCCTTAACTTATTTTTTTTGCTCAAAGGCTACAAAGTTGTATAATCTTTGAAAAATATACTTAGTTCTAATATTTTAAAATCTTATATGGGGAACGTAAATGGATTACCATTGACAGAGAGGAAAGGATATCATGCGCTGGCATATTGAAAATTGCAATTTTGCGAGGAAAAATTTTCACATCCCTTCGAAACTTTTACGTATAATAAAATTCCATGTATAAATCAACGGAAAGTATTTAACGCACATTTTATAAAAAAAAAGATCGTAACGAGAACAAAAGAGGAATAACCGCCGACATTCGCCCGCCCAATTCATCCATCAAATACGAAAATGAATTGAAGTATAAAACAAAAGCGTATCAAGATTTATTCAACTGAAAAAAAAAATGTTTTTAAATTTAGAATAGCTTACAAAATGGCCGGCTTTTATAATAAAGATTAGAATAGCAAATGTACTAAGAGCAACATATAAGTACAGCACACAATTTAGTTTAGGAATCAATTTTTGCAACAATTTTCAATCCCTGGGTAGCAACCCAAAGTACTTTTCGATTCCCGATATCGCTGATGGAAACTGACACCGACATTCGATAAGTCGTGTCTTTATCACGTGTGAGATATCGAATCGCTTTGTAGCGAATGTAGTTTGGTTAGCCCCCTTGGTGTACTTAAAACAGCTATTTGTCTTAGATATCGGTATAATATTGTTTTTATGCTAGATCATCTTAAATCTTTAGTTATGTTTAACTAACTTTGTACAACCACTACTTTGTTGGGTTGTAACTAAGTCTAACTTTGGAATTGTCTCATGAGGCAAATGTTAATCATGCTAACTTGTCTTGAATATTCCAACAGTATTAACTTTATTATCATAACTGTTTTAAGTAAACTCTTAAATTATTTAACATATTGTGATGTTTTGGCTGTGTTGTCTATGGTTGTCTGGGGCATCAAGCCATGTCTCAGTCAAGCAAAAGATGCGGTGCGAGTATTGGATGCAATTGTATACGTGCTGTAGTGGTCGTTGATCTATAATATACCCCAAGGACTGGAACATTACACATATGCTATAAAGTATTGTTCAGTAAAGGTCTCTCTAAACATATTCCCCCTTAATCCGAAAAACTGTATAAGTTACTGCGATAAACGAGGACCAATAAGTCGTCGATTATACGATACTGGCGTACACTCGGAACTAAATAATATAGACCAGGGGACTCATTGGACCAAATTATATATCATAAGAAGTACCAGGAACAAAGATGTTCTGTATTTTGGAATATTTTTTATGAATGTACCAGTACCAAACGTTGAAAGTACTACAACAATAACGCTGTTTTTAGAATAAAACGGATTGTTTTTTTACATACCGATTTGTTTAAATGAATAAATAACCTAAAATCGTTTATCGAAACACCCACCAATAAGCACGTCAGTGGACTTAACAAACAGCAAATATAAAAACATTTTTCAAAAACACTTCGCAATGCTATTAACAGCGAACCACAGAACCGAGTGCTTTATATTTCAGCACCAATCCCCGGTGCAAATTACCTATTAAATTGCGCAAAAGTCTACAATACTGCCAGTATTGCTATTAGATTTTTATAGAACATTGAATAAGTAAAATTAACACAAACAATACACTTTGTCTATAACCCAGGAAAGTATTTGAAGTTTACCCATTACCATTGAGCTAAATCTATGCATTCTTCATGCATGATAGATTTAAAAATAAAATTATATTGTACACCTTCTCCTCTGATGTCTCTGTTACAGCAGTTTAACTTATTGAAGATGTTTATGGGCTACGGTAACTATTTTTGGACATAATAAAGCAACTTGTTCGTATGCAACCTTCTACTTTAAAAATATACGAGTATAAGCTTTAAGCTACTCAGTAGTATAACTTAAATTATTACGTTTAAAATTAATCGTGATATTAAATTAAAAACATAAATGTGGTTAGAGTAAATTAGGTGGAAGAGACGAGGCGGAGATGAGCTGAATAATTTAAATGTCTAGTGAAGGACGACTCACGGTTAAATAATTCAGACGTAGATTACGTCACACCTCGCGCTACCGGATGCTTTGAATTTGAATTCAGAAAGCAAAACCACAGAGTAAAACAAATATACCAATTTACATTTGTGATTATACACTGTGACTTGCTGTATCGGAACTTTGCAAGGTCACGCCCAAGTTTCTAATGAAGATGAAGTGGATGATACGTCACCCTTGACATCTTTATACAAGTTTACGAAATATATTATAGTTCAGCTTTAAGTACCTCTTCGTAACTTCATATAGGGGCATAATTTTAAACTAAACAATAGCAAGGTTTGAGCGTCGTCATATTACTACCCAACATTTTTAAGCACTGTATAGTATTTCAAATTATTTTTCATTTTTTAATCTGTTATAGCACAAAATATTAATAAAGTGAAGCCAACCGACATCGGCAATCCGTTGATTTGATCGGTCTATTTCAATACAGGCTTCGCCGCCCATTCATCACGTTGAAATTGACATTGGTATTTGCACAGATTTTTAATTTATTTTCAAATAACTAAATCGTTTACGTATTGATAACATTTCTATGTCGAAATATTAGGTTTTATACGTATCGGTTTGTTTGTTTTAACATTTTACAAAATTAACTTCTAACGTGAAAAACATGTTGGATTAGAATTTCAATTTATTTATCTATACTTAATATTATAAAGAGAGAAATTTTGTATTTTTGTATGTATTGAAATAACTGAAGAACTACTGAGCCGATTTATAAAATTCTTTCACCATTAGATAGCTACATTATCCCCGAGTAACATAGGCTATATTTTTTACTCCACGCGGACGAAGTCGCGAACAACAGCTAGTTATTTTTATTTTATTACTTATTACAATAATCTTAATTTTAACACTATGTCTTATAAAAAGACACTGGTGTTTTGTCTATAGCAAATATAGTTTCATCAATAATAGTGATCAACTTTGATAAATAAACGTTTTTATGGTAAGAAAACAGTTTTGTTTAGATGACAGTCCTTAGTATTCCTTTAGACTGAATTAGTCATAATTAAAGAAAGACATATTGAGTATAGTATAATCACTGTGCCGACCGCTTCCAGTTAAAAAAGGCAGGAATATGGTAAATATGAAAGCGCGACATCTATCGGCCCTTACTGTAAGAGTTGAAAGCTTAAGCGAAGATAAGTTTAAGCTGCTCGAACTTGCTTGTTACTTGTGAAAGATGTCGGTATAGTAACTTAATAGATCGGGATCCGAAAAGCAGCAGACCTCAGTTATATCCAAATACTTCATTTTATAGATTAGATAGGACCTTTATGTACTATCAGTAAATGGCCGTTAGTTATCTTGTTTATATACGAGTCCTATCTAATCATATATAAATTAATCATTTGGATATAACTGAGGTCTGCTGCTTTTCGGATCCCGATCTATAAAGAATTAATTAAAAAGATAAAGTTAATTACTAATCTACCAAATGATTATTTTACGAATTAATATTATGTTTTATATTTTGATCGAAGTAATGTAAATGGAAATGTAACTGCTACAAAGGAGAATGGGCAGAGTCCTAAGGACTTTGGTCTACCTAGTCAACAGCCACGAGCCATATATCGTTGGAAAGGTCTTTGCTTATACTTTATTTTTTTAAATGAATGTAAATTGTAGGTTATGGGGTTCTGGAGTTATTGTCAAAAATAATAGCAAAATGTACATTTTCAATTTGCTTCTACTAAGAGTAGACTTACATCTATTGTACTGAAGTCTGTCAGTATTTACAGGTAATAGGGTCCCTACTCTAGGGTACTCGGGTAGGGACTTTTTTTTATTTTATACGATGCCAAATTACTAAACGGCGACCTACACTCGTCGAAGTAGCGAAACGATCGCCTAATAAGTGCGGGACGCTTAATGTTAGTCCACTTTACCTTCCCATTGTTATCTCATAAGGAAAGGATGGAAAAGGTAGGAGAATTTGGCAGGGTAGGGGACACATGGGAAGGGGAAATATCATATTCCAGTGAGTCCCCTGCTTCGTCAGGACAGTAGAAAAAGCATCTGTAATAGCAGATGTCGCTTCGCTCTTTCGGCGAATCCACGTACCCGCTTACTAGTTTGCCACAGATTTTTTTTTAAAAAACTGTCCCCACCTCACTTCCTACTCTATTCCCTGCAAATATTGACAAACTTCAGGACACTAAATGTAAGTCTGCTCTAAGTAGAAGCTAATTGAAACTAAACACTTTGCTATTATTTTTGACAATAACTCGATATCCCCATAAGCTACACATTTACCGTCATACACAAAAATAAAGTATAAGCAAAGACCTTTCCAACGACATATGGCTCGTTGCTGTTGACTAGGTAGACCAGAATGCGCATTCTCCTTTACAAGTAAGAGGGATTTTATTAAATTAAGCAAAAGAAAGTCTTTTGAACTTAGCTTATTTGGTTTAAATTGATTGAACTAAATCCTTACTAATGATAAAAACGGGTACTTTTAGGCGTAAAAATGAACATGCGCAACATAGAACGAACATGCTTGAATATATCAAAACACACATTCAGATAACCAAAAAAGTATTTTAATGTCCACAATGAGTCAAAAATAACTGTTCAGAATGTATAAGAAATTGATATCCAAGCTCTTGCGTAAAGAATATTTATTTTTACATAAAAAGCTTGAACACTTAGTTGCATGATAATACCGCATTGTTAAGCCCGCTACAGACGTTCACTTTTTTAACTGTGCAATTAAAACTAGCATACATACGTCAGTTTGAACTGCGCAGTCGAACTGGACAGTTACAACTGAGCGTCTGTAGCCGGCTTTATTAAATCGATTGAAAAAGTTCAGTGGTCTATCAATATTTTGTTAGTCGTTTTATTGATACGGCGTCGACTCGGTAGCAATGAAAGGCCCAATTATAACTATAACTAGTTCAATTCAGTTAAAGCTGCCCTTCAAAGATCAATCATGCATGTATAATAGGTGCCTTTGTGAGAGCCGCGCTGGGTGGTATGCAAGTCCAATATTTATACAGTCCAGACCTCACAATGGAAGCGTATTTTAATGTTCAATTCTCCCATCCCGCATTGCCTAAAGCAGTTGATTTTGCTGTGCCTAACAAAATAAATATATACAGTTGAAGAAGTTTATTTCCTACCCATTTGTGAAATCATTTGACGATCACAGTGTAATTTGGTTGAAAAACTGTCATATTGTAAATAGCTCTTATTGTGATAGTTTGCTATACGGCTATTTGGTTCTAAATGGGATGCGAATTTAATTCTTTGATTCCACAGTACATGTCTCTGCGTATCTTCAATCTTTTAGCAAATTTTATATGTAAATTTGGATAATAAAATCCATTATTGTAATATCCTAAGATATTTACAAGCTCTATCAGCTACTGGCATAAAATGGAAAATCGAAAATCGAAAATTTTGCGTTTTAAAATCCTTTGTCTCCCAAATTAAAACCAGATTTACCTATTACCTCCCTTCGCAATACGTCACTCGTGGTAGAGTAAATATTCATATTCTACAACGTTGAAAGTTGAATTAATTTGATCTAAGTTATTATAAGCAGACAGACCTGCGATACTATTATACAATAAGTTGAAAGAAATTTATCACATCGTAAATCTTACAGCAAGTTTGCACTTCTTTAGAATATTTGTAGTACTCGCTTATTCTCAGTTTTCAGATATATTTATCAGTTATATTCTAGTTTATCTGTGTAATAATATACAATAGTATGGTTCAAAAAATAACAAATGAAAGTTGATCCTTTTTGGGTCTTAAAGTATACACATAGTACGTTGTTCATACGCTCTAGTGAGAGACAAATGCGTGAGGTCTTATCGCCCATGATGCTAACAACTTTTTTGTTCCAACACTATGGTCTTTCCATGCAATTTATATTTTTTAATTCTTCGTTTATTTGTCAGTTTTATTCTTAAACTTTTGTTGTACTTGATTTAATATCTTTATGATGAAATGTACTAAAAGATTCCATAATGCAAAAATTTGACAAAACTCCTTAATTTTTTGGATAAGCTGTTTTTTTGCATTATTTTACTTCTATAAAAATGAAATGCGAAATATTGTTGCCACCAGTCATTTACGACAGTGAGTGTCTTCAAATTTTGTACTTTGAACGTATCGCATTAATATTTAAATCTTAAGATCAATGGTTTCAACCATTGCATAAGCAATGCAGAAGTTAAACCTACGACTGTATATTTCGCGTAATCAACCACAAACCTATAGTCGATTGACTACATTTTCTTAATGTTTTCATATTGAGCGATCATTAGTACATCCGTTACATAATTAGTTTTGCGCCGGATAGATACAAGAAATGGAAAATTACAACTTATAATTTACCGAGTGAACGCGCCCAACATTAATGACTCCCGTAGCAAGTTTGTAAAGAAATTATATGACATGAGTAATAAAAATTTACTCATTATATGCAAACTTTATTTACAAGCTCATACCTGAGTCTGAGATTCAATATCGCAAGTTAATAGAAAAATATTTTATTACTGACTTTACTTTTTATAGAAGAAATAATTATTATATTGATTTTACACGACAAAAATATCCCTCGAATTTCTATAACAATATGCGAGTATTAATCAATTTTATATAATCATTTGCCAAATGCTAACCTTGAATTTGCAACACATTAAACAAGAAGTTATCCAATTTAAAATTATTACATGTCGATATTTTCTTAGTTTAAAATATCAATAGGCTAAGGAGTAAAATTACGTCAACATAAATCTTTTATTTAAAGTACCCACGCAATCCTCACGCCATTATTCTTCATCCGCTGACAATTTCTGAGATATTCATGAGCTTAAAGCTTTTATAGCTGAATATATGTGACACGTAAGATGTATATACCAGTATTAATGCATTTTACTATGCTTATTATTGCTAATTTTAATATATCTTTTAACTCCTTTGACCTTTTCTTAAAAAAATACAATTAACTACACTGATTTGATACATCTGCCGCACTCCCGACTCCTTTAATTCCTACTTATACGAACATTTTAGTTTAGTTTTATCTTTCTTATAGTAATAAATAACTTAAAATAACTATAAAACTACTAAAATTGCAGCCATAAATACTGTATATCTACTTAAGTATTTTTAAACTGATTTTTTAATTTACATTTTAGTGCGCTAGTTAGATAAAAATTACCATTCTTCACCTCATATTTAGATGTGCCAAAAAATAATATCCAAACGTCAGTGCAAAATATCTAAGCAATTCAGAATTCGTGCACAATCGCACATATCGACGTTCTGCAGGAAATCAAGATGCATTCACGAGGTGAGGACGGAGCGCGAATTCAAATTATGCGCATACGAAACGTGGATAGTGAAAAATGTTTTGTTACGATACTATCAAATTGTATCGAAATTTTATATGTTGCACATCCATGTGTTTGAATATGAATTTTAAATATCACTTTAAGATATATCACCCTTGTTTTAACACTGATTCTAGAGCAGTTTGAGTAAGAAATGGTTTCAGAAAATTTCGTCTTAAGAGCCCACATCTAAATATCGATTAGGGATTTGAAGAGCATGTAAAGGTTTTTTTTTTAATTATGCAACATGACATTTAAAAGCGCATCCTTGTTAATACACAAGTATAATCCATTTTTATAAATAAGTATTTAACTTTATTATTCTTGAAAGCATAGGAAAAAACGTAATCTATGTAAAGAACGTCCAGTTGCAGTTATGCAATAGTAATTTCCTCAGTTGTATCTGCGAGGCTTCTAAGGAACAGTCATTACAACGGTGCTTAGCAACAGGTTCCACCAGTTGTCTAGGATTCACTTCCCACTCAATACAAACACTAATGCCTATAATTTCATACGAATAGAGCAATAGCAATAGGTTTAAAGTTGTCTTAAGAGCTCTTAGAAATACATATCAAAGACTCCTGAGAACACTTGCAGGGACTTTTGATTTTTTAAGGATCTTTTTTAACTCACAACTTTGAATAAAAATATCTAGCTGATTAATTTAGGAAGTATTCAATCGAGCAAATTCAGGTGATCGGTAGAATATTGTTGTTTTGTTTTTTTCATTTTTATTTTAGTAAATATTAGTAGATTTTTGTGAATTTAATAATATTTCCATTAACCATTCCAAGTAAGCTTGAAAAATCTTGTGTTAGGATATGGTTTACAATAGTCGAATGTCGGGATTAGAACCCACGACTGCGAGATCGGCAGTCCGTACCCCAAACCATTAGGATATTAATTTTTCAATAATAAAGCAGCAGGTAACAGTATTGCTATAATTATAAGTACCACTTAACTATATATGGATCAGATGGTATGCAAGTAGTTGACATTTCAATGTTCCCATCACGTTAAAATGATAATAAAAACTAACCTCTAAAGGTTTATTAACGGCTTCGAAGAAATAAATTGTCGCGGTCTAAATTAATGATGACGATTTAGGAGATAATTTCTGTATTATTTTTTCAATTAGGAATTTTATTAATTAACATTAATGCTGTTAGGTCTATATTGTTTTTAATTACGCGTAAATACATTGATTACTTTGAAATTATGGATTAATTTGCTTGTAATATTTTAGGGTTAGGTGAATAAAAATGCTTGTATCGTTTTTTTTAAAATCGATAAAGCTATAAGTTTAATAGGTACATTTAATTTAAATAAATTCACTAAATATATATTTTTTTATTTCTAATTCGTTTTGTATAAGTTATACAACAGGTTATGTATATTCAGAAACATTTTACACATTCAAATAATTTGTATTATTTTGTATTGACAACAAGAAATACATCAATCATGAAACTGTCACTTTTTTATGAATACATTTATGGTCTGATATTCGCAGAAACATTATTCAATATGTTTTTATTTAAAGCTGGCTACTGACGTACAGTGTTAAGTGCACGGTTTTAACCGTTCAGTTCGACAGCGCAGTTCAGACTGACGTATGGAGGCAAAACTGAGAACAGTGTAGTTCAACAATACAGTGAAAACTGACGTCCATTTTGAACTACACAGCTAAAACTATACACTTAAAAAACTGAATGTCTGTATCCAGCTTAAAACCCAGTTCTGTTATCCATAAAATTATACATTAAAAGCGAAGAGAAACATCTGTCAATGCGAACATCCGAGCAATTATAATGAATAATATAGCAATTATAAAAAAATGAAAGTATGAGTAATAACAAACGCTTAGAAAACATAAGTGAAAAGACTAGCTTAGAATTAGACTAGTCCGCGACACCTTCCGCGCTTAATTAAAAAAGTAAGTAGCATATTTGTTATTCCAGACTGTATTCTAGAGACACCTTCAAATAAACATCCATTCATTCAAAGTAATAGAGAACGTATTAATGTATTTAAAGTAACTCATACAAGTAAGATATAATATTACTAGCTGTTCGCTAACTTAAAAATATAGCCTATGTCAATCGGGGATAGTGTAGCTTTCTAACGGAGGAAGAATTTTTGAAATTGTCATAGTAGTACTTGAGTTAAAAATACAAAGTTTCTCTCTTTATAATATTAGTATAGATATAGATAAGCGTGGATCGTGTGTAACAAAATGTTACTCAACTATAATATTGAGGTTACACTTGTAATAATAGTTACCTTTACGTTACAATGTAAATAACAACTTAGAAAGTAACTAAAAACTAACATATTGAAGAAAAATACGCCGTATTTATATTATTTTTAATTAATGTTCGTCCCAGTAATTATTAAACAGTAATTCACAATTAAATTACTAATTTATGACGTCATTTACGTCACGTCTCTGACAAAACTTTCACTGATGGTATCTTATACACCCACGTGGCTCAGCGCATTATAATTTTAATTTATTAAGAAGCACACCAACTGTTAATTTTGATATCATTTTTAAATATTCAGCAGCTTGACTCTATTAAAGAGCCCGATTCATTTCAGTCCAACGATCATTTGCACACGATTATATTTGGAAAATAGTGTGAGAATAATGTAAAGTCAGCTTTATTTGAAATAGACAATGGCTAGTCGCAGACAATAGATACGATAGAATTTCATTTATACACATATTTACTATGAATGTAAATGTAAACTAATAATGTTCTCCAATAGAAAGGAATACATCATTAAACAAAATTGAAATATTTAAGTAAATCGAACCAAATCTTTGAACGCGTTTGTCTCAAATACGCTAGCGTACTGTTGACACAATAAATAACGAGTTCCTTTTGATAGACCGGAGGGAGCTGAAATGCACAAAAGATTGTCGGCACGACTCGCGGCTCCGGCACACGATTCTTATAAATCAGGACTTATCTTTGTAAAAGATAAAGGAAAGCGTCATCGACCATGAATTATAAGAAAAGATAAATGTACTCGATATTTTGTTCTGTTTACTTGAAAATTATAATACATTATAAATATAAATACAGTGGAACCTGGATAAGCCAGAAACCTCTATAAGCGAGAGAAATATTGTGGTCCCTTGGACTGTCGCTTATGCAGGTTTTTGTTATTGAATAATTATGCCAAACTGTGACTTAAAAGTAAGTTAAAAATTAAAAACAATGTAAAGCAACAAATATTTTAACTTGTACGATATCATAAATCTTAGTAGATATTTATTAAAAAGATAAGCTGGTATTTAATTTATTAACCTACATGTAAGTGTCGTAAATAACACCTCATTAAAATATCAGATTGAGTTGGTAGTATCTTACTGAAATGCAGTACGAATTTAGCGAATAAATCTACGAAGAAGATCAAAAAGGGGAATCTTTATTTAAAAGGTTTGTAGAGTGCCGCTGTTACTGATAGCTGCTCATTTGTCACACGAAACCGAGTGTGTGGCTTGCGGGGGATTTCTTCTCTATCAAGATAAACCTAATTTACTGACAGTAGCGTTTTATGAAAAAAGTTTTTCTCTAATAAAATCTTGCTAACAAATTCATTACCACTAAATGCTCATTAAAGACGCCTTAAGTATTGATTTACTGTCAAAAATTCTCTCTTAAAACTATCAAATTCACGTGATATTTAAATTTATGTAGCTCGGTGATTAACACTTAAATCATCTTGTTTTTTATCAATAGCGTCATGGTAAAAACTTAGCTAAAATAAATTATAAACGTAACATAATATGCATAAAAATTACATAGTCTACAAAGAGATGTGCCATGAAGTGAAGAAACAAATGATCTTTAATTACATATGCGAGGTTTTAAGTTTGGCATTTGGATGTAATTAAAAATACCTGTAAAACGGTTAAACTCTTGAAGCAAATTGTGTAAATTTTGATCATTTCACATTACAAAGGAACGAACATATCCAACAAAACATCTCCTGTCAGTCGGGAAATCTGCATTTTTACGTAAAATGTTTCGAAGTCGACCATCGTAAGACATGACTATAAGGGGACATTTCATGCTTATCTGGTATCTGCGTGGACGACAATGTCCAATAAAGTAAGCTATCTGATGCAACGTATCTCGAAATCTGTTCCCTGTTTGGAAACGGGAAAGTACGTGTCGTTTTATTCACGATATAATAAATTCTGATGTCTCTATTCTACTAAAATATTTTTTGCACTCTCTATCAGTATGTAGCAGTCATAATTAATATAGTCTGGTACCGTAACATCTTCAAAAAAGAGAGTATCTTCAAGACTATAGGTAAAATTAACATTTAAAAAGGCATCGATGGAATAGAACATCGTACACAAGAATCATACTTGTTTTGCTACATAAAAATCATAGACGATCTACATAGATTAATAAAATCGACATAATTACATCTATTACGCGTAATGCGTATCATTATTCAATCATTGTCCGGACACAATTGCGCAGAAGGTGTTCTTAAGCACAACATACAATTATAAAGTATTCAGAAGCCATTCGGTTTAATTAATCGCATAGAGACGCTATCTGAAGCTATTGAACACGTTGTGACGTCTTTATTAAATTGTCTTGAGATATTTACGATCGAGACTGGATAGTTTTACTAGGCAATTAAGGCCACACAACCCGCTGATACAAAGAACTACTACGACAAGGGAAAAAAGAACAGTGTCGATTATTTTGACGAATCTTTTCAAATGAATCAAAATTGCATAAAACGACAACAGCAACATAATTTTAATCATCATTTTGTCTTAGTGTATCGTATCTTTTCGGGACATGACGTGAAGTGACATGAGAAACGTGACACCCAAGACAATCACCTCATTTCATGGCTTAAGATATAAATATAAACGAAACGATCAGACTTAGCTTGTTACCGAGTCGAATAAAATATCATGACGTGTTATTACCAGAGGCTAACAATCGTCGGCTCGTAAGCGAAGATAATTTGACAAATCCCATCAATGTTCTGACAAGCTTATTTCACGATTGTAGAGCAACGTAGAGCGACGCATTAATCATGTATGACACTTCAATTACCCAGCACGTGTGCACTTTGCATAGAGAAAAATAAAAACAGAGGAAGGATCTGTCGATCATTACAAATGTCTTTTATTCTGGAAGAAACCGGATTGATAAAATATTAATCCAAGTAAAGGATGGTTACGGAGAATGAATTTATGATGTTACAGACAGAAATGACCCAAAATAAACTATTTATAAGCTTTTTATTGGTAAAATAAGTTTATATATTTGGTCTAGTTAGATGGTCTAGGTTCCATTCATAAATTATAATTGAAATTTTAGCACAGATAAGAAATTCTGCCTACTATCGATGTGTCTTTCTATGGAGATATCTCTTACTTTTTATCCTTTGTTACTTTATAGGGACATAAAAGAAAGTTAAAAATAAAATTGTATTTGAAGCTGAATGTTGAATTGTTTAAGGATTTATTTCTTTAATTAGATGCCTTTGCAGTTTCGCTTTCAGCTCAGAACCTCGCCGCAATAAGTCTTGATCTCCATTGTTAAAGATAAAGATATCCTTAGTGTATATCTTATTCTATTCATAGTTTCTATTAGTAGCTATCTCTAGACTGACCTAGACCTGACCTGACTTCAATGGTCGAATTTATGTAAGACATGTTAAATCCACGCTTAAACACCAAATTCTAAGGCGATCTCATTAATTTTGACACCTCTTAGATATTAAGCCAGCTTTAAATTTCAGTGGCGTTTTAACATTCTGCTGTAAGCGCATTTCTGTATATTTATCACTATCAAAAATTAAAAGAGGGTAGCAGTTAATTCAAGAGTTAAAAAATGTTATAAGTAGATAAGTTTAAAATACAAAATTGATAACATACCAAAATGTACTGTCACCAAGACAAAGGACCGTAAAGTATGTATCACGAACATCGATGGCCAACGAGAAAATACCGCTCGAATGTCACATGAACAAAGATAAATCCTTTCCAGCAAAACTCTGGGTCAAGAGTGTAAAATCTTAAAGATCAAACGAAGGACCGATTTACAAAGACTTGAGACTTTAACATTATTTTAAGAATAAGAAATATTATGATCATCTAAGGTCTTAGTGTTCGTAAGAAACGGGATTCTTACCACGATTTAGGTGTTTGTGCTCCAGATATTTCGGCACAGATGCATGCGTCATGGTCACGGACTGACTGAGATAGAAGACTGAACAATATGTTAGTAAAAATCATAAAAGTTTAAAGTTATATACGAGTTATCATATCATTTACGGTTCTTCTATGTTAGCAACTATAATCTATACTACAATAATATTAAAAAGAGACAAATTTTGTATTTTTGTTTGTATTGAAATAACTCAAGAACTACTGGGCCGATTTCAAAAATTCTTTCACCTTTCGAAAACTACATAACCCCTGAGTAACATAGGCTATATTATTTAATTCCACGGGGACGAAGTCACGCACAACACCTAGTTAATTAATATATGAACAATTCAATAATAATTATTATAACATACTAACCTTCTACTAACGAATTAGGTACCCAATTAACTTCCTAGTATTATGTCGCAGCTCATTAAGTGAAAGAATAAAGTAAAATAGAAGTCAATAAGTCATACAAAACAATTGGCGTAAGTTGAATACGAAGAGGTTGCCCTTTGCGTTTTATCGACATGTTCGCATCTCATTCATTAGCCGCGCGCGTGACCGCGGTAAGTAATGAACCCGCTAACGGTGTTAGATGAGACAATATCCCGGTCCTCCTTATACGAAATACGTTTTAAAAAGTTTAAAGCAAGCTTTATAGAAAGAGCCAAAGGAGCAAGCGGTAATTGCAAAACTATTCTCTGACGACGCCTCTATATTACAGATTTAACGCTTAAATGCATGTTTTTTCATTGCGGCCTGGAATGATTACAAAATTACGGAGACGCTTCTTATAACTCTATAAACTTAGTCGACCGCCAAATAGAAATGTCAAAAAAAAAGTAGACTGCATCCGGAACTTGCCTAATTTCTTTTGCACCTAAATCTTTTTAAACACATACCTCACGACTTCAAAAAAATAACGTTAAAAAAATGTGCACATTTGGCAACAAGATGCATTTAAGGGTTAATGTTTTGTGCATAAAAGCAGAATTTAAACTATTCAAATCAATATTTTAATACGAATCTAAAATGCATTACTATAGATTCCAGATATTACGATACTGAAACGAGGCGTTCAAAGCGCTCCATAAATGTTACTAGCTCGTCTTTTTCTTCGTGACAAAAAGCTTGTCAGTTGCACTCGGAGAATGAATCGCTGGTTCGTTGTGGCACGACAGGAAATGCCTTTTTTTGCGTCACTAAAAACCGTGAGAAAACTTTCTTATGGACGTTACAACCAAATCTATGCACCTCGCTCCTTCCCGGCTGACAATTTCAAGGTTGAATGCACATCAACGAATCGATCGGTGCGCACGCGCGGCCACTCCGCCCGTCGCCGATTGTTTACTCGCCTTAGCGCATTGTATTCAAATGTACGACATTGATAAATTGATCGGAGTTTGCATATAGCCGTGGAAAATGTCATATAATATTCCTACTTATGCTAGAGAAGACGTCGTAAAGTTAAAGTAGGACACGACATAGTGTCTAAGGCCTTTCGTACATTAAACTACTCGATAATATTTAAAAGTAATGAATAAGATTGATTCTCGAGTAAAAATACAGTGTAAAGGACACGACGTAGGTCGCTCTTAAAACTGGTCAAAAGAGTTCTTTTGCAAAAATCTAGATAACACTTACCAAAGATATTTTATAAAAATGACACTCGGTAACAACGCCTTTTATATCTTTTCGATACTTACATGCCACTTCGGAACGATTACGATGCGTTTATAATTGTAAAAAAATGCCAGCAGATGGCAAAACACGAGACTTCTTATGCAGTAAGACCGGAATCTAATAAACAAAGTCGGCTTCAAGTTGTCTATGTAAGTTTTTACTAGTCTTGGTACACGCCGGAAACATTTGTATGTTAAGTAAGTCTCTTAACGAACATGTATGTAGAGTATGCGTATTTGAGTTCCTTAGAGATATTTTTTTAATGAAAAGGTGTCTTAACATATATGGTGTAGATAAAGGGCAACACCTATAAACTTTTTCACCTGCATGTCGAAGTATTTTTATAATTGTAACGGGAATAAACAAAAATAAACTTTAAAAATTGTATTCAAAACAAAAACTCTCATCAAAATAAAATATAAAAGTATATATAAATATTCAATCTTTATCATCATCATCACCAGCTCTCTATACGTCCCCGCTGAGAGGCTTGGAGCCTACCCTAAGGGATGAATATAAGTATTAATATTATATAATTTCATCTTGATCAACACTATCAGAATAAGAAGCAAATTATATATTCCACTTGAGTAGAAAAATTCTCGATCTAATGACACTTCCTTTGAAGAGACGCGGCTGCAAACGCTAGGGAATTCCTGAACACAATTATTTTGATGCAAACAAATGCAAAAACAATAATGATATTTGAAACTAACGTTAATGTTATAAATTGTGAAATAATATAAATACGAGTAGTAACATTTTTATAAAAGAGCTGGTAACAACACCCTAATTATAGAAAATAAAAAAACACAAACCGTTTGTTGTGATTCTAATTTTAAAAATAAATCCCTTTAAATCAGCCACCGTCTGACCGTTGCACTTACGTTGTTACATTAAACCTGGCCAGGGCCGCCTCTAATAAGGTGAAACAAAAAGGGAGCCCTTTTTATTTTCCACTTACAAGGTGAAAGAAGCTCTACAGTCCAGTCGGCGCTTTTTGTTTGTGCTCTCGTTACGAAGCCAATAAAAACAAACACCTTTTTTACTTATTCATGAGCGGTAATCATTGTAAATTATTCCAAATATATAAAAACAACTTATATTGCTGCGTGAGGTCGGTATATGAATTGTTTCTTAAACTCGTGTCAACTTTTTATTTGTGCTTTATTACTATATGCCTTACGTGTGTAATGTTAGAACGGTAGTAATAAATACGAGTACATTTTTGTTAATACTTTTTCCCAAGCCCACGGTAAGTACGGTGCCCAATTTATCAAATAAAAAAATATAAAATGTGATCTTCAGCTTCTTAAGTCCTTAAATACTTACTAAACTTAGTACATGCAATACTTGATTATTCTTGAAAAATCTTGGTTTAATTTTGTCAAGCTTTAGCTATCACGTTTCTTTAATTCATTCCTTACATCAGATAGGATAATCGCGACATCCGATCAGCTGATAGCGGCAGACGGACATACAATGCGAGGATTTCCACTTATTTTGTATGTAGACTATATATTTTTTTTTGTTTTTACGTGCATCGGAAAGTTTATAACTGATATATTTAATAATTAAAAATAAGGCACATTCATAAAACACAAAAAAGTTAACATTCGTTCATCATCATTAAAAAAAAATATATTAAATACAAAAGAAAAATTCCATCAGAACTTTTTTCTGAAAGATAATAATTTGTCGATTAGTTAAGGCTTGTATAATAAAGCTATCAATTTTCTAACAATTTTACGCTTGTTTAAAAAAAAATCCCTAACAGAAAAAAAAATTGTTCTTGTTTACTAGTAACCATAGACTGTAATATTCCGAACTTACGAAATAGCAATTAGCGAAATAGAATAGAAGCTATTTAATTTTTATTTTATTACGAATATTTAGAAGCGGCTGAACCGCTAAATTACGCATACGTTCCGTCAAGGATAAAACCCCGTAGAATAATTTATAAATGTTCTTTCATAATTTAATGGCAAAGTTTACTACCAGGTTTTTGAGATACAGCCCATCACTGTCTCGTATCTGTGTCAAACTCGTCATGAAGTAACCTGTCTATTTTGACAGCTGTCATGACGACATTCGTTAACATTGCCTCTGAACTGTCAACAGAGTAAAACTTTTTTGCATTATTCAAATTAATTATAATTATTCGCAATCAGACCGAAAGATATTTGCAATTTTTGTATTTTTTGTTTATAATTTACATAATTGGCGGGAGCCGTGGCACAGAGTCGAAATAATTACTGAGTTAATTAAGTACAGAGTTAATTAAGCAGCCGGTCTCGTAGCGGCGTTTGCTTTAATACAAACAGGACGTAATCAGCTATTAACAGAGTGTAAAAATACACAAATTTTACACTTACAGTTGAAATGTCCTTCCCTTTTAATCTACTAAACGACTACGCTAAACGAGCTCACGAGTGATGTGACTAACATTAAAATGGATCCCTGCATTTTGAAATATAAGATGTGTGAACAACCCAACTTAACTAATTACAAAACCACCATAAGCCATAAGTTTAAGTAATTATTAGAGTTAGTAGTTTTCTTAATGATCAGAAATATATATCAACTAGGGTGACACAGAAACCCGAAACAGACCTTAGCTCTCGACTTCAAAAGTAAGTACATATGTACTACAAATAGTTATTAAAAAAATTACACAAATAATGCGTTTCTTATTAGAAAAAAAACTTGAAAAGTAAAGGATATTTACGATTATACGATAACAATACGAAAACATTGTCGCAATCCGTTCTGTAGCAATATTTCATGAGGTCCAATACTCTGATGACATTTTTATGCCCTTCGAGTTGAGACCAAAAGCGAGTGAGCAATATTTAGAAATGCTGTGTAAGTTATTACTTCTACATTGTAAATAAGATTATAATACGCGAAAATACTTTTTTTTCACACATTTGACACACACAAGTTATTAGTAGAAAGATAAATGTTTCATTGAGACCGATGGACTTTTGTCGTATTTTTAAATTATTTTGACTAGCATTTTACCTAACACTTATAAATCTTTTCGGTCATAAAACAATAATACTTAAAATGGTTTCGCTAGTTTCAGGGTTGTCGCGACGAAGTTTCCGGCACGCGACGTCTATGTTAAGACAGGCGTGCGTGACGGTACCCTCTTCCACGCAGTAACTTTGTTGTAGTTTATTGCGTGTTACTTTAGTTTATTGTCACTTAATATTTGACTTAAAATTGTGATTGTCAGACATTAACTGCGTGGGATTAGTGTAGTTAAGTCAACTTTAATTTTTATTTTCATTCTTTCTGTCTTCGTTTGATATGCGATATTGAAGTTCAAGGCTGTAGAATTAACGCAAAAATGTAACCCAACTCACACTTGTAGAAAATAATTCCCCACCGAACAAATTACAACATTGGAATAAAACGGAGTTATTTTAATTGAACGTATTCTCTCGAAAAGTGTCCGGTGGAAAGTAGCCTCCTACGTTGCATACGATAAGCGTACGATCATTTGTCACTCGCGCTGCGCCCGCGCCGGCCGTAAGCGTCGTGTACATTCTTCCCGCAGATATACGACGCTCCAATATCGCGGTGACGGCCAGATTTAAACATTACCTCCTTCAACTCTTTTCCTTTTACGTAAAGCCAACACTTTAACTGCCACTTGACAATTTAAATGAGATTTATGGTGCTACAAACTTATTTGGCTTTGTGTGTGTCGCTGTTATCGCAGTTAGTTGTGTCAGAAAGGAAAATATGCATATTGCCGTATGCAGAATTATTATGTGTTGACACCTTGATGTAGATTACCAAGTAAATACTTATCCTAAAGTTACTCCCAGCTATAGAATGGCATAAAAGACATAAGGCAGCTACAGTCGAATTACGATCGAGTAGTATCTTGCAGAATTTTTGACAGCATACGAGAATAGGACTTCAGATTTTCTTTTACTGTTAGGCCAGACAAGTTTGTCGCACTACAAAAGTTACGGCTATTTCTATCCATTTTGCTTTAAAAAAAATACTCAAACGATTTAAATTTTGTCCGTGAGGAAAATGTTCTCTTATTGCATTAATCGGTAGATATTTTAAATGCGCTTGACAATTTAAGTGTGATTTAAAAATTATTCTTCTATTCGATCAGTGTTGGATTTCCATGATTATTTCTAGAAAATATATTGAGAATGACTTTGATGTTGCGCTAAGCAAAGGACTTCGGTTTATTGTACAAATAGGTTGCATTTAACTCTATCTTGACAATTTAAATGAGATTTAAGCGCCCCCGCCGACTGGCAACTTTTAGTCGGGTATCTTTTTGTATCTTGCTTGATTTCCTATGAGCTGGTATGGGAGTGCGCACACCTAGCACCTTTTTGTCACTCGGCAACTTTTAGTTTTCAGTGTGCGCACCCACGGCAACTAAAAGTTGCTTATCATAGAGCTGTTATATATCTAGAGAGATCTACCCATTCGAGTTTAACAGCAAAATCATGCCCGTTTCAAAGCTTATTCCAATTTTTTTAGTGTTGTTTTCTAACTTAGTTTCTAAACATATTTTTTTAGTTTATTCTGCATAAATATTCGCTTTACTTCTTCGATATAAATGTAAAACAACAAGAGAACTTGTACTTATGTTAGTTTTGGTTTTATTTAATATGTCCACAATCCACATAAAGGGCAGGTGCAATAAATCATATCTCAAGCTCGGATAAAGAATAACTCGCACGAGAGCGCGCGCCTGAATACACCAGATTTCAAAACGTAGGAAATTAATGAAAGTGCACTATACATCGTTAATCACTTAACCAGCTAAGATAAATTGTTATTCTCATTTTAAATAATATATTCACTTCGTTATTTTAATGTATTAAAAAAAAATTACGTAAGATTTAATTTATGACAAGTACAACTTCCATTTATACTTTATACTCTATGGAAAGTTCCGAAAGTGTTCGTAGACAACGCTATTTTCGTTCATAACTTATTTTCAAATCCAGAAACGAAACTGTTTTAGGTACGTTCCAAGAACTGCGGTTACTTTGTATACCTATCTAGGTTACTAGTGCTAAATATATATCAGAAACTCCTTACAATAACAATAGGCTTTAAACAGTGGAAAGCACTTTACGCTTACATTAAATACGGTAAGTGGTTTAACAATATACAATTGAGTTAATAAATTAAAGTGTAAGTTAAACGAACTTGTATCTAGACTTTACTTACACGAATTTGCTTTTGCATACGTGGGCGAAGTCACCGCAGCGAAATGTCAACTTGTACAAAAGATACAACCTCTTTTCTGTGAATATTTTCGTGCACATTTCTGCAATGATTTTATCATTCACATTACATTATGACTGCGTCTGTAATGTATCCACATATACCTACGTTTATAGATAACCTATCTATAGATGTGTTTGTTTGTAGTACAGTAAAACCTATTTTAGAAAAGAAAATAGTATTGCAATAATAGTGCAGTGATTGTTTTTTTTTTAAATACTAGCTGTTGTTCGCGATCGTCCGCTTGGAATTAAAATTAATATTTTAATTCTACACTATCCCCGAGTAACGTAGGGTAATCCCTATGTTACTCGGGGATAGTGCAGCTTTCTAACGGTAAAAGAATTTTTGAAATACGCCCAGTAGTTCTTGAGTTATTTCAATACATACAAAATACAAAGTTTCTCTCTTTATAACATTAGTTTAAAAAACATCAAGTTATAATAGAAGTTGAAGCGTATAAATCATTGTTGAAGCAAAAACTGTGTATAGAGACATAAAGGAATTCTCGAGAGCCGTGTAAGGCAAAGTACGATCAAAATTCCATCCGTACACTCTTGGAGAAGGCACTCCAAGATCTTAAGAACGCAATCCAATACTGACATACATTTGTCATGCAACTCTTGACGTATAAAGCATATTGCAAACAACAATTTATAACAACTTCAAGTGGTGGACAATGTATCGTTTTTCATTCTATAAGCAAATCCAGTTTTTTTAATCTAACTAACATGGCCGTGGTTAGAGAAGGCGTAATATTCGATAATCTATATGATTTCTAGTTTAATCTATTGAAAAATAAATAAGAACACGTAAATAATAGCTCATTAAAGGCTCATTTTAGGGCACAAAAATGCAAAGAACGAAGCATTTCATTGTGCCTAAAAATATAGGTCTTATAGAAGTAAAGACGTAATCGCCAAATGTTATTCCGATAGACGATAATATCGTATAAGATATTGAGTAACAGTTTAACTCCACCAGCTTGGATATATGAAGCACGTAGGATTCGTACCACGGGTTAAATAGAGACTTTTTCATATGTGAAGATCACGTTCTGAGAGTCAGCTTGTTCTGACACTGGCTATTAATACTTAATACTTATAACCTCCTTCAACAATCGCTTACACTTTTGCTCCAAGTATTTCTTCGTATAGTTACTCCACTGGCCATGTACCCGAAGTAAATATTTAAAATATTTATCTAACACGTACTAACCGCAGTTATTTCCATAGGTAAACAGCTTTGAATATTTCACAAATTCACCATTAAACTTGAAATGCATTCAATAATGCATAGAAAGTTATCGCGAACTGCTAATCTGCCGCCTTCGATGCTGTAAAGCTACTTTCACACGAGGGTAGAAAAAGGCAACAGAGCAGTCGAGAATGCAGTACTACTATTGCAGCAACTATATTTAGTCTGTGTGCCAAACAATTGCAGTACTGCATGTCTACAGCTCTTCTTCACTGCTTTGATCTCATGTGAAAGTTGCGGGCATTGCCCGGCCACGGAGTTAGGATGCTTAGGTTTGTACCCCGAGGTATATTGCTCACAATAAACCGGGAACCTCCAGCATGTAAATCAACTATACAATTTACATGCAAGACCCGAGACAGATAATACTGCCACCAGAATAATAATAACAATGGCAAATGCAGCGCTCATTTATTTGCATATTGTTATACTTAGCCGGAGGTTGACTTCCTTGCAGATGCTTCCTTGCTTCACAAAGATGTTAGTAAATATTATTTGATAGTTTTGTTAAGAGTAATGATAATATTTACGTTGAATAAAGAGAATTAAGGCTATTAATACTTTTAAAAAACTAAGGATGAATACCAATAAAGTCAATTATATTTTGAAGTTGGTAAAGGTAAGATTAAATAAATATAATTATTGACATTTCTAATTACTTGGGTTAAGAAAGAAATGTTTACAAATGATAACTCCTTGCCTTAATTATATCAGATACATAAATTAATATCTGCAATCAATAAAGTTAGTGTTACACTTTATTGTATCAATTCAAAATTCTCCAGCATTCTACAATAATTTTAACAAAAGCACTTCATGCAGTAAACATGGCAGATTGCGGCGTCCAGATTCATCTTAGATAGGCGCTCGAAGCGACCAGTTCAGGACCAGTCCGGGAACAGTTACTTTAGTTACAACACGACTCCGCAATACTTCCGGGAACATTCTAACAGTATTTCACGGTATAAGCTCTGCAACATTTTGCCAAGCATATTTTTATAAAGACATTACGTTCAGAACTCTTGAAAATTACTCTATTTATAAATAAATGCATTCGTTAATTCCATAATTATAAAAATAAGCTACGAATCGGTATGCTTAGTTTAAAATCGATTTAGACTGAAGCATATATTCAGCAAATGTATTGTAAGTAGCATATACTACAGTAATGAATATCTGAATCAATTTTTTATGCTGTGTATTTCCCTGTATTTTTCAATTTAAGTTAACTACTCTCTCCAAACTATAAAAACCAAGGAATGTTGAAAGGATAAATGGAAAGTGTAAGTAGTGAAGATGAAGTTGCCGAAATAAATAAAAAGCAGTTTGATTTTACAAAGCTTTAATTTGTTGGCAGACCGCAGAAATGGCGCGAGTTAGACGCGGCTGCAGGCGCAGTGCGGTGCGGTCGATGCGCGCACGCACCGCGTATCTTGCACACTCCGACACCATCGTTGTGTTGCACGACTCCTGAACACAAGAAAAGAGGCTAAGTTACAATATAGGCTTCATAAAACTACAAAGTATAGAGCTCCTATTTACGAGACTCCTGAAATCGCATTTAATAAAAATAACAACTATGAAAATAAAACATGAAACAATACGGGTCATGTATTTAACCAATATTGTGTTAGTAAGATTACACTACCAAAATAAAATTGTTTTTAACTTTTCGCCTAAAAATACACTTAATACATGTAACAAATATAATATTATACATACCTTGTAGTGATTAAGTTGTACCTCGCTGAACGGTGCCGACCATCCTGCAAAACCTGCTACTCCGACATTAGCGAGAGGATAGTGATTAAATGCAGTTAACACTCGTCTCGTCAGCATAAGGCTTTTACTGTAGTAGCCAACGGGACTCACCAGCGCTGACCGGACTATGTGTCGCGATAACTTAGGAATAAGAGTTAGATTATCACATTTATGCTTATTGCTTTCTAAATTATCTAAATCAGTCGTTTTATATTCACTTAATCTATTATCTTCTTCTAATTCTATTTTATTTATATCTATATCCATTTCTCTCTTAATTCTCACATCGTCCCTTTTGACATACATTTTGCTAATATTAGAATTAGTTTCTTTGAATTTATATTTACGCAGACCCTGCATAAAATCAAAAAAGAAAACATTCTGTACCAAAATAGCTGAATATTCTTTCGGATTCCAGCCGTACGCTCTCAGACGTAATAATAATTCTGATAGATTATATGCTATTTTTGGCAGTAATATTTCATCTACATCTAAAGGTAGGATATACTCTGATTCTGCTAAATTTCTATATAAACAATCATTATAAGTTATAAGATGATCTCTTCTGCGTTGCCACAGCGTTCTATTTGCAGTATGTTTTATAGGAACATGGTATAATTGAACGTAACCTTGAGTCCTATAATGTAGGAGAACTGCTTCAGTCTCTTTATTTACTTCATCAATATATGCGTCTATACGATCTACTCCTAATATTTTGTTAGCTTCAATCCATTCAACTAAGTTTCGTGCTATATCATTTGAGAATTTCATATCTTTCACACATATTGTAAACGTCCGTTTGTAATTGATGTGTCCATCTGTTGGGTTTAACACGAATGCGTTAGTAGGATCATCGCACGGCTCAGTAACAATAGATACAACGGATAGTCTATTCAAATCATCCGTCAAAGGGCACGACAGTAATAGAGGGGTTTCGACTTCAATGGAAGTAGCGTCCCATTCATGCCACCACATTTCTAAAGACTTCGCTGCAACAACTTCAATTGACTCCTCTTTAGCATTGAGTGGTCGAGTTTGACAAAACAATGGTTCTTCCGAAGTGATGTTTCGACCTGGGAACAAAAAATAAGTGTAATTAGTAAAGTTAACTAGAAGCTTCATTGTTCTGCTGTTAATGTGTTTAAGTTGTTTGAATCGATTTAAAAGCTAAGATTCGAATTAATAATTATTAAAATTTAACCACAAAACATTATGTAACTAGGTATATAGTTATTGTTTAGTGTAAAATCCAATGACTGCGAACTGAGATATGGTCGACAAAACGTCAGTAACAAGATAAAACGGAAATGCTCGACTCACCGGCACGTGCGGTAACTTAAACAAGACATTATCAACAATTACATCAACACAAAAAGACATACAATATCATTTAAACTATACCTGCCTGTGATACCATAAAAAAACATTAAAACTGAAAAGATTTAATATCTTTATGGTAACACTGATAAGAATAAAAAAATAAAAAGTTCTTCGAATTTTTTTATGGTTATAAAAGATTTATATAAAGTTACGAGTACCTATAAACATTTTTTAACCAAAACAATTTATCTACTTTGGTACAAAAACAACATTGAAGCCACCTGCATTTGTTATATTATGTATTGCTATTTCTATATGTATATTTAATTTAGTCATGGTAACTAAATAAATTATTTTTAAAACAAAAACCTAATGTTTCTTAATATAGCTTTTAGTACTTGTTTAAACTCAGTAGGAAGAAGTCGTATAATTTACAAAATGACTTTACCGAGAAGTGCACGTAAGTGTAGACAATTTAGTAGTAACAATTCTTTCGCAATGATACACGTTGCGCATTTTTTAAGTTCTGTGCATTCTTTTATATGTTGTAACTAGGGTGCTCACATGTACATTTTTTCAAGCGAATTATAATTCAACCTTATTTTAACACTACAAACGAGATATTTCGCACAGTATGGATCCTGTTCTTTATGATCCTTTTCTTACTTTCAGAAAAAAACAGAGACAGTAATAAGTTATTACAAATGACAATAATTTGTAATTTCATTGTAAGTTATAAGTTTTCATTTCCACACGGGGTAATAAAAACTCGATAAGAAACTCTTAGTTTGAAACTGATAGTAAAATAGGAAACGCTAAAATATTTTTATTTAATTAATATAATTGACAACCCTGGTGATAGTTACCATGGAAGATGGCAAGAATGCGCACGTAGCGCTGCGAGCTTCTGACGTCGTAGTAGGCGGCGTACACCGACACCGAGGTGCCATGCACGCGCTGCCAGCTGTCCCCGGACACGTGCCTGGACCAGCTACGGTTCTGAAATAGACACAAAGTATTAATCTCCCTACTTTATTATGTTGCTACTATTACTTATGATTGTAACAGAGTTACTCTGAAGCATAACGTAAGCTATAACTACGACCACCTATGTTTTGTTAGTTCGTAGATGTGATAGTAAAATTTGAATTCCTATCCATTTTAGGGTATTTAACTAACTTAGTTACAGTTCTTAAAGTTGATGATACCAAACAAATTAAGATACGTAACACCACATAAAAAAATCAATTACTTCTTAAATCAAATTAAGTTCTCTTCGACTCCCCGTATGTGCACTTGTATTAAGTTATAATAAGAAATAAGATTACTGAGAAGTAAAAAATAAAACTGCATGATATAGGAGTGTGACCGAGGATTACATTACAAGGACACTATCATTACTATAATCGAAACACTTGCGGTTGCGGGTACTTTTTCAAAAGCACTGCTTTGTACGTGACTTAAGTTACAGCACGCCCGAACAGTGGGGGTTCTGTAATTCGACAGCGAAAACAAACTTACAGTTTTTTGTCATACAAAAAATTTGTTTTGTTTGTTCTCGTCGTCAACGGTCTGCTTGTTTGCGTCAGTAAACTTAAGCATGTTTACTAAAAAGTTTAGAAAAATGTTTGACTAGGTTATGTTGTGTTTCAGCCACATGATGTTACGGTCTACTGCGTCACAGTATAGTATAACAAAGTGATAGTAAGATTAACTATATCATGTTGTGGTTCTATGATGTTTGATAATTGTTTAATACTCCTATACACGTGTACTTTACACTTTACAGAATAATTTAAAATGAAAATTACAGATCAAGGCGTCTATCTCTCATATATGATGTATAAAAGCGTCTCACATTTAATTTATTTCAAAATAAAAATAAATTCGTTCAAAACCGTCCTGCAGTTCCAAGATAAACCAATTATTACGATACAAGATGAAAGTTACATCGTTAAAAAAATAAAATATAATTGCTCGAATTGTAAATAAAATGACCGAGGTAATATTTCTGAACGGATGTGCTCTAACATTAACAACTTTATGGCATAAAACTACGATAGCGATTTCTATAGATAGAAGACAAATTGATTCAATAGGAAATATGAAGAATTGTAAAATAAAACGTAATACAAAGTTTAAAGTTTTTTTTTTTCATTTCACTGTCTTTCGTCCTTAAACAACGTGGCAGTTTTTTCTTGCTTGTTTTTAAAGTGTTAATAGGTATCGTGGTGTTCAAAATTTCAAACTTTGAATTGTTTATTTTTTAAATAAACAACTTCGATTTAAGGTTAAAAGCTTTTATACCTCATGAGGTTTGTGCTTCTGATTTAAGTTCAACGCTGGAATTTTATTGTTTGTTTTTTTTCAGTTCGTAGTAAAACACGATTCAGAGGGACTTTCGGCCTTTTGTTGGAGTCAAAAGTGGATGACGTTTGGAACTTTCATGCTATTCGTTATAGGCCCTCTGTGTCTTTCTCATACAAAATATAACTAAAATTATCTCAGTGAACATAATGGCTAATACATCCTACGTTTTAAAATAATCATAAAATTTTGTAAGCGCTTTATCGAACTCCGGTAGATTGTAAAACTATGCAAATTATTGATCCATAATGGCGCGGCTCCATATTTGTAAGATATGTTTTTTTTGTATTTTTGTTTGTCCTTTTTTACATTTACTTTAGACTGCGCAAACACTATATTTTTACAAGTGTTTCGTTACGTTAAGTTTATGGTTTCCAATAATGCGTTTATAAAACTAAATCTTAATAATACTAAAGTCATGCTAGATAATAGCATATAAGGTAATAACCATTATAGTCTGTAAAACGTAAAGGAATACGTAGATTCATTTCACACGAGCCAAACGTAATATTTAGAGCTTTATAATTCTATTTCCGAACGTAATCATATATAATCAAATCACAGAACGATCTTAACATTGTAATGGTGCGGTAACAACTGTCAATTTACCATCGCAAGGTTAATATTTAATCATTTTTACCACAAGATAATGTGCTTGAATTATACACTAGCTTAATAGATTTAGTGTGAGCGTAAATTATTGTACATCCCAAAGAGATATTATACATAGAGGTAGCACTCCATACTAATTTGACGTTAAAAAGCGTGTCAAGAAAGAAATTATTAAAAAAAAAAACTTGCCAGTATCATGAAAAAAATTTCCAAGTTTGGGAAATTGTGTGATTTTTTTACATTTTTAAAATAAACAGTAGAATAAACTAAAACATTCATTAAAACGTTAATTATCGTTTTTCATTATTATTATTTTATTTAAAACAATTTAAATCCAAACAATTTTTAACAAAGACCATTTTTGTTTTATGGTTGTTATAAATTTTTAATTAGCGTTTTAAAAATGTTTCTATTAATTATTATATTAAACTTTAGTAAATACTATGAAATACAATTTAAATTTGAGAAAAGAGGTTACACTCGGTCGACTTTTTATGTCGGCAAATGTAATTTAGAGGTTAACACTTAGGGAGATTTCCCTACATTGGACCTCTGGAGGTCAAAGAAAATGCCTCACTTTTAGGTATCGAGTGTTCCATCTACAGTATAATATATCTTTGGTACATCCATTATTTTTTGGCAATTGATAAAAATTGGAGAAAATAATTCAAGAGATAAAAATAATTAGAGTGTGAATTTAGAAATATGAAAACAGGGTACAAAAGTACAGTTTTAACTGCACAGTCGAACTGTACAGTTCTCAGTTTTGCCTACACATGTCAGTTTTATCCGCGCAGTCGCTGTACAGTTAAAACTGAGTGGAAAAAAACAATTGAATAATAATCTCTAACAATAAAAGAACATCTATATACCAAAGTTAATTATTCATTCTAGTACTTTAGGTGCAACTAAACGCTGAATACGCTACCGTTGTCTTTAAATAACATTTTAATGAGGAGAACCAGGAAATGTTACTGAACACCAAGTGTTACTAACAATAGATCGTATTTTCTCTATCATTATATTCTCAAGTATTCAAGCTAGTTGCATTTGAATATCTTACATGGTGCAAACGTTCGCAAAAAAATAACCGGAAACAAACAACCGTTAGTACTAAAGATTTACTTAACATGTTTTACGCGAAACATAAAACAGAGACATTCTTTAAGTTTGTTGTTAACAATCATAGAGGTAATGACAGCGTCATATTTAAGCTCCTACTGTAAGAAGTAATAAGAAATGATCGAAGATAATAGGTGTATTAACGAATTAAGCTACTTCTAAGCTCTCTACGTTCTTATTAAAAGTCCATAAAAATATAAAGCATTTAACTACTTAAAAATGCTCGGTCTAATTAGAAATAGCATGCTGACGTCGTTAAATTAAAACTAACACAAATAATATCAGAATTAGTAAATTGTTATGTTTGATTAATTAAAGATGAACAAAAAATATTTTTATATTTTTCCCTATAAATATTAATGAATTCATAAAAGAGCTCTAATGGATAAGGCAACTTACGAAATATGGTATTTTCGGGAACGCGGGCATACGATCGCACGCCACCGGCAGAGGTCGGTCCATCTCCGCCTGCTTGCCTTCAGAGTAAGCTACTATCGTCCTCATGGTGGCCAGGCCTTCTACCTGGCCACCCTGACCATTGCGGCCACTTCGGCCGCCCCGTCTCTCAACCCAGCGCACCCCCGAATGCCACTCATTGACGCTGGCAATCCAACTGACGCAAAAAATCGTGACACCAGCGAACAGTAGCTTAATGACACGGATATATTTACGTGACGCGCGCATTTTTTTAATTCATTTTATTTAATTGTCATTTAATTTTTCGTATAATTTTATGCGTGCGCGATGCGCATGCGCTCCGACCGCGGTACCGCAGCGGACTGCGCCGTATCAGCTGGCTTGTAAACATAACCTCACTATTGTAATCATTCTAATACGTCTGGTAAGAAGGAAATCTAACCCTCCATACAAGTTCCCGCTTTTAAAAGATATCTTGTTCTAGGATAAAATAAGTATACTTAGTCTAAGTCTGATATATTCATAAGTAAATGGGAATTACCTTGGTGTCTTTCTAATATTTTTTGTTTGGTTTGAGAGCTTATTTTAGCCTTTGTCTAACCTTTAGTTTCTACTGTTGAATAACATGGACTTAGGCATATTCATCGTTTGCGTTCTCTTTGAAAATCAAATGTTTTGTTTGACTTTTTACTACAATAATTTTTCAGTCTGCGGCACCGGACTTCCGTAGTAATTAAAATCTTGTTCGATGTTCGGTATCATAAATGTGGTAGTATAACTTTAGTGCCCGAATTGCTTTTGTCCTTGATTTCTAATTATAAACTTCATTAAAATATTCTGACATTTCCAAGACTAATTAATTAAAAGCTCTGTCTTAATTGCATTTGTTAAAGCGTGAACAAACCTAAAGTTAAAATGTTATTAATTATAACCTGTTTTTTTGTTTGTTTACTTTATTTGTTTTTTAACATCAATGTAATTATATTGTAGCAAATCTATAATAAATTATTCACAACTGGTTCGAAAGACACATTTACCGTTTGATTTAACTCTATCTTATTTATTTCTGTCAATATGCTATTACCGACAAATAATTATCCCGTTCTCCATTAATTATATTTTTATGGTTATCCCTACACCCTCCGGTATCTCCTTATAATAATACTCAAACATTTATAAATTTGATTATCTGGTTTTATTACCTTTGGCTAAGGTTTTTTTTTTTATAAAAGAAGGGGTCAAACGAGCGACTGGATCACCGAGGTGATCTTCGACGCCCATGGACATTTGCAACATTCGAGGAACCAGCAGCATTTAAGGGATAGATATTCTCGCTTCTTGAAGGACCCTAAGTCGTAATGGTTTGGCTAAGGTATTCTAGCTCATCATCAACGCTGTATTCCCAACCTGTCAACAAGCAATACTTTGTTAACAGTAACTAGTCTATTAAAGTCGCAAACACTTCACCTAAATACCATAAGCGTGTAATTACACGACCTTAATTATTAAGTTGTTGAAGCGTCACACATACATAATTCAAGACAGCTAATTACACAAATTAAGTCTTGCGCGCTGTTTAAATAGAGTACGATCTTCACTACATTTTACGATGTCAGTAAATATTGAACATTTTGTAGAAGCTCTGTGTGATTACATTTCAAAAAAGTATTTCTTTAACAGTGTCGTGATAAACAAGAGAATGACGACTGATATAAATAATGTTACCTCGTGGATGAACATAAAACGATGAAAATCCTTACGCCTCTTATAGAGTGGGGTGGAACAGGTTGATGATTATGTAACTATGACTTAAAGCACAAAAATGGGATACAAACTTTCTACGTCATTTATTCGTCTTATTGATTTTGTCTGGCATTAAATTGTCAAGCAATCATTTTAATATCAATTTAAATATACCATTGTAAATATTGCTTAAATATATGACGAAGTATGTATAGCAAAAATTAATGAGCGGTTAACGAATATCGACATGTCCATGCAAGATTGATAAGTGTACCACACTCGGAGGTGGTCGTATCGTGTACTAAATACTTTTTCATCTCGTTTTAATTTTTACACCCTGTCATATAATAAGACGTGCACAGATTTTTTTCTTTTTACAATCTCACCAGTTTTATTATTTAATTTGAAACAGGTTTTGTATGTCTGTTGCAATTTATCTTTTTAGAATAAGTCATAAAATCCGATCTCTGTATCATAAGATATAGCTTTTAACTAAGGTCCAATAACAACTTTATAATTCTCAAACGTTCATATCAACCATTGATGATAATGACTCAGTCAAATTACGTAGGGGTAAGTAAAGCTGTATAATTAAAGAAAACAAAACACTGTCACTACAACTAGTATAAACAACTGGTTCCAAGCCATTTAAGTTAAACAGCCATGTTGTCAGAAAAAGCTTGATTTAGACGTACAGCGTGGTATGTGACATTCAGCAGCGTGCCTTATTGAAATGCATGTGTTATCGCATCGGAGTCATCTCGTTCGTTAGGGCCGCGGCCGGCGCAGACTATTGAACCCTAGGCGTTAGACCAGCTAGTTGTTAGCTATACTTCTTACTAATTCAAATGTATAAAGTACTAGTATACGACGTATCAGATTAATCAATAGGCGTTCAATTAAATGAGCAGGAACTTGTCTGGCTTGTAAAAATGAACATTAAATCAATAGTAAATTAGAAACAATTTCACTGTTTATTCTTCGAGGAGACATTATTGTTAGTAAATAAAAACAAGATTAGGAAGGGAATGACTAATGATACAACGATTTAGAAAACCAAAATCAAAATCATAAATCAAATCGATAAATCCTCCGTGAAGAGTACAAGGGGAGAAAACGATAGCTGTAGTATAGAAATGATGGCATTGAGAATAACAGTCACGAATATAGCAGCAAGGATTCATTGAAAAGAAATGTGTAAAGTCCAAAGCAAAACTGAGTCGTATCATATTTAATTTCACTTATCTTATGTCTGAATTGCGATCAAACAGTAATTCGTGAATGGAAACTAACCGTTATAATTTAAATTATGTCCCAAGAAATGCATCTTCCTGTTTTAAAGGTTAGAAGGACATCTGCGGGTACGGCATGCCGTGGGAATGTTACAGTTAGTCACATATTGTTTGCTGGCGATGTGCCACTTGCGTTCACATGTGAAGCGGGTCACTTAACTACTGGCGTCGAAGTCACAACTGCTAAACAATTGTAATTCGCCTTATTTAACTAACTTGTTACTTGTTGTGGTTGGAATAATTTGGTTCCGATAATAATCATTGAGTGAAAAAAAATGAAATGAAAAATAATTATTAGCAAACTGTTGTACATAAGACAAAGTGTTTAGCATCCTCACACTAGGCGCAGCTTGCATTGCAAGTACCTGATCTTAAGTAAACGTAACCTTTATTAATATATACTAAGGACCTCTCTTAGTGACCTCTACTATACTAAATGCGTCATTTTGGTCTTGGCTTTTAAATATATTTTTTTACATTTATTCTGTGCCGGAACTTGATTTTATAATCATGACAGTTATTGACGGCATAATATGATAACGACAATAAAAACTTAGCAATAAATATTATGACGTCACTATAATTCTTCATTATTCACTGCTCGGAAGGTTACTAGATTATCATTAGAGTTTCTAATACAAACGGCAATGTATACTTAATATTTGGGAGTCAAGTTTTTTTCAACAAACATTAAGATGATATATTATCGCGTCATGTTTTATGTTCATCATTTGGTTGTCAAAACGGTCACTTAATGCCAATATAAAATGTAATCTAAATTATAATCAAGTCTTGTTGCTTAAAAACTGTCTGTGTTATGACCGCTTTGATATATTGTTTAGATTGTATTATATTTAATGTTTTATTGTAATTACTAGCGACCCGCCCCGGCTTCGCACGGGTGCAAATCGGTATAATGCTGATACTAAATACTGCAGCGTTTGCAATGTATGCGCTAAAAAATTGTTAATTTACGACATCATATTAAAAACCTCTAAATTATCAGCGTTACTCTACTATATTGTGAATGTATTATACATAAAAACCTTCCTTATGAATCACTCTATCTATTAAAAAAATGCATCAAAATCCGCTGAGTAGTTTTAATGATTCAAGCATATATAGGGATAACATAAAAAAACGTTATTGTTTTATACTATGTAAGGATAAGGAATGATAAGCTAAGCAAATAAGAAGATAAGCAATGAAAACTTTTATTTACGTCAGTTATTGAAGTCGGTTACTATAGAAATGTAATATAGTGAAAATGGTCACGGTTTCGTAAAATGTGCAAACGCTAGCTTTGGTAACCAATTGTATATTATTTTTATTGTAAAATCTGTACATTTAATTACAATATTTAACTCTTGATTTCAATCAAGATATAGTTTTGTATTTCAATCAAGTTGGATTGTAGTTACAGGCATAAGTTTTAACAATTCTTTATTGAGTAAAATCGTTCGAAACAGAAAATACTTAGCTTACAACACTAGTTGGTAATCTTTTTAGTACCTACTTAATATATTAGGAGTCGAAGATAATAAATAGTTCAGGCATCGTGTAGATAATTTATGCTTCTATCTTCAGTAAGTATCTTCGAACACTTGATGAACAAGTTTAGTACATTAGTCGTAACTAAAAAACTGCTGTAATTTGCAAAATGTATACTTAAGTGCAATAAAAGTGGTCAGTAACAACCACTTTCAATGTATTACAAGTTTAATATTGTGTAACAGGAAAAATCCTTTTTTCTTTAGCTAAACAAAAACGTGAGAAAGGATAATACCAAGCTCATTATTACGGTACCAGATAGTAATAAACTAATTGTACTGCGACAAAATCTATTTAAGTGTTATTTAGTAAAATGGTAATTAAACTTCAACATTATACTTTTGCAAATAAAATCATTTTCATCCATAAAATGTGTACTTTATTTTATTTTGGATAGATTATTTTATTTGAGCTTAACCGGGTACTATAACCGGAACTTTCTATTTGGTTCTAATATCAGTGATACTGAACTTGTACGCAACTCCACAGATTACAAACGTTTAAAAATATTCATAAATAACTTCATAAGGAGCCATACAAAGTAATGAATTCCCAAACAAAGTTAAAAAGAAAGTTTTAACAATTTAAAATGAAAAAGGTTGAACTTAAATTAGGGTTCAGCATAAAAGTCTGTAAGCAGTTGATTATTATTGTATCTATTTTTATCGGATTTTGATCGCGAAAGGTAACCTTTAGGCCCATAATGACCTAGATATATTGCTGTTTTATCGACCGGGCTGCCATAACATTCTAAAATATATGAACATAAAAATTATTATCGGGAAAGGCTATGGCAGGTTATTACCGACACCTACATAGATAGAGGCCGTTCATAAAAGTCTTTCGTGTGGAAACACTATTTTTATGAAGAAAATATGTACAGTTTATTTATTTTAAAGGTATTAGGACATTGAAGTGATGTTTAAGTTGAAATCTATGTCGTATTTACGAACTAAGACTTTCATGAATCTGCATTATAGTTACTTCATTCCATAAATAACAAAATGTACTAAACTCCTAGGTCACACACGTGAATTGCATCCAACTTCTGTTTTACAAACTGTACTGCTTACATACTTAGGACTTCGTATCCATGTTCTCTTCGTGTGGACTGTCATAAGCTGTCTGTCGTCATTATGTGTTCAATGACATTTGGATTCCCTCCATCATTGCGTACCGTAGAAAAGTTGTCATCGCGTCATTACGTGACGACGATTGGCGATTTATTTCGTCACGCAATATTGTGCCCGTAAATTGTACTTTTTGTTTCTGATGATTTGCGATCTTTGGTTTAAAAACTTAAATACTTTTTGAGTATTTTTCTATAGAGGTAAGTTAATTTTTATTTTGTCCGTAGAAGTTTTTACTACGAAGCAAGTAAGAGTCACTGGCGCCTATGTACAAATAAGATTTTGGCACCGTTTAAGCATTTTTAATTATGTTTTTTATGGTAGGTAGGTGCTTGGAATAAAGCAAAGAACTGAACTTTTGTTTTATTTTTCTTTTTTTTTTCTAATGTTGTTCTTGGGCCCTTACCTTTGGCACCCTTTAAGGATAGCGCCCGTGTGCATTTCAAATTTTGCTTATGTGGTAGCAGGGTCCCTGCTACGAAGGTACCAAAGCTTTTTATTGAAATGTTTTCTTAAGCAACGCACGTAAAGTTACATAAGTGAGTCGTTACGCATTTGTATTTAAAGATATTTTTGGGTTTCATTTCAAATTAATGTACATTGTCAAGTTATTTATTGTACAGAAAGCCTACACCAATGGTTATAGCAATCAATTTCACTTGATTAATATTTTTTCAATTTGAGAAAGACATTTTTCAATTCTTAAAGAAATAAATAACTTAATAAATAATTTATCAAAACGTTTTTTGTATTGTTCATAAAATATTATTTAATAAAAAGTCAGTAATGTTACGGTATTTCTCACAAAAGACATAATGGATTATTTAGTGTTAACATTATAGCGGAGAATTCGTCTGAATAACATTCGAATTTTCATGCTTTTTGTTACATAACTAATCGTACCTTCATAGGCTTTCTGTCACGATTTTATATTAGTCTCACAATTTTTACAAAGAAATTTTTTAGACTCGAAACTTTTATAACAGTAAAAATTGATGTTTTTCAAATTTAGTTTACATACAAAATAGGAAAGAAGTTAAGCAACTTCCCGTAATAACCACGGTTGTAATCCTCTCAATATGGTGCAGTCAAGTTAAATGCAAAGATAGCTACCTATTCCATATTCGATTATACCAAACAACATCGTGACGCAACCTGCACAAATCGTCGAAGAAATTTAAAGATATGTGTGCAGTCACGCAGAATACGCGCTAGACGTGAATTTGCGCAAAAATGGAACCCATCATGGGTCAAAATCAAATGCTAATAACTATTCTACAACCTAAAGTTTTCTTACGTACTATTCTACTTAATTTCAGTTTTAATTGTAATAGCATACAAGTACACGAGATATCCCGGCATAGTATTCTCTCCAGCACATATCTCGCGAGTGGTCAATCACGATTCATTAGCCATGTACACCGCGCTGCGTGGTACGTTGCTAATCATTCTAAACACTCGCAAACAAGAAGAAACAAGAATATCTAGTCGTGATACCAGTTGTTATTTCCTCTGCCATGCAAATACTAAGGCTAACGATCTAAACAAAACCTGTCTGCTATTTAAAGACCGTACTTATATTTAATTATAATTTTACTTGTTGCCTCATGACTTACATGCTTCCTAAGAAATTACTTTTACGACACCGTACCCCTGCTTCCTTCTTAAAATGCATAAAGTATCAATATGTTTTAAGTAGCAAATGAATTTATTATCATATTTAAAATCTATCAATCAATGTATCTTAAGCCCTGTTAGATTTCCAATATGGCCGACTGGTCTATTTGAATCTAAAATCGATAGCAGTATGCGTTAATGGTTAAGAAAATACATTATTCTACCTACCCCTCATCAGTCTGGATAGATTTGAACGATGTCCATAACATGAACAGGTTTTCTTCACAGTTCAAGTCATTATGATACTTGTTTCAAAGGAAACCACAAGAATAAAACAAAGGGAAAAGCGTGGGAAATGCTTGTTTATAAAGTGTGCATAAACTTGATGTTAGACGATCACCATAAAAATGGAAATAAAAGGTGATTTTTTGCGACAATGCTGCTTGCATCTTACTTTCTTTTTATCTACTAATATAAGTGTAAGCGATGTAAATTTAAGTTGCTAAAAAATATGTTTAAATAATAATACGTTTTTAGCGAGGTAGATTTGTGTAAAAAAAAATGCTTTGGAAAATAAAAATATTCGAGGGTAGACGACACACTTGAGCAAATGGCCGCCGTCCGTAAGCAATAGTGCGCGTCTCACCTCCTCTTTTAAAGTGAATTTGTGTGTTATTATTTCCTCGAGCCGACATCCTTTACAAATGAATATTGTGTAATCGATTAGCGAGTGCTAATCGAGACAGTGGGCAGACACTTTTGAAAAGGTCGAGTCTCATGCACCTATGTATTAAACATGTAAAATTTTGGTTACTAACCGTACGGAGTGAGGTGTGTGTGTGTAATAATAGAAATAATTCTAAAAGGTACGCCATATTAAATTATTCATGATACATTTCATATTTGGCTGACGTTTGATCCACTTATAAGTCCTGGCCACCCGGCTCTTACGCCATAAGAGGCATTTATGACCTATAAAAAGTTCGTTAGTAATAATTGTAGTTGCTAGCAAACTGAACTCGAAATGAATAACAATTATAAGAAATAGTTACGTAGAAAAAATGGTTTATGGACGTTAGTATCGTAGGTTGTAAAGTTAAATTCAAAACATGTACACAATTAAACATAGTTAAAGTTATGAATAAATATAAACCAGTAATCCATATCCAGCTGACGATTCGCCGCAATATTGAAATGCAATAAACCATTTACTTTACTTCAAAGGTATACAAATAATCGACTGGAATACAAGCGCCTACACACATGGTACTCTTATAAGCAAGCGTCCATTATGCCCCGTTTACATTGTGTTTATTCAGCGATCGGAATTCGTACTGGATTACAACTGAAATATTGTAAACCAAGACTAATATGCTGAGTGGGTTCCAGATTGGGTTATCATTTTTTTAATTTGTAGTCTATCGCAGATTTCTATAGCTGGACTAGAATTATGTAAACCGGTCATTATTCATCTTAGCACAGCGAGATGAACTATGTTAACCTTTGTTAAAATGTCGCGAAAAGCATAAAAAATCCATAAATTTTATATTCATCCGCATAACAGTTCGCTCGTTAACAACGCCATTGATGTAACACGTACGGAGCACAGTTATCCGACAGCTATTTGCATACATTAAAATATTTCAAAAGCATTCCAATTGCAATAATAACATAGCCAACAATTATTACTATGGAAAAACATTGATTTCATTCACTAAACATTTTCAGAACATTATAGGCATAAATAACCAGTATTTACCCTAAAATTTCGCGGATAAATATTTTAATGTCTAATTATTAATACTCTCGTAACATTTTTTTATTCTCTTTTATAATTAGGATGACAATATTTTTATTTAGTTGTATAAAATATGATTAACAAACAAAAAACACATAAACTATTTCTTAACATAACAGTTTTACAAGTGTGTATTAAATTACATATCAGTAATATTTCACATACTTAATATCTCTTAACATATCTTAATATATCTTACAGTCAGTCGAAGACAAGTTGTAATGAGTGTTACAAGGAGCGTGCAGTGAATTTATTACGGCTATGAAATCAATTGTTTATTAATTGTATCTGTCGGTTTTGTAAATTATCGATATTCAGTTGTGAACAAAATTAAATTAAGCATGGCATCACCGAATACGCAGTAATTAATGTATATCTCGCAAATATGATAACTGAATTTCAAAAAATACATTTAACAGCACAAGACCTTCAAGATTACATTTTTCAAATGCTTAAAATTCCTATAGAAATAAATATTTTTCAATCAACAAATCCAATCAATAGTTAATAGAAATGATTACTTTATCTCTTCAATGTTCAATTTCAAATAAAAAAAGCATTAATGTAAACCGCAAAATGCATTCATCCACCAATTGGCTCGCCATTTCAAGCTGATCGACTCACAATTACACCACGATATTATTTTACGCTACACTCGAACGAGCTTGAACTGAACAGAATAAGCAACCAGATTGCTATGCTATTATTGTTTAAATATTTTTTTAAAGTTTAATTCTAGCAAAATATTAAGTTCTTCTAGCTTGATTTTAAAATGAACCCAAAAAATGAATATATTTAATTCTCCGCACTTAAAGAACAGTATTTAACTACGATATAATATTTTAAACCTGTATTTTTATAGTATTTGACAGTCTATTATCGACTAAAATTTTTGATCATAAATATTTTTTGTGATTAAATTATTACAATAATTACGTTTCTATTAAAAGTTTTCATAGTTGTAAATAAAAGTACATAAATAATTATGTCCGATGATCAAAGAATCGATGTTTAGCACGATATCAAAGCTATTGAAATTTATAGCGCCCTCTATCGGTCCTCGCGCGGAGACTGCAGGCTACAGGCGGTTGTTGACCCAGGAACAGCGAGGATCCTAGGTCACTAACTGCTATCCTACCGCTCAATTCGCACGCAACACCCACACTAGTTTAGCATATACAAGGATGTTACTTGCGTTCTATTATCTAAGAAAGTTACACATAATTAACATATTGTTGACCGGTCACGAATTGACTCGTGATTAGTGTTGCGATTTCATCCGGATAAAAACTCAAAATGGATAAATACTCATAATTTCTATTTTTTCGGCGTGATTTTTACCAAAAACGTGGATAAAAACTATCTGTCATTTCATAAATGTAATTTAACATAAACATGTTTTTTTATGAATAATCGAGATTGGAACAAAAGAATAAGAAAAATAAAAATTATATCTAACATGCTTTTGAATGAAAAATTATTAGGTACTTCCGCGTATGTATAGGTCTACCAGGATCTGATGACTAAAAGGGAAAAAAGAATTGACCCCAGCAATACTGGGGAAATTGGAGTAAAACGTTTCGATACTTTGTTTTCCTAATCATACGGGTTTTTATCCGTTTCGGATAAAAACTCGAGCTGTCAGCCCATCAATACTCGTGATGCACTTTTTGTTGCCGTTGACATGAGATAGACTTTTAGTAAAATTGCCGATCATGTGTTAAGTACAATAACATTAGTTACCGAAATCCAATAACAGTCTGTAAAGTCCATAAAAAAATATAAAAGGGTTGTTATTTCGTTTTTAATACAATTGTAAATTAATGAATTAAGCGTGCAGAATTCAAGAGCGGTCATTACTGAGCCGACAGATTGATGAAGTGCACTTGTCTCGGAAATTTCATTTACAGCAGTCTGATGCAGTACATAGCTATAACAATACTTAAATATTTTAAATGTTTTTAAACGAAAATGTAATTAACATTTAAGTTGAACGGTTGCTTTGTTTTTCTGCATACTGTGAATCAATGGAATTACTAGGACATTTCAAAGTAATTTCGATTATTTAATAATGTAACTATGAATTGGCCATAATATTGTAGTTCTACTGACCATCGCCTTAGGTAAAATTTATATAAAAGATACACAGATAATAATAACCTTAATAATTCATAAAAAATAATGGTGTTCATATCGCGATAAACGAAACAATAAAATTATACGTTCGCATTATCGTAATTACATGAATCTTACTAAAACATTGCGGCACACACTTGGTAACGCCACCCGCAATTACGCGCCATCTACTGGCTACTGCAAATCAAATAATTACACTAAACCACTAGCCGGTACTAACAAGGAATACTTTTAAATTGTGACGTGTTTATTAAAAAGGTGTGAGTAATTACTAACCTTCAATATACTTTGTCACAGATGATAGTTGTGACAATAAAATAAGACGAATTTCAACAGTGAAAACCCATACTAATGATCTGTTGGTGGTCTTCAAAAGCAGCGGGAAGCATCAGTTATAATGTAGTGCCATTTACTAAATGTGTACCTCATTAAATTAATAGCTCGGTATTACAATAACCGACAGAAAACTGAAAAAAACATTATTAATTGATGCATTTACTGACATGGTTCACGTGCTGTTAATTTAATCAAGTTTTGGAAACACTCCAACTACAGAAAATTAACATTACAGACGTAAAATTGGTAAAACTATAATATTCGTAGTATATCCATTTCCAATATATGGGCACATCCGAATATGGATAATATATTACATCTGTTTTCAAATATTTCAGAAAGTTTTTCCTCGGGCACTATATCAAATAACATGAAGGTGAGTTTTAGGTCTATAGACATATAGACTTACGTACTAAAAACTTATTATTTTTACACATAGATCATAGAAGTGGTTTCATTCTGCACTAATAAGGATATATTTTTCTACCATCCTCTATTGAGATTGCCACTATGAATTAAACTTTCATATCCCTATTTGCCGCGTCAAAAATAAAACCCAGAAATCAGTCTAATAAGTACTGTAAAATAACAATTTATAATTCGTGGTGATCAACTGTCGGTTCCTATATCACTTCGATTAACAATGGCCAATTGAGTCGAACCGATTATAAACCAAGGCTGGTCGTTGTTGGTTATTGATACGGTGAAATTGTACACATAACATTTGTATACGAACACTATCGCTGTCTCTATTTGTTTTCAAAGAAACTGAGATATTGCAGTATTATCGTAATATAGTAACGAAAGTGCAGACGTATAGAAAGTCAATCCACTTTATTCCTAAACAAGAATCAGCGTTATTACTGTTGTACTTTCCACGTTTGGTACTGGTACATTCATAAAATTTATTCTAAAATACAGAACATCCTTGTTCCTGGTATGGTCCATAATTTGTTCCAATAAGATCCCTAGTCTATCGTATTTAGTTCCGAGTGTCCTTCAGTTTCGTATAATTGACGACTTATCGGTCCTCGTTTATCCCAGTACCTTATACATTTTTTCGGAATAAGGGGGAATCTGTTGAGTGGGTCCGGGCGGTGTGTGGGCGATGCGTATGAGATAGAATTTGACGCCTCTCGGCCCATCCGCCCGTTAATACGCATGTTTTTTTTTATTGTCCGTTTCGAACTCAGATATTGAGTTTATTTTATGTTCCAGTGTAATGCTTTATAAATATTTTACTAAGCAATTTATGACTCGAACAAGAAAAGCTCAAGATCAATTTGAATTTTGTTTGGGTCAAATGCTGTAGATATTTAAGAAAATACACTCTTGAGTACAGTAAGGTTATAATCTTAAGTTAATCGTTTTTTGTTTTTGTTTTTTGCTTTGCTTAAATGCTTGTTTATTATTAAACTGGAACTCAGTTGATTATAATAAATCAACAGCGGTGTTTTTAAAACGAATCTTACGGCCGATCGTTCAAACGCCACTCAATTTGTAAGAGTGTCTCACATGTTAAGTCGATTTTTAAAATCCAAATTTTATGGCGATCTCGTTTAAATTTGACGCCACTTATATTTTAAGCCACCCTTACGTAACGAAGTATTTGAGTGGTGTTTGAACATACGGCCGTTAGTCTTTTAGGAACCAATTTCATATGTACATATTTACCCGACGCTGTTAGGTGAAACATCGTGATGCAACCTGCACATATCGGCGAAAAAATTCAAAGATATGTGTATTCACGCAAAATACGCGCTAGTCGTGGAGTTGCGGAAAATGGAGCAGATCATGGGTCGAACCTTACCTTTAACCAAGCAGTAATCTTACGAGCGATATTTTTAGTAATGCTCACAATTCTAGAAATGGTCAGTTAATTAAACTGCCATTCAAAATGAATGCTACCTGTCCGCGGTGTGTCATAAAACATATCGGCGCGCGCTGCGGCGCTCTTGCGAAGTCATTTCTCTTGTTGCATTCCCCTTGTAATTCCTTGTTAATACAAGCGATGTACTGACTCGGCGTTACCGATTCAATTTAATTTATAAATTATGGATTCTGACCGTGCAAAAATTATATATTTTGATTTTGTTTTAATTGTTGGTACCGAAGATAAAAATTGAAAAGGGAAATGGTAATTCCCCTTTGATTACTGAATCGACGTCAAAAAATGTAATCCCAGAACTCAAAATTCACTCTGAAAGCCACTGTTCTGTACAAAATTCTACTTTTCTGACTACAAATAGGTACGCGCTACTTGGACTTATTTTAATTTCGCCTTTGAAAAGTGTATGGTATTTTCTCAATTGCGTGTGTCCGAGTCTTAAGCCATTAGTTTAGAGAAGCTATAAGACATGTTAGTTCATTTTCAAAAATAGTTCTACACCACCCTGGTATCACTAATTACGTTTCTCATTAGTATCACCCTTCGAGAACTGAATATGTATTACTTTGTTTCACAATAAAATGTTACATGCAAGTATTTCAATTGATATATTTTCCTATAATATATTTATTATTTATATATTAATTAAATTAAGAAACAAAAACCTTTTAACCTCTATAATTCGGTAAAACTAAGCAATTTCCTCTTAAATCCCACACAATTTCATGGTATGATGTCATATCATTTGCAGTCGTGAGACCACGGGATGTCCTCTAAAAAGGACGGACACAAGTCGCTTTTATAATAAAAATTACGACAACTAATGAACGAAAACCAAGTTACTAATTATTCGATAATTACCAATCTTTTCATGTTTGTTTTACATTTTTATCTAATTAAAATATTTAATGATATTATATCTACATTAACATCTGTACTTGTGGATTATTTGTTCTTTTGCAATATCACGAATCATGTCCGTATACGTACATAATAATTAGTTATCGAACTTGCTTTCTTATTATCTCTGGCTGACTTTTATTCCCTTTAATACCGCTAATGGTATCTAAATGTTAGTTAGTGTATAAATAGCAACAACGACGTCCGTTCGCAAATTGCTTACGACAATTTAATAAACACATCAAGACCTAAAAGCCTGAGCTCGGACAAAAAGGCTACCGTGTGGGTGTAGCGGGTACTAGCAATTATCCTCACGGTAGCTTCGTATGGTCAATAATTGTCTGTGCAGACCTCGTACGAAGATGTCTCGAGGCTTAACTTCGCCACTATAATTAAATGCGGGGAACGTACAATTTGTATAATCTGTTTATCACGCTAACATCGAATTTATTCAGTTTTTAATAAAACATTAATGACTGTTTATTTAGTTCGATACACATACTTTTATAGCTGCATATCTGAGCGTATCGTATGCACACAAAAATAACACTGTTGGATGCATTTAAATAACTTCAAGCTCAGAACACCATATTTTTTTCATAGCAAAAGCACGTTTAGAATGTTAATATGGAGTAATGCAAGGTTTCTTACTATCTTATGAGGGCGGAACAAGACTATTTATATGTTAATCACGTATATATCTACAAGCTTGTCCTGCAGATCATATTGTAATCTAAATTGAACTTAACTATTTAAAAATAAGATGCATTTTCAATTAGAGTATTGCAATCGTTCATGAGGTTATAAAATAAAAAGTCGATCAACCGGATGGCGTGTTACGCAAGAGTGGATATAAATAAAAAGTGGTTTCCCTTTCGAGCTGATAGGAAGTTCAACAGCCGAAGGGAAACCGGAATGGGATCCCGATGGACATCGGTCTTCACATTGATATCACGAAATACTGAAATATTGCACAGGAGAATTCAAAAAGTATCAAAATAACTATAGCTAAACTTTACTTCCGTTTTGATAAAGCTCAACCCGATAGACATTGAATACCTATGATCAACAATAACATTTGTTACTTGAATACTCTTATTTTTGCCTGACTCCCGTTTGAACGCGGCTACGCCCTTAGTAAAATCGTTTGCAATGATTAGAAATTGTAGAAAATTGTAATAGGCACTATACACAACGTCCACATCACTACTTTGGATAAGAACTCTCCAAAATTATGAAATAAAAGGCACTATTGGCGTTTTTGCAGACTAAAGTCACGAGTCAGAGGTGGTTTGTTGACAAAATTGAATAAAAAAAAAAGTAGTTTACTAGCATCGGCCATAGTTTCATTTACGATATCTGATAGCCAAGTTTATTGGTCATTGTATTTACGATGCGATACGAGATAGCTCGATACCGATACATAGATGTTTCTTACAATAATCAATTACCGCGCCGGCTACCGCGACCATTTTTATTCGACGAACAATGTGGTGTTGGTTTAAACCTCAATGTTTAATTAGTATTTTCTTTGTAATCAAAAAGATCGCAGTTTGTGTTACAATTTATAAGTAGTCCATTTGGTTATATTCAAGTGTCGTATTTTAAATGAACAATAAGTCCTTAATAACAATTATAATCAAATAAATTCCGACACATACGAAGATGACAGCATTCTACAACTATGTGGTTGATATTCTATCGTTCTAAAATACATAGGAGATAAGTTGTAAATATATTTATGTAAATTACCATAAATACAAGTCTTGAATAATTCAGCAGATTCTCTGAAGCAAGAATAGCTTTCTCAACTATTTTTTGTTATGATACTATGACAGATTTACATAATTACAAAATGGCCGCATAAAAGTTGTAACTGTTATGCTGATAATCGCTTATCTCTAATAAGATTCGAAATATTAGAGAAACTATAAAACTCGTCATGATAGGAATAAGCATAAAGATAGTAAAAAACGTCGTAAGAATTAATTAACAGTGAAGTAATTCATGCTATTTAAGAAACGCTCCAAGCAATAGTTTTATGTATGCCTGGTTAATAGTCATACAAACAATAAATAATATAGATATTAGTCCCTAAAGAAAGTTGTTCTCACCATATAAAAGCACTTTGTATCCAGAAATAGCAGCTTTCTTAGGTGTATATTATAATCGTGGAGGCAAAGTCGTGACTGGTATCGCGAGAGAAATGGCCCATTCGTTTTACAGAGCTGGAAGCGGCCATTGTTACCAAACCTATCCTAACGCCAGCCTGTTGAGCTATTGAGAATTCGATGACCTCCATTGATTGTTGTATAAGGGTCAAGTATATCGTGACACTGTCTTTTAATAAATATAGTTTACTACCTAGAAATAGTTAAAAGAAAAAAGTGGTTTGCCATGATCTAAAATCCTAGTCCTTTTCATCTATACTAATATTACAAAGAGAGAAACTTTGTATTTTTGTTTGTATTGAAATAACTCAAGAAACACTGGACCGATTTCAAAAATTCTTTCACCAGTAAAAAGCTATATTATCCCCGAGTAACATAGGCTATATTATTTAATTCCACGCAGACGAAGTCGCGCACAACAGCTAGTTATTTAATAAAATTAGTTGAAATGTACCTGTCGAGCTACAAAACAAATCCGAGGGCAGACATCACAAACTTATTGTTAGTACTGATTTTGCGAAGGTTTATTACTTTTACTTTAGTCGGCTAACATTACTTTAAAAGCGTTATACCGACAAGATAGATACGCGAACTAATTAATTGTATGGTTTTCGTCATCACCTCGGGCCGTTCTAATAAATGCCTATCGTAAAAACTTATTTTATCATAAAATTCCGCCTTACTAAAGCTTGGCTGCAAAGGGTTTTTAGCGGACTTATGCTAATATGAATTACACGAGATTTTTTAGCAAATTGAAGTGAGAATTGATTGCAATATAACTTACATTGCGCATGTCTATAACAACTTGGAGTGCAGTAGAAAGAAATCCATTTTAACCACGCATACATTTTTCCTTCTTATGGTAATCTTGACCTTTATTGTACCGAATAATAACAGCAAATCGAATTCAACGCAAGCTAAATAATCTTTAATAAGCATTTTGTCCAGGTTTTCGGTAAAAAATAGTCATAACTCGATATGCCGCACAGTTAAAAAGTAGCAAGAAATGCAGTAATTTGTAAAACCATCCTCCAAACAACCGTAGAATGTTTTCCAGGATTTTACAACGGAATAAAGACCGTTAAAGTCTTAGTTTTTTTTACCTTGATCCTTGATCTAACAACTCCTTTACAGGTTTGCGCGGCTGTTGAACCTCCAGACTGTTAAAGGAAACTGCTTTTTTATATCACTCTTGCGTAACTACCCATCCGGTCAATTACCTTCTTTATTTTTATTACGTCGCGGACTAGTCTATGTCCTAAGCATTTTACTATTAGAAGCACTACATACGAAAATAGCTTCTATTTCGTGTTGTTAGGGGTGTAATTAGATTAGTTGTCTTTGTCCATTATAGTTTTATTCATCTTAGCTTTATGCATGTTCATAACATTTTAACGTTCTTGTCACACCTTTGATGGAAATAAAAAGTTATGGGCAGCTTAAGCTTACAGGCACTTTAAAAATTCTTGTTTGGAAAATAATATGCATTTTGATAACTACGAGTAGTTTTCTAGATCAACTTTGTATAATTGAAAAAAACATCTCAGAATCGAATCATGAATTTAGGTGAATTCTTAAAGGCTTTCCCTAGTGAGCAACTTACGACTCTGAGTCCGGACATAACCTCTTTGATACGAATTTTATTTCGTAGAATAAGACACTATGATTTAAACTGTTTATTTTTACACTGGCAACCCCATTGCTTGTATTTTGGTTGTCTATTTCAGGTCCTGAATAAAATATGTTACCAGGCCATAAAATCTCAAAAAAAAAAAAATATGTTTCATTCCTAATATGAATTAAAAAAAAATGTGTTCAATTTCGACCACACACCTATGGGAAAGAAGATAAACCATTATGAAATATTCATGCTAGAGATTTGTTGTAACAATTTACACGCTGCGCTTGTAATATGATAAACTTACCATTCACATATCATAATCGTTCTATTGAAATGGAAAGTATACAATGAGAGGAACAAAAGTGAAACAATTTATATGTGTCACTGTACGATTGCGAACTTCGTCAATTCTTAATAACTCTAGACTTTTTGAAGAAAACATACTTCACATATTTGGGATATCTTATATCGACCGGTTTCAATATCGAACGATCGATTTGACATTGTAGCAATCCAAGATTTTATTCGATCTCCAGAGTAGCGACAATCGGTGTTACAATAACAACAATCGCAAAACGCCAGATCATTTCAAAATTGGATTGACGTTTGATTTAAAATCATTACCCCGCAGCGTCATTAGACCGATCTCGCGCAGAGAACGGGCATACGCCGAAGCAAATTCTACGTTTTTTCCGCGAACTCGATCTAATAAACCCGCAGGTTTAGAAAGATTTCTGTTGACAACTGTTATATCATTTTCCTTTTCTTTTATATACTTTAAACAAAGGGGTCTTACTCATCAACTGCTGGTTAATAAAATCGGACTATGTTTGCATAATGAAACCAGTCGTAAATCGGAACAGATAGATTCACTGAACTGTAAATGAATTAAAAAATATATATTAAATAGTTAAAGTTCCAACCTGATGTCAATTTATAATTTGTCTAGTGAGATTACGTATTGTCGTTGTTCACAATTTGTCAGTGACATTATAAACTTCGTCCGTGCGGAGGCGTCAAGTCCTATTTCAGTTACATGCGCCACCCACTCGGCCGCAGCGCCGCGGATATGTAATATCCTAATACAATAAACAGGAATGCATGCAACATTGTTCAATTGTCATTTACATCTTAACGACTTAACTACTTTTACACACAGCTTGTCTTATATTAACACTCTATAGTTATGTTAAATAGGAAAAACGAGCAAACAACTTATAAGACCCATGTAGACCACAGATAACAAATTAATTGGAGGGTTGCCAGTTATAAATATGAAACCGAAGCAAAGAACAGTATACATCCTAAACTTAATAAGTATCAGTTAATAATGTATCTTGAATGTCCATTCAGCGGATATATTAGGAACAGTTTATAGAGTGCGAGCGGTTTATTAAAAGCAACATATTGTTCACAGCAACGCATCGCCGGTATTTATTCAGCCACTGCTTTTGCTCTGATTCATTTACGGCATCAGATAGCCGAGTTTATTGAGCATTGTGGATACAGGCGACTGATACGCGATTAGCCGATATCGATGTATCGATGTACGCGACGTAAATCAATGTTGTTGTGTCGCCGTAGAAGTATTGTATAGCATTTTGTTACATTATTTCATTGTATAAACCCTTTATTAGAAGATATACGAAAAAGCCTGTCGTCTATTAAAATAAATAGCTTTTTAAGAAATAATATTAAAATTCTAGTTCAACTAGGCTAAGAAATGAGTACCAGAACTTCATGAGAAACAGATGTGAAGGAGAATTTTACGATAAGTCCAGTGAAGTTTGAATACATAAGGCTTTAGGATCAAAAATCCTAATTACATTTACGCAAATGGATCTATAACTAAGGACCTTCTGAGTCAAAGATAACTATTGCCAGTTAATTCATTTTATTTTAAAAGCACAGTATATTTATGTTGGTAATAAACGATAGACAAGACTTCCGGGTTCACTTGGTTCTGTTTGAACCTACGTGAATTAAGCCTCGTGCACACAGGATGTGATGTTTTAAACGGTTACTAAGTAATTGCTATAAAAGGAGTAAGGAATACAACTGAAATGAAATTCTGTTAATATTACAATAGCGACTACATAATAATGTAGAATAAAGGATAAGAAATTATGGTTGTTCGTTGTTCATTCCTTGTTTATTTTTTTAATATTTAGATTTTAAAAAATTATTCCCACTGCCGACAGATATAAAAAGTTCAGTACAGCAATCAGTACTCAAGTAGTGTGACGAAGCGCGACTCGAAACTCATTTATTGTGTGTACCAGCGCTGCGGGATGCTGAGGTAAAAGCCTGTCATTAAACCCTTTTTATGACTCATCCGTATTACCATTACTCGAAAGTAATTCATTACCAACCGAGTCATGTGTAGGCGACCATCGAAAGTTAAAAATATCTTTAGGCTTGCATCTAATATCATTTAGTACTTTACTATATCTTCACAAAGCAAAAAGCGGGCCTATCTATTCCTTAAAGGCCGGCTATTCATTTGCGGTTCCTCGAGTGTCAAATGTACCTGGGAGTCGAAGATCGCCTCGGTGATCACGCCGTCCGTTTGCCCCCTTCTCTTATAAAAAAAAATCTACGAACAAATTATTGTTTATCGTTTTGTTAAATATCGTTTAATCTTGTTTGGAGATACAATCGACAAATGTAATAATGAATGGCACATGAAAGAGGAACAAGAGATATAAAAGTTAAATGGAACAAGCGCAGATAATTTGACATGAACTGCGTTTACCGTCTACTTTCATTACAGACGGACATTAATACTAACTGGCAGTCCAATTATGTAGCTTTTGTGCGCTAAGAAAATATAGTTTTATTACAAGCATTTACTCAACATTTACTTATTCATAAATGTCAATTATTTAAATTAAAACATGGCAACTCCAGTGAAGAATTTATAAAATTGTGTCTTTTATCTCACAAGGCAATAGTTAACTCAATAGGCCTAGAGAATAATTATTTTCTTTCCAGATATTGGAATCTTTTTATGTCCTTTTCATATTTTTTTTTTTCAATTGAAGACTGGCCAAATAAGTAGCGGGTGGCTGAATGTTAATTGGGTACCTATGCGGTTAATATTTTTTTAAGAACAATAAATAGGTGTTGTATTTTGTTTTGGACGGACGGTGGTAGCTCGAATATCACACACCTTGTTTGTCTAGTCTGCACAAATAAATCACATATGTTTATATTCTAGAATAAAGTATGGGTTGTTAACTATCGGTGTGTTGTATAGATATTTAATACTCGTCTGTCGTATTGAATTGCCTTGTTGACCGCAATGTGACAAGCCTCATTTGTCCACTTACAAGCGTACTTCGTTTTTACTACTCTCTCAGATTGTTTTATTGTCGACCACAACGATACGTTCCAGTTATTGACGATATCCACTCCCATATATACAGAGGTTCCAAAATTGGAATGATAACAAGAAATAAATAATTTAATAACCATTAAACCTAAACTCAAAGATAAATTATAGTGTAGATGGAACACTCGAAGCCTAAAAGTGAGGCATTATCTTTGACCTCCGGAGGTCTCACGTAGGGAGATTTCCACTAGTGTTAACCTCTAAATTACATTTGCCGACATAAAAAGTCGACCGAATGTAACCTCTTTTCTCAAATTTAAATTTTATTTCATAGTATTTACTAAAGTTTAATATTATAATTAATCGAGACGAGAAAACGCTAATTAAAAATGTATAACAGCCATAAAACAAAAATAGTCTTTGTTAAAAATTGTTTGGATTTAAATTGTTTTAAATAAAATAATAATAATGAAAAACGATAATTAACATTTTAATGGATGTTTTAGTTCATTCTACTGTTAATTTAAAAAAGTTTAAAAAATAAATCAATTTCTCAAACTTGGGAAATTTTGTTCATGATACTGGCAAGTTGTTTTTTTAATAATTTCTTTCTTGGCACGCTTTTTAACGTCAAATTAGTATGGAGCGCTCCCTCTATGTATAATATCTCTTTGCCTAAACTGATTTACTATAACACATTCTACGAAGAATGATTCCCGGCAAAATCGGTCATAATGAAACGGACTTTAACAACATTAACATCATGCCATTAGAACAATTAATTGCCAAATCTTCTAATAATTGTAATAAATGTTCAAAAATCTTATCTAGTTCGATTTAATAAAGTAAAATCTAGACAAAATATTACTTTTCTTAATCACTTTAATAAATGCACTTACGCTTTCTGACTAGTATATTATTGACGTATGAATAATGATGCAGTGGAGTCTTACCGCCGGCCGATGTCAATCAGCAGGCTTGCCTTGTAGATGCCGACGATTGCATATCAGACCAGTTTCTATTGCTCTGTCACGATCAATGTAAAACAAGGATACTAATGAAGTGACCAGCTCTAACCTCATTATGGAATGCTCGATATTCAAAGATATAAGATAGCTTGTGTTATCAGCTGTAAGGACTTAATTAAGGAGGAACGGAAAAATTTGTTAATTATTAACATAAAAAATAATATGCAAATTAAGGACTAAGCAGAATTCGTTTAAGAATTCTGAAAAAAATCGAAGACAAAGGAAAATAAAATAAAATAGATTTCAAAACTTACTTTACTTCTAATACTATTTAAAAATATACTTTAGTAAATTTTTATGGTATAATAACTTTTTAGAAACATAGATAGATGAAGTTTTTACTGCGTCAGTAAACGGTGCATAAGTTCAAAATTTGACTCGAGATCTATTTTAAATAAAAGACCGTTTAAATTTCATGTCGATTATCACGACCGAAACATTCATCAACATCAAATTATAAGGCTATCAAGTCTTGAGTAATCAAGTGTTCATAATAGAAGTGAAAAATGTTTATCATTTCTTTTATGATCTTTAAATAATTTCGCGGCTTTTTGTAATGGAACTTTTCTTACGTCACTTTTAGACGCATCATAGAAAATTCCCTATTGAATTTGGAACCTATTTAGGTCAGTTCAAATTACGTTTTTGTTACACTTTTTGTAACTTCTTTTTCAGTAATTTCAATAATAAGCTTCTGTAACATACTTTTTACGATTCCTGTTAGTCAAAATAAACTAAACAATAGCTTAAGTAAATTATTCTTTTTTGTAGAGTATGTACTTAACATAGTTTTGGCGGGAATAATAGAAAATCATGATTATTTTAATATTACTTTAAACTCGTAAACATTTAGAAAACACTCAAACACAATCAATTCTTGAGTTAATAAGGCTGAACTTACTATATTAAATATAATTAAATCGTAAAACTTTAAGGTAGATAACTGCTTCTATGAAAATCTACTCTGTTACTATAAACTATAAAATCGTTAAAAATAATTAACATAATGCGTAAACTCATTTAGAATATCTTAGCAACAAAAACGTGAATAGCTTTACACACTTCTCATTTAATAAAGCGTCATCTTGTGGGGAATGTTAAGACTATTACAAAATAAATGTTTTCAAAGGTTTCAAATTCAAACTAAAACTTAAAGGGAATTAGATGGATTTTTCTTACGTGAACTGGAATCAAAATTATAAGTTGGTATATCAATATAAATTAACGACGTTTAAGAAATGTTTTAGAAATTAATTTAACTTGAACTTTTCTTATCGATCAATCTATAAATTCGTTGTAGTTCAATACGGGTCCCATGGTGTAATGGTTAGCACTCTGGACTCTGAATCCAGCGATCCGAGTTCAAATCTCGGTGGGACCTTGCTTTTTTTTATTACAATTCATGTTTTTCTCAAACATTCCATTGCTTAATTTCATTTAATTAACATATTTTAAATTAAAATTATGAATTTCCGTCATTGTTATAAAGTATTATATTAAGAAAATTAAACATTTGAAGACTATAGATTCATAAAGAATGCCGCCAACAAATCTTACATTTATTATCGTTCATTTGTTATCTTATTTTTATTTCATCGATATCTAACCTTTGTTGTTTTTGTTTTCTAATTCCATAACAACCGTTGCCATGAGAACAGTTTTTCCTAAAACGATACACGTTAAAGTTACTATTGCCTATAAAATATAATATTTTGAATACTACTGAAGTAAATCGACATTTCAATCGATTTCTTACAAGTTTACTTACGTTGTGTTCATTGTTCTTATAAATAACTAAAGTGGTTCAGTGAATTTGTGTCATGCATCATAACAAATTAAAGATTATTATGATTGGCCCATGCGATGTATGTATTCTTTTATCTCCAAGACTTAATACCTTTGAAGCGGTACCTAGCAATAGTAATTATCACGCAAGATTACCTAATCAGGTGAAATTGTGGGAAGTTCTTATTTCAAGTTACTAGCAACTGATCACTTTTTTGTAAGCTTTACTTTCTGGATTACAAATAGATTATTCTAATGTTTTCTAGGATACGGTGATTTACACAATCAATTGATCGAATATCTATAATAACTTACTGAATAAACTCGTAAAGGAATAATAAGAGATCCTTTAAAATATCGTTCGAGAAATTCAATAAACAGTATTATTAGAAAGTATGCTAAGGTCGATTCTAGAAATCAATTCTATTATAGTAATTTAACATTTAAGAATTATGTAAAAATAATAAAGGTCACGAGTTTTTTTTTATATTTCAGAGTGGAAAAACATTAATAGCAAACTTTTTATCCGAATCAGTAAATATTGAAGAAGTCGATGTTACAAGGCCAACACAAGGAGTCAGGATAGTTGAATTTGAACTTTCTAACTTAATCGTAAATGGCAAAAGTCACAACGTGGACATTGAGCTGTGGGATTGCAGTGGTGATCATAGGCAAGTATTGTATCAAGCATTTTTGTCAATATAAAGAAAGATACGAAACACTGCCGTTAGTTATCTTTATAAAATGAAAGTAATTTATTTATGTAAAAACTTGCCTTTAAGAGTCATTGGTTGTTACACTTTTTTCCTCTTTTTAAGGTTTGAGTCTTGCTGGCCAGCGTTTCGTGCTGGTCTAGACGGTGTGATTCTAGTATGTTCGTCGAATACTATTGATACAGCTGGAAGGGAAATGGAACTCCTTTACAATTACTTCGTGTCACAGCCAAAGTTGTCCGCAAAACAATGTGTCCTCTTTTATAATAACGTTCAAGATCCAGAAGATATGGAGAATTTAAACTTATGTATGATTTTTAAAATGTGTATACTAATGAAAATTATTTTAAAATATATGAAAATGATTTTCATACGTTTATATAGGCTTTTGCGCTAACGTAGTTTATTTCTTTCAGCTCCGACTTTTTCCAAAGTGTCGCAGGTCGCTGTGAACATGAAGTCGGGAGGAAATCGTTTAAAAATAGATTTTTCAAACTACATTGTCTCAGTTTTGCAAACGCTAAATAAAGATAATCAATAATAGGCACTTCTTTACCTATATTAAAATTTTCTTACCATTTCATATACTTACCACAACATTTTACATACGATTCAACTGAAAAACATCCATATATTGAAGTTTCGTACCTAGAATTGCATAAAAATATTTATACATATGTGGCATAAGTACCTAACTAAATTCGACACCTGCAATGTTCAAATGCCGATTTTATAAAAATAGTATAGTATAGGTTTAAAATTAACACAGTATGTTATGTAAACATATATTTATTTTTATTAAAGTTCGGTTTGCTATATAACTATTCTTACAATAACCTATAATGCATAGGTGCCTCTCGAGGTAAATTTAATGTTTAACAAAATTATTTGTATTGCTTTGTCCTGATAGGTTTAAAGGTGTTGTAAAGATCTTCCGCAAAGAGTGTATTAGTAGACTAGTATTATAATTACATTGTATAGAACATAACTTGACATCGCGAGCAACCGTATCGGCGGCTCGTTAAAACTGTACGTGTAATATACAAAAATCAACAGTACTCAGTCTTAAACATTTGGCTTGTATATGAGTACGTGTATTGAAGCAGTTCAAATCAAAATTTTTGCTAAACATAGTTTCATAAAAAAATAACGATCTACCAATTACTTAATCTTAAGAGAAATTATACACAATATATACTGAATCGTTGGACCTTGTACACATAAAATTCTTAGTCTAATTAAAATTAATCATAAAACAAGTCTATTCATTTCTAATAATTATCACCTTGATCACATGTTGTATCGTGTGGAAGGGTTACTATATTTATAACAATAATTTAATTACTTACAATTATCACTATGCAAAGAGTATAATGTACATTACCTAATGCCTATCGTTTTTCCAATTACCCCTATCGTTAAAATGTTTTCTATCCCGATGTCCCCGGCCGGAACCCCCTCGGTTCCAACGGTCGTTCCCTCTGCCGCGGTGACCTCCTCTGTTTGGAAATCTCTGGAAGTTCTGATCTCCATCCATATAATTAAAGTCGTTACCCTGGGGAGGTCCATTGAAAGGCATGTTGTTCCCGTAATTATTCGGCCCACCAAAATTATTGTTATTAAAATTGTGAGGAATATTAGGAGCGATACCGAGCAGGCCAGGCGTTGGACCTCCTCGGGGGTCCGATAGTTGCTGATTAAAGTTATGCATATGACCTAAGTTTAAATTGTTCATGTTGGGAACTGACCCCATACCCATAGGCGGAACATTCATCATATTCATATTCGGTTCCATCCCACCAGAGTTCATATTGAAGGGCATGTTACCTTGATTAAAATTAACTGGAGTTTTTAACAAGGCCTCCTTCGGCTTTGGCAAATACGAATACTCACCGTTCTCTCCCAAAGATACACCTAAATTCGTGAAAATATTACATAAAACTGAATTACTTTGTACACTGGAAAGATCAAACTTTTTACCCGACGACTTCTCTTGCTGATACTGTTTAATCATTTGGGTCACAGGTACCAGATTTTGATTTACAAATATTTTCTGCGTGGAGCTCAACTCTTTATACCAGTTGGAGCTCTGCAGTATAGTTTGTAAGTCTATGGAGTTTGACTTTTGTTCTAATACAATTTCAGGTTCTTTCAGCTTTCGTCTAGGATCGACACGCGGCGCTGTACTCGTCACTTTCTGAGGCTTCTCACTGTCACTGTTGGATTCGTCCACCGATAGTCGAAACACTTTCCTTAACCTAGGATCTTGTAGAGCTTGTGATTTAGCTGTGCTATTTCTGATGTCCGTATAATCAGGTCGGGGTATGTCAATAGATACGAGCTTATATATAATTGGAGGATGGCTATTTATAGAACCATTTATTTCGGACGCCGGCGTGTAATTCGGTATTGCTTTGAATGGCAATGCTAACCGAAAATCTATGTCACCACCGGCGCTTTGTCTTAAGTCGGTGTCTCCAAAAGTAGGGGCTTTATAGTCGGCTTGCCGTAAATCGACGTCAGTTCTTCGACGTCCATCTGTGGGTTCGCCATCAATACATTCATAAATCGACACCCGTGGAGACTTCTTGGTCGACTTGCCAGAATCGCTCACTCTATCTGGTGAACGTCTCGACCTAGGATCGCGAGAAATGCGAATCTCTGACACTTCTGTACTACTTTGTTTGTTTTCTTGTGTATTATTTTTCATAATATTGAGCAATTTGGTGACCTCTTCACTTATATCAATTTTTGACAAGTCTCCCAATCTACTTAATACGGTCGATGGTTCTATGATATGCGGTGCGGGCGGGGACATCAAAGATTTAGGCGACGAGGCCGGTGATTTTTTCTTGCTTCCTTTTTCTTCATCACTTGAATACCATTTTTCATCGATCAAAAGATTATTATCTTCATCATCAGTAGTTGAGCGACGATGACGCTTCTCGGTATTTTTAAAAATTGGTTCAGGTTGAAGAAATCTTATGTCCGTATCACACTCTGCTTGTCTATGCTTATCTTCTATTTTAGTATGTCGCGTTCTTGGATCATCATTAGCAAAAGGCAGTACTCTGTGATCGACATCTTTAGACTCGATCGAAGGTACAGGCTTCTCGTTTTCAAACGACTCGTTAGATATGTCAATATTTTCCTTATCTTTCAGTGCAAACTTTAAAGCGTCCTTGGTGTACTGATCTATGTCAATCATATCCTTATTCTGCTCCGAGCTTTTCTTTACGGTTGTATCGGCTGATTCCTCAGTTTTTCGAAGCGATACACTGGGCTGAAAGCGCATGTCAATATCCTGCCCCGGCAAATCGGCCGACATTGGTACATTACTTGAAACTTGAACCACGGGTGGCACTCTTAGATCCATATCTTGCGCCCCAGCATTGGCTCCTACAAATGCTTGCGCCTGTTGATCTACATTATTAATTAAACCTAACTTTTGTATGCTCATGGTATTTAATTGTATGTCAGTTATTTGTTTTAAGGATACACCAATACTATTTAACTGTAACACCGTTAATTGACCTAGTTGGTCTAAATTTTCAATACCCATTTTGGTAAGATCTGAAATTTGTTTAGGCGTTAATACACCTGTTAAATTTTTAATATTAAGAATGTTACTTGAGCTCGTATTACCATTGGGTGACATGTTCATACCAAAATTCTGATTTGACCCTTCATTTTGCCACCTCGACTGCCGTATTTTCGGTGACATCTTTTGCCTGTTGTCGTTGTTATACTGATGCATTTGGAAGCTATCCGGGGAATTTTGAGGAATCGGGACATTAATTTCGAAAAGAGATGGAATACTTCTCTCTTGAGACTCAGTGTTTTCTGAAAATTGTGGCATTAGTTTTAGTTGAGTCGCTTGTATCAACTTTAAAGCTCCCTCCCTATTCAATCTTGGGAAATCACCTAAAATCTCTTTGGGAGCGGATTCTATATGCTTTAGAAGAATATTTTTTAGACTGTCACTCAAGGCTTTACCGTGTGCGAACTTACACTCGTCTTTATATACACAAGGAAGCCCAGTGTGATAATATTTACAAGGAAAGTCTGCGTGCATATATAAACACTTATCGCGTTTCGCACAACAGTCCATGAGGTAAAATTTGCAAAGCTCCATCTTACGAGGAGGTTGAACATCGTGTGAAAAAAGACATTCATCACCTTTCTGACATTTCCCTTGCATGTAATACAAACAAACGCCTTCGGGATCTTGCATTGGATGTGTACCTCGTCTCCTGTCATTTTTATTGTTTTTATTCCTTTCACGTTGAGGTGGCCTCTGCCGTTGTGGACGATGTTGTGGAGGTCCCCGTGATTCCTGACTGCTATCGGACGCATAAGAGCTATCATTTTCCTGAAATGCTTCTCCTGGGGAATTTTTATGAACTGGAGATGCACCTCTAATACACATCATTTCGCTTTCATCCATTTCATCAGAATATTCTTGTTTCTTGCGCTTTCTACCGGGCCCATCTTTACTATCGTATTTTTTTCTTTTTTTATATTTACGACGTTCTTCAACTTCATCCTCGACTTCGCCTTGATTATCTTCATTTTTGGTCATAGCTTTTCTTATAGCTTTTTCAATATTACCAGCGAAATCGTCATCAACAGGACTAACGTATTTACGATTCTTCTTATTTTTTTCCTTGAACTTTTGCTCACCTTTATGCGACTTCAACTTTTTCTTCTTACCTGATTTAGAGTAATAAAATTGTTGTTGTTCTGCCTTATGAATATCCTGATTTTCTTCATTATTAATATCACATTCGTCTGTTTTACCAGTTACTTCATTTTCTACTGCCTCTTCTCCTTCACTTTCAATCTCGCCGTCTTCCAAATCTTCAGACAGGACGTTTGGTGCAGTTTCCGCCATTGTGAAGGATGCACTGGAATTGAGAAATAATTTGATTATTATTTGAACCTTGAATCATTACTTATTCGTTGTCAGTTTTAAACTACTTTAATGTATTTCAAATTTTGAATAAAAAAAAACTACATAGCTTGCCTTAGCAATGTACATAAACTACGATTCATCGGTACGCTTCAATAATTTTGAAATGTTGTTTAAATTATTATTGGCATGCAGAATTTCAAGAGCTACAAAAATATGTCCTTACTGGGTAATTAACGAAAGCTTATATATTATTATTATTTAGTATTTCTATAGATTTTTTTTTGATATAAACTTTTTATTTGCGTCTTACAAAATTATAATTAAGGAAATGACTCAGTTTAACAAACAATTTAAATATTTCTATTTTACTTCTATTGGAATCGCTAGTTGTTATTGTGTTAATGTTTTTACAAGTCTGCTTTTTGAATTTTTTGTAATTATAATTTTTATTTACTTTTAAAATTATTTGAAAATACATTTTATAGAAAAAACAAATAATTCAAAATCTAAGGTAAATAACACCAATGTTTGAATCCATTAAAAATATAAAAATATTTCGTGAGTGATTTAATCATTAGCACTAACTGAATGTGTACCTACGGTCATTAAATTCAATTTATTTAATTTATGATAAAATAATTAACTAAATTCGGAATTTAAAAAAAAACACATTATTTTACTATATATAATCCATAAAACTCGTATCTGTAAATTGGCGTATTAGCACCTTTATGGAATGCATTTTCACATCGTATTCTAAGAGAAGTCGGTTAAAAATACCTTATAATTTAACCTTGAGAATTGGAGATATCAAGAGATTTCAATTTGTTGGTAAACATTATATCTTACAGTTTCAAATTACGATAATTATTAATTTCGAAATTTCTTGGTGAATCGTTAATACGCTGTACGTTACGTCATCGAAGAAACATGGCAACGTCGCAAATGGCTGTGTATAAGGCTGTATAACCCGACCAATTTGAATTGAACATTGTAAAGCAAAATAGTATTTTTAGAATTGATTTTATAAGCAAAAAATACTTTTTTAGAAATTTAACTGCTACAAAAATAGTATGTTGTAAATTTAATAAAACCACACCCAACTTACATTGATGCAATAATTGCTATTGTGGTGTAGCAATAAGTCACTCACACATAGAAAATCGTCAACCTCTCCGTATGTACTTACACATTAGTAAACCTCATATTGTGTAAAACACAATTTAAGCCAAATTACAGTAGTAAATAAGTATCCGTAAATAAATTTCATTGTGTAATATATATTAGTGGCAGAATTAATCGCCATTGATTGCTTATATACTATACCTAATATTCGTCGAAACAATTAGCATTGGGACAATATCTCCAGAAATCACAAATTAGTGTAACGCAGTTATAAAATCAACATGTGTGGATAAAAACAGTGAAATAACTGTTCATAGCCACCACTTTCAAATAAATAAATTAGTAGATATAAGTGGTAATGCAAGCAGTGGGTGGCCGTTCACATTTCACAATGTCTTGCTGTGCGTTGCGCTCACGCGACGAATCAAATTGAATGACGTCAGCCTTCTAGAACGTCAAGATAGCCATGTCCTTCCTTTTTCGAGGTCACGTAGCGTATCACGCTTACACACATACACAAAGAATTACTAGCGTACAGTGACTCACTACTACACCATCGGCTTTTCAATTTAGTAGTATAATATATAAGTACCTTGATCAAAAGATAGAAAACCTACGAATTTGATAAAAATAATCCGATCCAACACCATACTCTTAGTAATTTAGGCATAATATCCATATTAAAACTATTAATTAGTTCATGCACTGTCAGATATTTTATACAGAAAATTAGGACGCATTAAACGACGCCTAAATCGAGCGCTTGGGGGAGCAACCGCCATCTTGATTATATGCATATCTAATTTAAGAAAATGTAATAATTTTATCATACAATAATAGCGTTCTGAAGGTTTGTAAACGCGTAAAAATTATAAAAAAATATATGTGTAAGTCATATATACCACGTGTAATAAAAAATTCTCAGCTAAGCAAGCACTTGTACAAATAATAGGGGACACGCATTCATTTTAAGACCTAACAAGTAAATAATAGTAAGTGTTACCAATCTTACATTAATTTAACGTTTCACTATGTGCGATTACTATACGCCATATAAAATATTTTTTTCATAGCATTGCTGCATAAAGACGACGTAACAATACGAGTATACGCAATATTGATTTCGGATTCGGACGACGACTGCAGGAAAACAAAGAAGTTATTTCTATAACATTAGTTCGTCAAATTCTCGCTACGCTACAGAGCGCTACTGTCGCACTTACTTGTTTCTCAGGTGGTTCCTTTTTCCGGTCACAGCTATTACTTATTAAAAAAAACTTTTTCTTTAGAACTTATATAAAGAATTCAGTCATACTTTAAATACGGCTATAAATATATTTAAGGAATTCAAGGATTAAAAATTTACTTTTTCGGTAAAAATACAACTTTCTAAAAAAAAAGTATCATTTCGACTATACGATTGGAACAGATTATAAATATTTGAATGATAACTATTTAGTTTCTTTTAGTATTTATTTTCAAATAATTCTTACTTTACCTTTAAAAAGTAATAAATCTATTCTTCAGTGTTTAAACACATTAAATAAATGTTATTAATTAAAGGTCTTCTAAGTTATATTTTCAATAATCTGTTTTAGATAGTGATGTGACAAATTAAAAAATTAAACATGGATTTTTTTTTATAAATAAAACGTCACTCAGTTTCATTTCAGTGTCAATTTTTTATCAATTTCGTTTTGTGATAACGAAACAATAGTCAGCATATTTTGATTCAGTCAATTTATCAATTTGCGTACATATTTAAACACCGTACGATGTCTACCAACTGAACAGTGAAAATCGTGATTTTTCAGTGTTAAATGTATGTGTATTAGAATGTAAATTCATTCTAAATAACATAATTAGGCAATTGTTATTATCATTGTCCTTTTGAAAAATTAACAATGTCAGATCCAAATAATCCATTTGCTGGTTTATTGGGAGTGTCGGAAGTAAAAACTACAAATGACAATGAATACAATGGGGATAACATACCAAAGGAACTTAATTTCAAGAAATCGCAAGAGGATGAAGACTTGGAAACAGTCAACAGTATGGTGGAAACTGTATTTCATTTTACTGTTAACAACAACGCTGTAGATGGGCCTTCATCAGATAGGCAGTTAGTGTTCTTGGAAGAATTATCGCAAGTCATCGCTCCTAAGCTTCACATAGACTTGGAAACACTGGAACAAGCACTATTTGAGAGATTGCTGCTACAAAACGTTGAGGCACATGTTGTACCTAAGACAAACAGAGCATGTAAAGAACATGTTGTACAACACCAAGTGTTCCCATATCTATTCAGTTCTTTGCAGAATTTGCAAAGTTATGAACAATTAAATTCAGCCATTGTGCAGAAAACGTTAACGAAAATGAGAGAATTGATATTTAGAAATGCGGTAACTGCATTGAAACAGCCAGCCCTGTTTGAAGACCAGGATTTCTCTTTGCAACTTTATGAGTTGCTACAACATGTGGATCCACAAAGTCATACTTTTTTTGAAGATACGGTGAAGGCGTTTGTAGCTGAAGGTAAACTTAATTTTATTTATTGTTAAATCTGTACCTACACTTTTCAGAACTTGCACACAGCCACAGTTTTTTATAAAACAAATTTTAAGCTTAGATATATAAAAATAAATAAGGCCTCCGGCACCACACTCCTCGGACGAAACCCAGAATTGCTTCGATTTCACGCCTGTCGTCTGTGTGGTTGTGGTATTACACCGGGCAAGCTACCCAATTCGTGAGAAGTTAAAGCAGGCTCTACCACTGTTAAAAAACATTTCTTGATGATTTAATAGGGTTCTATGTTGTATTAACTTTCTTTACTTTATATGCCTCTATACATAATAATTAATAATTTTAGGTGGTGAAGATTGTCAGCAGCAATTACACGATGCTATGATACCGGTTCTTAACAGAATGAATGTAAACATTCTGAAGTCAAATATAATTAATTTACCGATATACATACTTCCTTGTGTACAATTATTTGCAAGTAAGTGTTTGCTTTATATAGTCACCTTATCTTTTGTCTTCATCACTACTATCTCATTCTACTCCCTTAGGGTTGGTGCACCAGGTTTTTGTCCTCCACATCATCACACCCTTGTCTTTTAATGGATTACTAAGACGGGAGTTATTTATGCCTTCTGGTGATTTGTTTTTATTTTAAATATATTAAAGCTGTTCATTTGCATCAATAATAATGCAATGAATTTAAAATTGATTAGCCTATATAATTGTTGCGAGTATTGGTAACTTGCTTTTCACTGTAAAAATCTTATTTCCTTCAAACACAAGGCTATCCAAAATCTGTAATTTTATCTTTATAGGCTTAAGCAATAAAATATAATTATATACAGTCATACCTGGATTAGCGAGCCCTGGATAAGTGAGAAACTTTTATAAGCGAGAGTCATTGTATGGTCCCGATGAGCTACCTCTATAAGCGAGAAACTCAAGAGTGTCGGTGGCTCAGGGGTTTTAGCTCTTGACTTGTAAACTGCAGGTCCCGAGTTCGAATCCCGGCATGTACCAATGTGTTTTTCGATTTTCATATGTGCATATTTTACCGACGCTCTTAGGTGAAGGAAAACATTGTGATCCAACCTGCACATATCGGCGAAGAAATTCAAAGATATGTGTATTCACGCAAAATACGCGCTAGTCGTGGAGTTGCGGAAAATGGAGCCCATCATGGGTCAAAACCTTTAACCTTTTTAACCTTTAAGCGAGAAACTCGTATTAGAGAGAAACCTCTATATATGAGACAAATATCGTGGTCCCGTGGCCTCTCGCTTATCCAGGTTTGACTGTAGTTGATGCATACCTGTGTACAAACTTCTATGGGATAGTATTGCTTAGTTTACTTTGATACTAAAGTCGGAGTTATGCGTTTATGTGAAGGAATTTCCAGTGTGTATGAAATGCCTATACAACATTGTACTGATTTTTTTTTACACTTTATAAAGGCAACCCAAATCTGGCACAAATATTGATGGATTCCTGTCAACCAAAAGATGAAACAATAGGAAGACATTTCCAGAATTCTATACTAGGAGCACTTCTTACTCTATCCGTATTGCCACCAAAACCAAATGCAACTTTCCAGTTCTTCGATGGTCCTTTGGATCCGGTAATAATTTTTACATTACTCTTATACTGTATAAAAAGTAGTAGTTAAGTCGTTGTTTGTCCAGATTTAAACAAAAAAAAACATGGAAATCTCATGAACTAGCGAGTAAAGTTAAATTTGTACCGAATTATTTCATAGGACTAGGCTTCATAGTGTAATTATTCATTTACTATTAAAAGAAAAAAACTTTATTTGATTCCTGGTAACATTTATAATTTAATGCTTTATTACAGTCGGGTACATCAATGGTAGAGAATTCTATCTGGAATGCGACATCGCATTTGATCAATAATCTGCATAAAATATTCCTTACAATGTTGAAGAGCGGAACTCCAATGAGGAACCGTGTAATGACATGGATCGGTAAATGTCTTAAAGCAAATGTGGCTAGAGGGAAACTGTGGAATGTACAGGTTTGTATAGTACACATTTGTTATTAATGCCTAGGCTGAAGCAAAATCTATGCTTTTACCGCAACCACAGTCTAATGAAGTCGAAGCATAATGGTATACTTGTATGTGGTATCTTAATATTCGGCTTATATTCTATCAGGTACAAAGAGAAACAGTTCTTTTATTTTCTTAATTATTTTGGCTGAATCTTTTGTAAATTAAACTTCTAAACCAAGTTTGACTTCGTACAATCATGTTTTTAGTAAGTTTTTTATAAAACTCAGTATCAATATACTATAAAATATAATTTTAATATTACTTGCTCATAAATGGAAGTAACATTTTTACAATAAAATGCGTTCAAATAGTTAAGCTTCTTTAAAGAAGACAGTTTATTAGGAATCAAACTTTTATATAATTTTTTTTTAAAGGCTGGTGAATTAAGCGGGGCTACATTGAATTGCGTATCAGATGGTTTCATGTTGAACTTGGGAGCTGTACTGCTACAGTTGAGTCAGCCATTTTGTACCAGTAATGATGATCCTAAATCTTTAAAAATTGACCCAACATATGCGGCAGTGCCTGTGAGTATAATAAATATCAAATCAATGAAATTTAATACTTTTAATAGTATAAAAGATGCAATTATTGCAACTAAAATTATAGATATAAGAAGAGTTTTGATGTGTCTGCCTGTTATAGCAGTACTAGCTGTTTTTCGCGACTTCGTCCGCGTGGAATTAAAACAAATAGCCTATGTTACCCAAGGATCATGTAGCTTACTAACGGAGGAAGAATTTTTGAAATTGGTCCAGTAATTATTGAGTTATTTCAATGCATATAAAATACAAATCTTTCCTCTTTATAATACAGTCGAACTTGGATAAGAGATTCCAAGGACCCGCGATATTTGTCTGGCTTATAGAGGTAGCTATTTGGGACCGGAGAATGACACTCATTTATCTAGGTTTGACTGTATTAGTATAGATTATCCCAACCCGACCTTGTATAGAAAAAATTGCTTACTTAGATTTTTTTAAATGTTTCTTGTATTTTCAGCCAGAAGAATGTGAGGCTAAATCAGTACATTTAGATTGTTTGTATAGCGAGACTTGTCTACTGCCTCCGCAGCAAGATGAGAACAACCAGACCATCGCGAGACCCTGTGTTAATACTTATAACTTTGTCACCGAATGCTTCTTTATGACACAGAAATGTATTGACCTTGGTAAGTAATTCGAGTTTAGCTTAGTTTAAAAAAAATCAGGAGCTTATTTTAGATGGAGTGCTTCTTTGCCAATTTGAGAAAACGGCATTTTTGTATACATAAGTTCTGGTTTCTCAAATGGGCAAAAATTGAGTTCACCACTTTTGAAAATAAGTTTATGAATTGTATTCTCTTTTATAAGAATAAATAGTATGATTTCTTCTTTTAATTGTTAGTGGCCCCGTCGTTGTTTGACGACCTCCCCAACGTCAATTAGGCAATAGTGTGATTTTAATGGGTGTTTAAGTTGAAGTTGAAAATTTTATTTACATTTATACCACTTCTTAGGCAAAAAAAATATTTTTTTATAAAAGAAAACAAACATTATAGGATGTGGAATTTGACATATCATAATATAGACTTTAGGGTCTTCATGGAATGAGTATACTCCTCCCTAAACCCGGCAACACATCTGTCGTTCCTCTGACGTTGCAGATGTCCATGGGCGTCGGACCAATTCATTTAGTTGATCCGCTGCTCGTTTGCCTCCTTCTCTTATAAAAAATATAAATCGATATTCTATCATATTACTATTTTCTACAATTAAAGGTGTCCGTGTGTGTGCGGAGAAATTATGGCGCTTCGGTCAGGAGCTGGGTCGCACTCAGCGAGCGCTCTCCGACGTGGCGCCGCATCTGCTGGAGACCATGCGCCAGAGGGGACATCATCTGATGACCAAGTAAGACCACTAGATGTTGCTCGCGACTTCTTCTGCGAAAATATAGCTCAAGTTACTTTCGGAATAATGTAGGTTTCTAACGCTGAATTTTTGATTCCGGCCTTAATGTTGTCAGTTTACTATTATTTACATATCCGAAGGAATTCAAAGATATGTATGAAGTCACGCAAAATGCGCGCTAGTTGTGGAGTTACGGAAAATGGAGCCCATTTTGGGTCGAACTACACTACTCTTCTTTCCCTTAACATTTAATGTGATATAGTAGTCTTCAAATATCTTGCCCTTTAAAACACAAAACGCATTTAGGTGTAGCGGGCCGTAGGCACAGAGAGGACCATAGAAGTATTTGAAAAGAATAATACAGTCGAACCTGATTAAGCGACAGTCCAAGGGATCTCGGTATAACTCTCGTTTAAAGAGGTGTCTCTCTAATCCGAGTTTTTCGGTTAAAAAGGTTAAAGGTTTTGACCCATGATGGGCTCCATTTTCCGCAACTCCACGACTAGCGCGTATTTTGCGTGAATACACATATTTTTTTTCGGTTATGGAGGTAGCTCGTCGGGAGTATAGAATGACTAGCTTATCAGGTTTTTGACTGTACGTATTTTTTATTAGGTTCCTTAGTCTCCGCTGCGCCCTGCTGGAGACGGAGATGCTGACCAACCTGCACCGGTTCCAAGCGATGACGTGCACGTGGCTGGTGCAGGTGGCGGCGCGCGCCGGCCCGCACTACTTCTTCGCGCCGCACACAATGATGCCCGTCAAAATGCCCCTCCCCGCGCCCCCGCCCGATACTCTGAGGTTTGATTATTTTCGATTTACGGACTAATTGATTGTGGGAGATTATGGGATACAGAACGTGTCGCGCTGTAGTCGATGGTAGAGATGGGTAAAGGCGAGTGAGTGATATAAAATATATATATCTGTAAAAAGAGCTAATTATATATTTACGTCTTTTAATAGATATGTATATCTTTATATCTTTTTTGATCAAATTATTTTTTTCTATAAATGATATGAAACGGCAAGTGACCAACTCCGTATTTATCACTTAGAGGGACACGGAGCAAGAAAAAGAATACTTAACAAATTGTTCTTGTTATATTTGAGACAAGAGCAGAGAAAGCAAGATTGTTTTTCTTTTTGCTAAACATTAAAAAAAACTAGTAATTTTGCTACTGTACTCGGTCTAATGAAGCGATAGGCAAAGAGTCTATCTCGTACTAGATGGTTCGGCTTCATTAGAACGAATTCACGATAAAAACGGAGACTTTACGTCGACCTATGTCCGTTCTTATCGCGAATTCGGTCTAATGAAGCCTATACATGACAAATTGCCTATTTCAGATGCATCCCCGAGTTCGTGTTGGAGAACATAGTGGTGCTGATAACGATGTCGCGGCGCACGGTGGGCGCGCTGTCGGAGCAGGCGGACGTGGCGGGCCTGCTGCAGCCCGCGCTCACCCTCGTCCTCACCTTCATGGGGGACTCCACGCGGATGTATAACCCGCATTTAAGGTATCTCTTTCATTAGTAGGGTTACAGTAAAAAAATAAGTATAGGTTTTGCATAAAGTGAAATAGTTAAAAATATAGAGACGAATTGAGCACCTCCTCCTTTTGGAAGTAAAAATTCAAGTGTTTCGATAATTTATTTTATGCCTTTTGCTTTACAATCATTGGACTGTTTTTTTACAATGCACAATTACCGTCTTGAGTTTTTTTTATTTTGTCTATAACATTCCTAAAATTGTTGTAGTTTTTCTTATATTTATGAGTGCTCACAAACGAGCACTTCATGGTGATGACAGTTGTATGACACTTCAACATCATTTTATTGCTTACGTGATGTGTTGTAACAGTACCATTATAGAACAACTATACGATTCTTTTGAAATAATTTAACAGGTCGAAGGCGCGCTGAGTACTCCCCCGAGACCCCACTATATCTAAAACTATTCTGTGCAGTGACTTGAGAACTTAAAAGCCACCAGTATATCTGACAACTATTGTATCAACATAGAAACATAATATTCCAGGGCGCGCCTAGCGGAGTGCCTGGAGGCGATGCTGCCAACACACCCCGACGACCAGGTGCCGCTCAGCAACCTCGCCGCCTTCCACAGGGAGCAACTCTTCAAGGAGAACCCTCATCGTTCTCAAGTATGTGGTTTATAATAAAAGAATGGTTACTTTGGCATAATTATAAAATTATAAAAAAATGTTTCTATTAACACATGTATTTAGATACTAAGATAAAGAATATAACTGTGACTTGTAGGAAACTTTGTTATAATTTTATGACATCAAAGGAGACGAAAAGAAGAACTCATATAAGATTTTTTTGCGTTTGTTTGTTCGTACGCTTAATGTTTCTTGTGCGTTATTACTACCCTAGGCTTCATTAGACCGATGTCACGCAAAAAAATGCTGGCTTTTGTGGCAATCTCTCTCTTTTAGTATGGGGAACGGTCGTCATTCTCGTGGAGTACCGTAGTGTTAATTTGCTTCCTATAATTATTTTAAAAGTAAAGTAATTAGACATAATACATCACTATATAGCAAGGGCGAAGGTGCCCTTGTTCTTTTTTACATAAGGACATAGTTTCTAACCGGCTTCATTAGAAGTTCTCGATAAAAAAGGACTTATTCCTGAGCAAAATCTACGTTTTTATCGCGAATTCGGTCTAATGAAGCTGTATGGTAACAGTTATTTTTATTTTTAGTTAGTACCATGCCTACTGGACGTGTTCGTGGGCATAGAGATGACGGGGCAGAGCGTTCAGTTCGAGCAGAAGTTCAATTACCGCCGTCCCATGTACCTCGTCATGGAGTACCTCTGGACGATAGAGGAGCACAGGGATGCCTTCACGTACGTGCATGCTCTTAGATACCACCTTTTACTAAAATATAAGGGACTTTTCGATTAATATTCCTTTTAATTTTATTACCTTTTTATACATTAGCAATACAAAAGTTAAACAAGGCAACTTTAACGTAATATTTGTTTATTCCTCGGCGTTCAGCTAAAGAATAAGTTACTAATATTATAAATGCAAAAGTTACGATAGATGGATAGATGCTTTTTGAAGTTTTCTTGGAAACGGCTTAACAGATCTTAATTAAATTTGGTATAAATGTGGAACAAATAGACTACTTACTATGTTATTTTTAGTTCCGCGCAGAGCCGCGTGCGACAGCTAGTATAGTAAACAACAAAATGTAATATTCAGTAAGCTGGCTCGCGAGGCGGAGTCGAACATGGAGGCGGTGCACCCGCCGCTGTTCCTGCGCTTCGTCAACCTGCTCATGAACGATGCCATCTTCCTGCTCGACGAGGCGCTCAACAACATGGCGCAGATACGCACGCTGCAGACCGCACAGTCAGTACATAACATCACATATTTTAACATACCAACACATACCATCACATATTTTAACATTCCAA
>QDHC01005994.1:817339-848382 GCA_013186455.1 Papilio dardanus tibullus | reverse complement strand
ACACATACCATCACATATTTTAACATTCCAACACATACCATCACAAATTTTAACATACCAACACATACCATCACATATTTTAACATTCCAACACATACCATCACATATTTTAACATTCCAACACATACCATCACATATTTTAACATTCCAACACGTACCATCACATTAATTAATTTAAAAACACAGCTTAACTCACGTTTATTTCGGTGTAGGTACCGACTAGTTTCAGACTAGCTAACTAGTTAACGTTTTTTTTGTTTTTAATTAATTAGTGTATAATGTCTCACGAAAGTTTTGATAAATTTATACCATCACATATTGTAACATACCATTGCATCCCATGACACTGACATATAAACATACTTTAGTGCGTGGAAGAGTTTTATTTTTACACAACGGGTCAAATATAACGCTTTCTAACATTAGATTTTTATTTACATAATATCAACTTCAATTGTAGCATCCGAAGTTATGTTACCCGAGCAAATCTAAATCAACAATAAAAGGTATAATTCTATTTTTATAGAAGAAGGATCTTATAATGTTTTTGTTTAGCACGTTCATATATTTTGTATTGACACAATGAACGGGCTGGGACGAGACACGGAATAACGTGAGTCATTATTCTATTTCAGAGTGTCAGGTGAATGGGACAATCTGCCAGCGCACGAGCGGGAACAGAACCTGTCCAATCTGTCTCATATCGGGATGTTGGCTCGCTTCGACAACATCCTCGGGCGGGACACTATCCGCACGCTGCTGCGTCTCGCTGCGCACGCGCCCTACGTCTTCTGTCATCCCACGCTAGTCGATCGCATCGCCTCTATGCTTAATTACTTCTTATTGCATCTCGTCGGTCCTAATAAGAAGAATTTTAAGGTATGTTATAATTCGTATGCCTTGGCTTCATCAAACCTAGTTCCGAGAAGCCGTAGTAAAATTTTCTGTTTTTATCTCGAACTCTGTCTAATGAACCCGTAGTGTTACGAAAATTACTTTTATAGTAATATCAAGTGTTAATGTAGGAATAGAGTCAAATTAAATTCAAATGATGCTTAGATCACTTTTATGTACAAAACATGTTTGATATTTAAAGATTAACGACAAGTTAGAAGAAAGAAAGAAGAAAATAAAAAATACATTCTCTGCTATAAGGGAATTAAAAGACTAGCTGTAGTGACTCTGTCCGCTCGAAACTTTAGAAAATGCAGTTATTATATCCTATGTGTTCGTCTGCACTTTGTTTTTAATCTGTACAAAATTTCTTTGAAATCCGTTCAGCTCTTTTGGATATACCTTCATTATAGTTTTCTTATAAGAAAAGGATAGGAAGGGAAAGTTGATTAAAATGAGGCCTCCGGCACCACACTCGTCAGACGAAACACGGAATTGCATCCTTATGACGCGTGTCTCCTGTTGTCGTGGTATTACACCGGGCGAGCCGGACAATTCGTGCGAAGATGTTAAAGCGGGCTCTACCACTGTTTATTCGGTTATATTATTATTTATATAAATTATAGGTGAAAGATCTGAAGGAGTACGAGTTCGATCCGGCGAACACTGTGCTGGACATCTGCCGCATGTACGTGGAGCTCGGCGGCAACGAGCGCTTCTGCGCGGCTGTCTCCGACGACGGCCGCTCGTACTCGCCGCAGCTCTTCTCGCTCGCTGAAACTGTACTAGGTAAGCTGTAAAACAATCTGTTCCTAATGCTTCGCCTTTATTAGGCAGAGTTCGCGATAGAAAAAGACGATTTTGATTCGGCGTAAGTCCGTTTTTATAGTGAATTCTGTCTACTGAAGTCAAGCATAACGGGACTCTCTTTATCCAGTAGCGTAATTGAGGTATATTAATCATTTCGTGTCATGTTCGAAAGGGGGCTTGGTCCAATGAAATCACGAAACATCCCTTGTGGGGGCTAATGTAAAATATCAGGTATATTAATTTTGTGACTCAAGACGTTGTATCATATTAAATATATCATCTACTATACCACAGATAATATAATATATACAGATACCCCATCCCATACAAAGAAAATAAGCGTCCAAATTTAAATAAGCAGTACTGCTTATTTTAGTGTCAAAATATCGTGAGGAGAAAACGCCACCCAATATGCAAGATGGCACTATTCTCAATAAACGAAAGAAAATTAATTAAAATAAACGTCACGCGCCAATGTTCGGTACGGTTGACAAAAGCGGTTACATAATTAGTTTTAAAAATAATTTATTATACGATGGGCAAGGAGCTAAGGACCTTGGTTTACTTCTCAACAGCAACAAGCCATATGTCGTTGGAAAGGTCTTTGCTTATACATTATTTTTTGTATAAATGTAAATTGTAGCTTATGGGGTTCTCGAGTTATTGTTAAAAATAATAGCAAAATGTACAATTTCAACTTGCTTCTACTTAGAGCAGACTTACATCTATTGTACTGAAGTTTGTCAGTATTTACAGGTAATAGATAATTTTATGATACAAAAATTATTAATTGTAAAATTATAAATGGGTAGTGTTAGCTGACGGTACTTACTACGGTCACGAGTACGCGAGTCCCGATGAGGACCGACGCGGTCCGAGGTGAGAGAGAGGGATGCTCCACGGAAATAATTTTGCGATCGAGTTATAATATTATATTTAGAATGCAAAGACATTAAAATATTGTGACCGGACACCGCAATAAAAAATTTTGCTTAAATATATTTTTCAAGATGATTACTAATAGTAAGGTCGAAGAAAAAGTAAACAGAACGTGCTATGTAATAACAAAATTGTTGTATTTATTTCACTGCAGTTAATTTAGCCTCAATTGTAACTAAAATCTGCCTACCGGGGACTGGAAAAGACCTCACCCATCACGTGTTTCCGTTTGATACTAGACTTTCTGACCACCGTATAATTATAATATTTTAATTTATTTTGCTTATACATGTACATATTAATCAAATGTATCAAATATCGTCCGGTCTATTATTATAGTAGTTCTTTGTTTCTATCAGCATATGAGTAAACTGTAAAGAAGACAAAACTTCTATGGATTTTCAAATTGGAATTTCATTTTATTAGGGTTGTCACAATAGGTTGATACAAATGAAACAATGTATGTGTTAATTTCTTTCAACTCATTTCAAGTTTAAGCGTCATGTCAACCCTGGATACTACCGGTGCCGCACACACACGTACCACATACACACATTTGACAGAAGCTTAGTTCAGATAAACACCATTAGAGAGCGCAATAATTAAATTAGTACATAATTAAGAATTAATAAAATTTTACAAAGGCTTAGTGTTACGTGTTATATGATGTTTAAAGTAATACTAAATAAAGTAAATTTTAGTTTATTTTGGTTTTCAAGTTGATAAATTGCCGCGTTCGTTTCATAATTTCAATACTCTGCTCGTAACCCCATCTAGTGAAAAAAAAATAAACTAAAAAACTTTTGTATGGAATGGAACCCCGTGACTATACTAATTTTACCTATGAAAAAATGTTCGTGATTTTAGATAGAAGGGGTGTTAAAGGTTAAAAAGATTAAAGGTTCGACCCATTTTCCGCAACTCCACGACTAGCGCGTATTTTGCATGAATACATATATCTTTGAAGTTCTTCGCCGATATGTGCAGAAAGGGTGCAGAAGAGGGTGTTATAAACTTCAGCACATATCACCATAGGGTGTGAGGGTCAAAAAGTTTCTTTAAAACTTCAGCCATAAATATTTCAAATAATATTACTAAGATAATATGAAGTATTTATTTGTTTGTTGTGTGCAGTGCGCATCGGCGGCGGCGGTCTGATCAGCTCGCTGCAGGAGGTGGCGGCGCGCGTCGGCGCGCTGGCGGTGCAGCGGCGGCGCGACGAGGAGCTGCTGGCCAACGCCCCCGACGACTTCCTCGACCCCATCATGAGCACCCTCATGCTGGACCCCGTGCTGCTGCCCAGCTCGCGCACCACCGTCGACCGCACCACCATCGCCAGGTACATACTGCGCTATACTAAGGTCCACAAGTCACAAGTTGAACACAAATCTACGATTTCAGCCTTGAAATACCTTAGGCAACTACAACTTCATGACTTTACGAACCTCTATGCTTACTTTCTCACGGGCGATTTTACACCGCGCGCTAAAAGCGTCAAATAAATGCATTTACATGTATCTGTTAAAAATGCGGCGTTTTAAAATCCCTACGCCTTTGCATTTTTCCTACAGCTTTGCATCTTGAACGCTGGACGAACGATTCAAAGTCGTTTTAAGTCGGTTTTTGTTGTGCGTAAAAGGCGAAAGCGTTAAAAAAGCGCCCGTGCGAACGTAGGCTACGATATTGTATTACACTAGTTGCTTAAAGCATAAAATTGCAAGATGTCTAAGTACCAACTTCTTTCAACTTCTTAATCGAATTTAATTCTTTGAACAACTAATTGAAATGGCTTATATTTTTGTGTATTTTAGACATCTGCTTAGCGACCAATCTGATCCATTCAACCGATCTCCGTTGTCCATGGACCAAGTGAAGTCCAACACCGAGCTGAAGGAGAGAATCCATAAATGGATCGCTGAACAGAGAATGAAGAATATTCAACCTGAAACCAGTACCTCCCAATCTTAATTATCTTTTAAGAATTTTTACATCACTAAGGGGCAGACTATTTTAACTTTGTTTTCTAAACAAAAAATAATTTTGGTTGGGAATTTCGCATTTAATTTTTCGTTCTACCTACCTCGTTATTAATTAATGTACTATCTATTTAAAAAAAATTAACAAATTCGTACAAATAATGTATTTGCGAGTAGGGCAGCGACCCCGAATTATACAAATCCTACTCACTTTAAGCCACCGTGCTGACTCCTGATCATGATTACTTAAGTGCAAGAGCATCGGTGGCTCAGGGGTTTAGCTCTTGAATTGTAAACTGCAGGTACCGAGTTCGAATCCCGCCATGTACCAATGTAATTTTCGATTTTCATATGTACATATTTACCCGACGCTCTTACTGTGAAGGAAAACATCGTGACGTCTGCACATATCTGCAAAAAAATCAAAGATATGTGTGAAGTCACGCAAAATACGCGCTAGTCGTGGAATTGCGGAAAACGGAGCCCATCATGGGTCGAACTACTACTACTTGAGTGCAGTCGTTTTTATTTACTAAAATGTATCACGAAAGTTTAAACAGTTTAAATGTGTTACAATGAAAAACCATTTTTTTTCTGCAAAACCACGTTTGTTCCGGGTAACCTCCGAAACGGCTGGACCGATTTTAACCGGACTTTTAATGAATGTATGCGGGAGTAACTTAGGTTTTTTCTTATTCCACACTGACAAAGTTGCGGGCAACACCTAGTTATAACATTAACCTAACTTATTATGGTATAATAATAATTATTATTTTTGTAAGTGTCGAACTTAATGCATTCAATCTTTATTTGTTTTGCCATTGGTTTCCACTGCTGCGACTTTTGTATAAAACATATTAAAATTACAAGTGTCAGAGAATGGAATACAATATTTTGATGCCATGTAGTGTATTTTTTCTTAATCTAAATTGATGTTATATAAAGAACAGTGTTGATGTTATTTTAAGTGGCTTTAATACTTGAAAATAAACTTATGGCTAATTTCAATTGTAACTCCTAAAATAACTATTTGTCAGGGCCAGCGTTATGGTAGGGCGCGGCCGAGCGTCCGCCCAGGGCGCTGTAGTAGAGATAGGTTTATTTATGTTAATTACATTTATTGTGTATTGATGTTTGTTTTCTTTTTATGTAAATAAAATATACCACCTGTATGAAAAGACATAGGACAGTATCATAGAGGACTTGATTTTTTGGCGAAATTTAAAATAAGTACGAAGATAGTTTGATAACAGTGAGTTACTGTGACTTATGACTTCTGATAAACATGATTTATAAAAGTTCGCTTGACTTTGAAATAAATTAAGTACAATTATGATTTAAGTAGTGAAAGGTATTTATGTACCTTTTTAAAATGTTGTTTTTTACAACATGGGTACACTTTTATCATAGTCATTTTCTAAACAGAAGGGTTTGGGCAAAAAGAGTTCAGTCAAAACTGTTTTTGGGTATATTTTATTTAACTATTGCTTATCGGACGTTATAGAACGAATAAATTATTTTATAGGGAGTTACATGCACATAATGCCATCATTGCACACAAATTCTTAACAGAGGCCAAGACTCCTATAATTCATATACAAAATCAGGTCGCCTCAAAAACAGTTAACCAAACCCTTTTATTTAAATTGATTGGACAAACGTACCATAATTTATGTTCTCATTTGTGATATTTGATTTCTATTCATAGTTATAATAAGTTAATATAATTTTATTTTTATGCACACGTCTTATTTCAAGTTGTTTATTTCTTGTTAAAAAATATTTGGTTGTTATTTGATTACACTTTTTCAAATTAGGATACTTCAAATAATTATGTATGTATAATCATTCCAATGTGAAGAAATATAATTTTCAATGTGTCAATAATCAATGTTTTAGGCACTATTTGGAATGTTTAAATAAAAGTAAATTAAATCTTTGTCTTTTAATTTTGTATTCCCTGACCTTCTAAAAAAGGCGGGAGCAGTTGTAACATCCATTGCAATATGGGCTGCGAGAAACACCATGATCTCTCGGAAGAGAAAGTTAGACAAAATAGTAAGATACCGGAGCGCAAATAATTCTAGCCATGTTCTTATCCTTTCTTGCTTGACGAGAGGAATGACTGTTCTTGCCTATGTCCATGCACGAGAAGCGGTCTTTTAACAGTAGATGGCGCACCTGCGGGTTTGACATCTTGGGCACCAAAATATTTTGCGTATATTGAGTATAAAGTACCATTATTAAACTCACAAATTTCTGTATTATAGAATATGCTTACCATCTTAAATTAAAATAAGTGAAAGTTTTACAATTTGTTTATGAATTCTTGGAATAAAAAATATTTTTGTTTACACTTTTCACTTTTATAGCAACATTTTACATAGCCAAATTGATAAACTAACCATAGATAATCCGTCATGGCGGAGTAATCAGCTGTTAATTGCAATGCCAACGAGTAGTTATAAATTGTTTCGTTTTAGTCAGTAGGACGCAATTATAATAATATTTTGTTTTCCTTTGTTGCTTAGATAAGATTTACCATTTATATTAAAGGTATGAAAAGAATCAAGGAATGGCGCGATGTCCCTTGTCACCTGTCAGATTTATTCATTCATCCATTGTAGTGCAGAAAAAATGTGACTAGTTTGATAGAATTCTGTTTTATCATATAAGTGCGACACGAACACCGCGTACGATGACTTTATAGTCTCCAATAGTGTAACAGACTTACCGGTTATTGGATCGTTTACTTATAAGATAGCAGCTGCACGTAACACAGTTGATTTCCAGGGCCTAACAATTCCCTCTACAAAGAAGCCGTGCGGCGTCGTCGGTGTGTAATATTTTGTTGGACGCTGAAGTTGCGAAAACTTTGATGTTATTTTAAGTGTCGTAGTAAGGTGTTTAAAACCGTGAAAATTGAAAAGAAAAGAAGATGTCGGGTCGTGTTCGGAAACAATCGGACTGTCCAGTCAGCAAGCAGGGGCCGATGAGAGCGACCCTGCCCGTGTCTTCGGTAATGAAACAGAGTGGTGGATTTAAGAAAAATTCTGGTAATAGTCCGACCCTGTCACCGACGAATGTTTGGCGTCGGATATCACCTGACCATGCACTTTCTGGTCAACGCAGCCCTGGTGCAGTCAACTACAAAGGTTTGTACATTTGTACTATTTTATATTCTAGCACTTAAAGACTATTTTTTAAATGTTTTATTATCAACATTTCCAGTAATATTTTTTGTGCTTATTTTTGTAAATACTAACCTCAATAAATGGTCATAAAACCATTATAAATTATGAAACAAATTACATTATAGGTAAAGGGAGGTTTGGTGCCAGTGTAATCAGGCGAACCGCATCCCTTGACACTCTCTATCACAAAGGACAATGGTCTAGAGACTATTATCTGCATGCTGGTCAACTACAAGTTGATAAATCAACTCAAGTAAGACTATTTTATCAATTCCTTATAATTTTACTTCTAGATGTTTGTGTTACCTGTTACTATCTGCATTTTGTTTACCTGTTTTTTTATTACATAGAATAAAATGACTATCTGTGTTTGTGATTGTTTGAACCCCTTTGAATCAACCATAAACATACTTGATTATAAACACATGATCAAGTACATTTATGTACTCCTAGTTACTTAGGTAGACAGATATTCAAATAAGATTTTAGATGTTAACAGTTGGTATGAAATAGTTCTAATACTTTAATAGTGGATTAGATTCGACTATCATCACAGTTATTAACCACCAACCAAATAAATAAATTATTAGATTTTTGGTGCTTAAATCACTTTCTTATTATCTTATTTTACATGATAAAGTTAAAAATAATATGTTATTTGGTACCTATTTTATATTGTCTTCTCATTTGGTATAGACTGATGAAGGTGGTGGAGCATCTGGTCGTTCATCGCGAGGCTCGGAGGATGATAAACTGGATCGCTTCCTGCGCAGTCGCCTCCAGAGACCCCACAAAGCTTCCGCATCCGGAGACTTCTCTGGCAACACAATGAGCCCTGGATTTTGTAAGTACAATATAGTGTAATGTACATGTTTTTATGCGTTGATTATCTACGTATGTCCATTGTTATTGTCTATATAGCTTGATTGATATTGAAGAATGAGTTTTTATTATTGTTACAGTAAGTAGAGTTTATGAAGGTAATAAAAAGCTTGAATATTTGTACAGGGTCTCGGTTTGGAACGGGCTGTGTACCGCTTAGGGCAGCTCGTTCATCGGTTGAGGGGCTAAATCAAGAGATTGAACGGATTGTTCTATGCCCGGCCAGCGGCACTCAGACTCCACATCTTGATCGGCTACGGGATAAGGTATACTTTTACAAACCTTTTTTATGTGTCTTTATATATAAAAGAATACCCAAACAGCTGAATATTTTTTTTGTATAGTTGAATACTTTGGGATTTACAATGGTTTTACAATGTTTTACAATGGATATGTATAGCTTTGTATAAGTATGAAAAGCTTCTTTATATGGTATTTTGATTGATCCCTATAATTTATATTTTTAACAATAGTACTATCCATAAAATGGTTTGTTACAAACAAACTGTTTACTAGAGAGTTTAGTAGAGTCTAGTACTCTTTGTTACTCATTATCTTAACTAATGCTAACCTGATTGTAAAACCTACTTTTTACAATTTGTCAGGTGACACCGGAGGGCCATCGAGCCCCTCTCGCAGAACTACTACGACGCTCCGTAAACACACAGACCCCACACGATCTTTGTCATACGACCCATTCATCAGGTGAATATTACTTTTCTACTCTCTGTTACAATGTTACTATACTTTATTTTAACTTGTTCTTTCTGACTTTCTGGCTCTTTAATCTTTTCTTATGCATTGAAATATTATGCCCAATGTTTGGTATTTGCCACCTGTTGCATAGGAAGAAGTGCGGTTCCTAACCAATATTTATGTCTAAAATAATGAGGTGTTTGATTGTCTACTAGTGTTATAAAGAGGAAACATTTTGTTATTTAATGTTAGATTTTTTTCTTTATTTTATATAATGATGATAATCAAAAATATATTTTTCCTTAAATGAGAATAAATAAATTAGTGAGAAGTATTTTAATTTTGATTAATTAATTTAAAAGATGGCTGTTAAGTGTTGTATAAATGTTGTAGAACTGTAGTAGAAAATGTGCTTTATTGTTAAATACGATAAGTAACAAAATGGCTTGTGGGCATAGATCCTCCATCGCGAGGGTCACTCTCCAGTGCGGGCTCCGCGGAGCTACTGGCAGCAGGTCTATAATACTTACTGCTTAATGATAACCCCTCGCAACTCAGACTAGACTTAGCCCCTTTGTAGACAAAGCTACTCAAATCTGTGATTTACGTTTCTAATGCTTCGGCTTCATTAGACCGAGCTCGCGATAAAAACTGACTTAGCCAAAGCAAAATCTCCGTTTTTATCGCGAACTCGGACTACTGAAGCGGGGGCATTAGTGGCTTATGCAAAACAATTTCATGCCGGCGACGCGTACCTTTATACGAAAGTCTGTGTACAACAATCTCTGAAGCCTTGTACGCACCAAGGTAGTATTTTAGTCGAGTAGCAAGTGTCCGAACAAAGGATTTACTAATCTACTCAACTAAAATGTTGCTGTTCGGACACATTTAGTTACTAAATTACTATCCTAGTGCGTAGGTTTAGACTTAAACGAGTCCGAACAGTAGTAAATCCTTTGTTCGGATAAATGCTACTTGCTACTCGACTAAAATACTGTCCTAGTGCGAACAAGGCTATAGAGATTTGTACACAGGTAAGAGTTGCCGACATGACATTGTATCATGAAAGCCATCTGGTACTAAAATCGTAGATTTGCGTCTCGTTGCTTTGTATATAAAGTGTTACATGCACCGTACCACCTTTATAATTAAATACCTGCATGTACTTTGTTTATTTGCTTTTTTTACCCGACTGACAAGGTTTTTGTTACATTTATTAAAATAAAATGACAAGAAGGTAATTCTCTGGTATGTATTAAGTTTGTTTAGGATTGGTAACCAAAAACAAAGTGCTCAAATTACATTACGGAGTCTTAAACGGTCAGTCGGGGTTATTTTTTTAATGGATTATTGCTTGTTATTTAGGAGTATGAATTTTCTGACAATGATAATTCTCTGGCTTGTCAGGTATAAAATTGGGGACTACGGTTATGGAGATTTTTTAATATAGCAACACCGATTGGCAACTGTCTTGTAGCAAACTATTCAGGCCAGAGGAATATATTTAGTGTTATTAATATTCCATTAAATCATTCATTTGCTTTTTGAAGTGAATAATTTTGGTTTTTGTTTTTTTTTTATAAATATAGGAAGTGAATAAACGATTACAATAGTTGTTGTTGTTTTTCTAGGTGGCAGTGTTTGCTCATCTCCTGATCTAGATGGCTCCAAGCTCGGCACTTCTCCGCAGATAAATCGTTTCTTGGCTCGTGAACCTCCCGATGGTTGTGAGAAGGTATTTATTTTTCATGATTCTGGTAACTCATTTTCAAACAATGCCGGCAACACATTTGTGGTTCCTCTGGCATTGCAGATGTCCGTGGGCGTCGGACCAATTAACTTAGTTGATCCGCTGCTTGTTTGCCCCCTTCTCCTATAAAAAAAAAAATATTAACATATTATAGTGACTATTTTGGTCCCAACTGAAACAGTAATTTTATACCACCACTAGATTGTTTTGTATACATTATGAAGTTATCAATTAAAGTATATTACAATTATTCATTTGTCACAGTCGTTTTTTTTATTTTAAAATTTTGAATGCATACTATTCAACAATGAATTGCAGGTGAATCTGAAGGCGGGCGAGGGCGCGTACACGGAGGCGATGCTGGTGAAGCCGAGCGTGGCGGGCTTCACGTTGCGGCCCTCGCTCGGCTCCGCCTTCCAGCCGCTGCAGCCCGCCCCCGCCTCGCCCCCCGCCTCGCCCTCCGCCTCGCCCTCCCCCGCGCACTCCCCCGCACACTGACTCACCACAAGGTACCAGTCATCTCGGTAAAATGCTAACACCAGGACACTCTGACAGATGCCCCGTTTACATTATTCCATCTCAATAGGAACAACAGTGTATTGCAGTGTGAGCTTACGTTAGGCCTATGTCGATCGATCATTTCTCGAGACTGGGTTGTTCACGACTCGTTTGATCAGTGATCGGGTTTTAAAGACCTGATAGCGCGGGTCACGGTAGATACGTGTGGATCTCTGTTATTCGGTACTTTATCGTCAAAACTGTCACTGTCAACTTGACAATGATAGTTTTAACGTTGTACAATCTGGTTGATCGAGTGGAAGGGCATTCTGCGAGCCGCGACCATCGATCCAGTAGTGGGTGTCGGTTTTCTTAAACCCGGGTATTTTGTATATCACGACCCAATCAGTCTCGTGAAGTTAGAAACCATATCGAAGTGATCGGTCACGATCGACACAGGCCTAGTTTACGTTGACAGTTGTAATCCAGCGCGGGACTGGAATAATGAATAATAAAAATATGAATACGAAGGTAACAAATCGCTTGCCATTGTGACCGCCTTCCTTTACTTGTGTCTACAAACTTGTGAACATGTTTTTCATCTGTCAGAAATATTTTTAGCTTGACCTGGTGGGGGCACTCCCGTGCTCCAAATTTCGTCTCGTCTCGTAGTTTTTAAACAAAGGCACAAAGATAAAAACAAGTGGTATTAGCATTTTATTCAGATTACGACCCCACGAAAACAGTTTGTTGTACACTGATGTGACATCTGACAGTGTTGCCTGTTAAATGACAGTATGTTACTAGCAACATTGCCAGTATTTTGTAGCGAACATTTTAATCTTGATACCTTTTAAGTTATCAAGATTATGATGTACTTGCGATAAAAACTCTACTTGGAATGTCAATTTTCCTTATTTCTATTGAGTACTTTAATTTTATTTAAAATGTATGGCAGATTATAAAAATACAACACAGAATTAGGCATATCATACTGAGAGATTGTTCAATTAGATACATCAATTGTTTATTAAAGACTTTAAAAAAGTTTCATATTTAAATATTTACTTAAAAATATTTATTCCTAACTAAATCAAAAACATTGTAAAATATCCACCATTATTAATTTGTCTCTAAAGTTAGATAAATACATTAAATTCAACACGAAGATGTATTCCATCTCTCTCAGACCTTGAACGGTAATGTACATTTCTCTCGCTCGTTAGTTGTAATCGCGCAACCAACTATTGTAACAATGTTTTCTTAGCCAAAGATACGCAAGTTTGTGACTTTAGTCTCTAAGCGACTTCTCTAACAATATCATAAAATATCGTACAAAGGTTCGCGACGCCGACATTTGATATTGTATAAGTTGCTTAGAAACTAAAATCGTAGATTATATTAACTTTGTGGAATATGCTATAACAACTTTAGAGACCCAAAAAATCTATGGCAGGTATATAAGTAATTATCTTACAAATGCTTATGCTTTTTTTTATCGTAAATGAACAAATTCTATATAAAAAAATTGATACATACTCAATAGAAGTAACGGAATACAAAAGGAAACCTGACAATTGCAGTGCTAATGTTTCATACACATCCACATCAAAGTCTGATTAGAGTCGTTTTTTAAAATAAATGTATAGTATTTTTATGGCTTGTGCATTTAAAATTTTGATGTTATTTTATAAAGAGTCATCTTATTTAGTACTGATGCAATAAGTAAATCTGCTTGTAATGAAAATTTTATAGGACAATTTTTAAAATTCCGCATTCATACACATCATTTTTTTAAACATTATAAAATGTAAGAACATCCTTAAGAACCAAGGGACTTGTTTTAGACATAATCCTAACCTTACGGCATTATTAGACAGATGTAACGCATAAACGGCGAAGCTTAGTTTCCGTTTATTGCGCGAACTCGACCTAATTAAGCCGTAGAGTTACAATATCTTAAATTCTGACTTCATATTAGTGGTACATATAAATAATTAATATGTATTCTTTCTATCTAATTCCCACAAATTAAATACGTCTCTTTCAAAGAACTGAAACGGATATAATCTGTAAAAAATATAAGGTTAGTAAATTTAAAATCGAAAATGTTGTCAGTTTTGTTTGTCGACAATTTTTTAAATATGCCCATTTAACTAACCGCCGCAAACAAACCCATTTATCGGTTACTTAATTCGACGCTTAGTGTGGACGATAAAATCTACACTAAGCGTCTTTCTTAATGACTACATAATGGTTAAGGTTCATAACATGACACCTAAGTCTGATGACGTCACAACGCCCTCCTGTTCAAAAAGTTTACTTACACCATGAAGTAATCTAATGAGACTTATAAATCGTAGTTTACCTTCGTCGCTTGTAGAGGGCGCATGGAGATCGGTGGATGGCCATCATGTACCGTACAAGTACGATTGTCAGATATGTTGGCGTCGCTGTGCAGGGTGCGGGGGAGGACACTGCGTCAACATATTTGAAAAGAACTATACGATTTCATAGTACGCGTATGTTTTCCTTCAATATCTTGTCATTAGCACTGCAAACTAGTTAATTGAAAAAATTTACTTGATGTATAGATGTACTATTTGTACGTTAAAATGATTGTTATATATTTGCCATCTTTAATCAGTAGTGACAATAATATAATAAGTTTAAATTTCCATTGAATCGACGTGTGGAAATGTACGAGTTGTGTATGGACGTGCAGGGATGTTGTGTGACGATATCCAATGCGACCATAGCCCAGCATGGCGATCACGGTCACAACTTATATTATGTTACATTTTAATTTGACATACATAAACCAAAGCAATCTTCTTTACAGCATTAGTTTATTTCTAAAATATGTTTGGTTACTAATATTCCGGATGTATATTTTTGTTATAAAAAAATGTATAAAATATCTCGAGTGTACAAACGAGAGGTTATTTTTGTAAACGTCTTATGTTTTTCATTGGTATCATATCGTTCAAAGGGTTCATGTGACGGAATATTTATTGATCTCATATATTTTTAAAATATGTACATAATCTCATATTTACTGCGGAAGCTAATCCCTCTCTATATCATTTTAATCTTGACGAATAATTTGACGTTTAACCATTGATTATAAAGAAAAAAAATATTGGACCAAAATTTTGAAGGGTCGAAGTTGAAACGTGACGACTATACGATTGTTAGGCTGATTTTGTAATCGGAGATAGCTTTAAATACGCGGGGACTCGGAGGAAAGTGTTAAGAGGATAGACTGATTTTTTTAAAACAACTCATACTTTCGATACAGGTAACTTGACAAATATTGAATTTTTAATGTATTACAACTAATGTGCGGCTGCTGTATGTTTTATCGTATGAAATCGTTAGTACAAACACACATATTAAAAGATATTTCCAGATACTTGTTATACTACGCTTTAGATCGAAAGGAAGTATTATTTGAAATGATGTCGTGTACAAAATAATTATTTTTAAAAGAAGTCGAAATCTTATCGTTTGTGAAGTTCGCTGAACACCCGCCGTGTGCGCCGGCGCCTCACGTCAAGTATCTGTATCGGGTATCACGGACACGCTCGGTGTTTGACGTATAGTGACCGGCGACTACGGCTCACTCCAAAGGAGACTAATTGACGAATGACAATTATATTTAAAGCAAGTGACACAAAGCCCGGACCGATCGTTGTCAAACAAAATGAGGTAAATCCATGTTCAGAGATTCGCCGGCCACTATATTTTGTTTGTGTAGGGAAAGAATGGACCATGCCAATTGGATCTCTCATTTTGGCCAAAATGCATTTTTATCATCGAGACTGATAATGTAGAAAGTTGAAAACGTAGTTAGATCTGCTTTATTATTTTGTAACGTTTTGTAAAAATTCGACGGCAAATATATATTTTTGACGGCTCACCTTTGGATTAGAGAGTATTTTAAATCTTAACATTGCTCAAATCAAAATTATATCGAGAGCCACACATATTGTAAACCGATGCCGAATTTGATAAATGTAAACATTGTGATTGTAAAACTTTCATGTTGCTGCTATATGTATATATTCATAATTATATATGTACCTATTAAATATTTATTCAATAATTGAATGTGATATGTAAGTGAATCATTTGTAAGCGATGGAGATGGTTACTTTACAACTTCGGTACAGGAGTTTGTCAACTTCGAGGAGTATATGCAAGAAAGATGTACACAACATAGGGCTTAATCACTGTTTCAATCACGATTTGTTTAAAATATCACAACATAGCATCATGCTTGTCTACTGTAAAGTGTTATTGTTTATTAACCAGTCTATATTTCATCAATAGAACTCTAGACGCTATTATGTAACCGACAATATTGTAAAGTAAATAGAAATCTAATCTAATTATAAGTTTGGTGTGTAGATTAAGAAAGAATCATTAACATTATGATTAGAGTAGAGCTTAGCAACCTTGTCTGATGTTCCTTGTATATACTCCTCGGATAATTGATTTGGTGGTATACTGAATAGCCGTTAGGCTTTCCCTGCGATTGTACCGAGCATAAGTTGTAAAGCGTGTTGGTGCTGATGAGAGGAATGTCGCCGGCTTGTGGCACGAGAAAGTTGTATGTACGCTAATTATACATTTATTTTTTGACTCAGTAAACTTGAAAAACGACAACAGTGCTTAGGAAGACACGTATTATTGTACAAATGATTTAGTACGTTTTCGTGAACCATTCCCGCAGTCGTTCGGTCGACGAAAACATTAGTATTACCATGCCAGTTATGTCATGTATGATTTAATTCACACGCTCATCACTAGGATATGTAATAAATGTACGCTGCGCAAAAATCGAAATCATTAAATATGGAATATTAACCGAGCCAGTATTCAATAAAATCCGGATTTCTGTGTAGTTTTTTCTCAGATAAGTGCAATATCTAGCTGTAACTATGAAGTATTGTAGGGAACCGTGTACATCGTCACCCTCGACAGTTTACTTTGCCCTCGTCTCGTCTCTGTGTTTAGTTGCGCGCTTGTCACGCCATCCCGACAACTACTATGCTTCATGTACTAAACTAACGTAACATACAATACTTAGATGTACGTCACAGGTCCAGGTTGTATTTAGGATTTATCTTTCCGAATGTCGTTACCTAATTTAAGGTTTAGTAAGTTCTAGGCGACCCGAAATATGTTAGATGTTAATAAATGTGTGCTATAAAATGGTCACCCTTACTGATTTATTGATTTAGTAGAGGCACGCGACGTGCGCGACGCTGCGCCCCGCCTTGACTTTTTAAAGTACATATTTTTGTATGTTCAGGGTAGGTTGCGAGATGTACCATAAGAGTAACTTTGCTAGTACCTTAGATTTTATAGTTCTTTTATAGATGGTTAACAAGTTTGCTTTTAGACGAATAAGTTTGTAAGTTTTATTACTATGATATTAGATTAAAATACTAACATTTAAACTAAACCAAAAGTGCCCATTGAGATAAGTTTATAAATCCGGCGAGTCTTTTGTTAGGCATTTTGTTAATAAATAATGTTTAGGCGACAAAATTAGAAAATAAGGAAATTATCGAAGGATTGTTGAGTTTTAGTTATCTAAAAATTGTTGAGGTTTATTGATAAAAAAATCACTTAGTTTTTTTACATGCGGTGTCGAACAAAAGACTCGCTCAGTTAGAGGCATTAATTAACATCAAATAATAATAGTATCGATTTTAAGTAATAATAAGAATGGTTTTATTATAGTTTTGTTTCAGAGAAGAAATTCTAATTACTATTTTTGTTTCCAATATTTTATCACTTTTACCTGTTTTCATTGTAATGTATCTTGCTGTATTGCAGACATATCCAATATACAGACTGATTTAACATTTCATAGCTTTTATTTCACCCTCACCCTGTCCCAGTTTTTATATCACAAAATCACTTAGTCCAATCTGAATGATTTCATGAGTCATAAAAAGGCTGTTTTGAGAACTTATTGAATGCAGATAAATAAATAATCTCTATGATTATCTATATAACTACCTCTATGTAGGTTTAGGCCTATTTATTACATAACCATAGGAAGGGGAAATATCCTCTTGTGTCTCCTCTGATTTCGCATATGAATATGTCTAAGGGCATTAATAGCTTCGCTATTTCTGTCAGTTCAGGTGCCATTTGCTTGTTTACCACCTTTAAATATAAAAAAGTACTACTACAAAATAAGAAACAGTATATTCAGTTTATAAATTATATTTATTAAGTCTAAATTGCATGTAATCAGTACTGTATACTTCTTTTTGTTTGAATATCGTCAAGTAATATCCGTAACTCCTCATCTTCGAATCTACCCTCCAGTGATGGAATTAAAGCTTTTGCTTCCTCTGGTGTTTCTGGACATAAATTTGCTAAACTGGCGACTTCAAATTTGTGCAATTTCTTTGACTGCAAGAGACTGAAAGTAAAAATCTGTTATTCAACTGTTTCGCTTTGTTCCTGGGATATTTCAGGGATTTTTTTGTTAAATAAATCTTAATTCCAAAAGATGTGATCAGGTATTTAATGAAAATCTTACTTTCTAACAGCAGCTATTGTTTCTTTATTTTTGAATTTTTTAAACATATTAGTGTATGTCAATGTCTTCATAAACACTTCTGAGAATTCCTGTTCCTCTTCAGCCGACTCATTTTGTGCCTTCCTGTGTTCTAGCAACATGTCCACTTCAGATATTAGTAATGTTTCTGCATTTTCAAATTCTAGAAATTTGAAAATGAATTTTATAATGGAAGTCTTATGTTCAGCAGTGGACAAAATTAAAGGATATTTTAGTACCCAAATTTTATATTTTTATATACCTTTAGGAAACTGTAAATCGGCTGCATCTTCTTCCACAACATCTTGTATCGGGCACGCCATAGTCTCTTACAACTTTAGGTAAAAAAACTAAAATTTACACACTTAAATGAACTGAGCGACCTATTCGGCTTCGATTCTTGCGGAAGATTAAATTCATGTAATTAATATAAATAACATAATAACCGAGAAACTACAAAAAGCATTTGGAAAGTTGTAAAAAGCAAAAGTTTATGACTTTGACGTGTTTTGTGTTTGACAGCTTAAGTTTGACAATTGCGTTTTTAATTTTTTAGTTAAGTTCGCAAACTCAGTTGTGACAAAGATAATTCAAGAAAAGTAATGACAAAAACACAATTTAATTTCATATAAGTCTTAAGGTTTTGCCTTTTGTTCAAGTTTCATCGAGATATTTTAATCAGTTAACAAATTAAAAGATAAACTATAATTTTTGCGTAATATAGAATGTTTTACTAGCAGAATAAGTTTCAATAATGATACTTGTCAATGTCATTGAATTGTCAATTTTAACTCGATCAATAATAGAAAATAATAAAATAATGGTAAAATGGAGCTTTGTTAGAGTGAGAGAAAATAACTTAAAACAGGTTTGACTCTCAAATCCCGACAACACAATCTTAAAATAAGCAATAAAATATTTACTTAATAATATGAAAACTTCAAAAACACCTACGAAACCCTCGGATTCATCGGCACATTTTAGCCAAAAAGGTAGATTGAGTAGATTTATTAAAAAGTGTAATCTAATTTTGTTCTAAAAGCTTTATATTCTTAATATTTATTTTCCGTTTCAGAACTGGTAACGCCAAATAAAGATCCAACTGGAATAATAAAAACAGTTTTTACACAGGTATCTAACATACATAAACTTTTGACTCAATGGTTTAAAGTTATTGACAAAGGGACGGAAATTGTTAGATTATTATGTGCATTTAAATTACACGAATATCCAAAAGATTGTTTCCCACAACAAATAAAAAAACCAATGGAAGACCTTTTAGAAGCTAAAAATGTACTAAAAGAAATTTTTGAAAGTAAGTCCTACTTATTGTTACTAAGATACTATAAAAGTTAGGATGGATGTTTATTTGAATTTTGTATCTCCAGAATAGTTAATGGATCTCAATGAAATAGTCTGGTACAACACACAGGCTACTTACTAAGTTTTTAATTCCTCACCGATGGAATCGCAGAGAACCGCTATTAGTATATAAAAGGTTAAAGGTTTCGACCCATGATGGGCTCCATTTTCCACAACTCCACGACTAGCATATATTTTGCGTGAATACACATATCTTTGAATTTCTTCACCGATATGTGCAGGTTGCATCACAATGTAATAGTAGTTTATTACTGTTATGTTTTAGATGTGGATATACTCAGTAAACAAGTGCAGTTGATACCACAGCTGCATTCAACAGGGTTGCCATTAATGAACACATGGTTGGCTCCACACTTTGCATCACAAGTTATGATTATGAACACATCATTGTCCAAGGAGTTGGAACTCAAAGAAGTTATAACAGGTTATTAAACTTTTATTGTTTTATTCAACCAAGCATATTTTATAGATATAGCAACACCAACTCGGTCAATGAAGCCGCAGGGTGAGCGTGTTTGAGGTTTGCGGACTGTTATGTCTGACCGCTCTTGTTTTCTAGCCAGTTTTACTAATAAGGGTTAATATAATATTTTGTTGCAGAAAACATTGCACATTGCAGAGATGAGAAACTGATAGAAGTGTATGCAAGTGCGTGGGAGTATACAATGTACTTAAACATGGATGTTGTTGCTTACATCTTTGCTGAAATCGGTTTAAGCGGTTTAAAAAAATAAACAAAGTATTCTATCTTTATTTCACTATGATTGTAAATGTGGGTAGTTTTGTACTAAGTAAGTGTTAAAAATGTTCGCCCTACAGACAGAGGGAAGTAAAGATATTAAAAATACAGTCAAACCTGGATAAGTTAAAACCTCTATAAGCGAGAGTATCTGGTCCCGTTGGTTATCTCCATAAGCGAGAAACTTAGATTAGAGAGAAACCGCTATAAGCAAAACAAATATTACAATCCCATGGACTCTTGCTTGTTCGACTGTATTTGCTCGTGTGCCATCTTATGCTGTAAAAAAGTTGGCCCATTGAACAAAAAGACATTGCATAATATAGAGACCAGACATCATGATTTTTTTTATTGGTCGCACTGGTTTGGTCTTATCTAAATACCAGCAAGAATATCTGACCCTGTGGGCATAAATGGCAAGTGGTTGTCTATGGCCTAGTCACCCCTTAGGCTAGGCTCCGCGTCCCACGGTAGGGACGTATAGTGAGCTGATGATGACGATGATGATGACATACATCATTACATTTTTAACACTTCTAAACAGATCTAAGGTATCTGGAAATGGATTATGTTTAGATATGGAGTAAAATCGAAGCCTTTTTTACGTCATACTTAATTGTGTATATTTAATGTTACATAAAATATGTTTGTGCCTATATTTATCTAATCCATTAATAAGATAGTGAGAATTGCGCAAAAGTGGAAGGGGTTAAGTACGTAAGCGTGTTTGAGGGTCGCGGACTGTTGTGTCTGACCGTTCCTCTCAGTCATTGTTAATGTTTTCTATCCAGTTTTACTAAAGGATAATATAGCTTGTTATGAACCAAAGGTCAGCCAAAAAGAAATATTGTTCAGGTTTCCAGCGTCTTGAAAGTGGACCTTTTTCGATTTTATCTTCAACTTCAAGAGTTATTGTTTTATTTGCATCAAATTTACGATATGTATAAGTGATAAATTATTTGAATAAAATGATTAAAAAATCGAAATCCCTTTTCATCAATACATAAGCCTTGTATAGAACAAAATCTTCCGTTTGACCTTTTTACGTTTTCGTTTCTATTTTCAAAACAATTTACGTTTAGTATAGTTACGTATCCATGGCAACTGAAGCAAAACATCTAATTTTAACGTGGTGTTTTAAGTGGTTTCACACGAAAGGAAATGACGATAATAGAGTTAACATGATATCAAGAAAACTTTAAATACATTTCTTTTTACTTTTTATTACACTTTTAATTCAAAGGAAAACGAAAACGCAACAATAATCTTTACAATTTTTTATAAAATATTGACACGCATATTTTTCCGCATTATCGACTTGGCTTAACTCTGGTTGTAACATTCGCTTAAATATTTCAAAAATACGAAAATGAATGTTTCCTTATTGAAAATAAATTTCCAAAAGTAGATTTGCGAAAAGCTCCCGAGGCGAAATGATCGCTTTCCTGAAAATTGACCTAAAAATGTAGCATTAGTAGGGAGCGCCGCGGGATGGCAACCTTCATCATTTCACACCCAATTAACTTTTACACTGCAAATATAGGATTGGTTATGTCACGGTGAAATAACAGTGTTATAAAATACTTTTTACTCTATAAGTACAGCTAATAATTGCGAAATTACATTGTGTTACTTAACAAGAGTAGATTGAACGTGATTTTGAAAATTGTTGCCTATCGTAGTATTTAAAAATTTCACCTATAATCTAAAAAAAAAAGATATTTTACCTCTATAAATTTGCAAATAGAAAGTAACCTTTGGTATTATCTTTCTAATATTATGTATAATAATATTTATTTGAATATTCATCATACGAACTTGACGCGTCACATTTGGTTTGTGGAATTTGAGATTCGTGACAAATTGTTGCTCGTAGACGAAATTGGGTTCAGTAATATATCAATGTCTATTCAATTTATTCATTTTACGCTATTGTAATTTTGTATTATAACATTCTAGTAATAAATATATGAATTATGTCAAAGATTTGTCAATTCTTCAAGTTTTTTTTTTTCTTATGGAAGTAAATCTTCCATTTTAAATGCTAATATATTCAGAAGTTATGAATAAAACCTTACTTGTTTGTCAGTTATAATTATTTTCAATATATTCTTATAAATAAAAAGTCGTGATTATAAAATATGACGTCAATTCGCTACACAAAAACAACTTTTTAACAATTGCAACACGTTTATTTGACACGCAGTTTGGTTAAGTCTGTATCATAACAAGAAAACGACATATCTATTGAAGAGAAACATGTAAGTTTACATGGAGACATGGAGAGATGTAACTTTATTCAACGGAGAGATGTTTTTGCTATAAGAGCTTACTATACGGTAGCATTTTGCGTACTGAGAGAATTATTGTTTGCTTTCATCGCAACCACGAGCACGTAGATAGCTCCATTGTTTCCTAGCTAAGTCAACAGTCTCCTCTGGAACTGTAAAATGTGTGGAGAATTATTGATAATTTATTCTTACTTTATAACTTTTCAAGTTAGATTAATCGGCATTCGAAAAATTCCACAAACGAAAAATCTTTTAACTTGTGTATTAAAATTATAGTGAATTTAATTTTTTACATGTTTGTAACTTCCATAAAATTACATTCCTTGCTTAAAAATGAAAACTGTTATCACTTACTTACATAGCTAACAACATTTAGCGTATAAAGAAATCTGAACTCATATGAATTCTATAAGGAATTTTATCTATCGAGAAATCTATGCACGTTCACGATTCTATAGTTTTCCATGTGCCGCCGTCTAACGCAACCTATAATTTCGGTTAGTACTCAGTTTACATCATTTGCGAAGAGGTAACGATACGAAATACATTGAGCGGCCTTTCTTCCACACCACAAGTGCGACCTGATACATCTCATTGCAGCAGAGATGTAGCCGAATAGCTTTCAGCCGACTAGTGCGGTAGTCAATGTAAACGTAGTTTAATAGTTTTCCTTATTATTTTGTAGTATAGTAATTGGGTAGCTTTTAACATCTATGTAGAAAAGTAAAACCTTAAAAATCGCGTTGTACACTTAATTTTTTGCGCAAATTCAGCATCGTAAAGGTTTAAGAAATGGGTCACCTCTTGAGAAGCGCTTACATCCTCGGCTTCGACAAGGACGATGAAGGTAAGAAATGTTTTATTAGCAATTTTTGTCATTTAAGCATTCTATCAACTTTTTTGTGATTGGTTGCGATTTTCATTATTTAATGTGCTATAAGTAGAAGATACATGCAAAAGAAACTTTTAAAAAGTAACTGCTGCTACAGGGTCGCGGTTCAGTTATTGGAAAACCAGCAGTTACTGACAAACAGCAGTTATCTAACTGTCTTACTTAGAATCATTTAATAGTCAAATAAATAGTAGCTTAATGTAGATTTCTAATTCAGATACGCTAAGAGACTGCTTTATTGACCAACGAGTGTACAGTGCTTATGGCTTACGTTATTCCTGCAGCAAACAATAACGGAGAGCAAGGAGGTCAAAGGTAAAAAAATGGAAGGGGAGGCTGGTGTATTATAAAACACACAAAAGCAGGAGTTCAAATTGAGTTCCAATGGGTTAAAGTCCTTGACCTATATGACCAATGTCACTTCAGATGGCGACTTTTACAATCTGTGTTGGTACTTAATTCATATGCGGATTTAACTGTTATTATTTCTATAACATAATTGGTACAGGTTTTTCTCTTGCATTTGTTTATGTGTGTATTTAATGCAAAATAGATATGTTTAGAGTAGGGACAGGTGACCAGCTTAGATGAGGCGAAAAACGTGTCAGGACCACTCTAAATAAAAATTCGTACTCTGCCAACCCCTGTGATTTGCAGGCGTGACTTATGTCGTTTATACCACTTTGTAAAAGCTACGCAAATCTGCAATTACAGTATCCAAGTGACTTACAATACAATTTCATATATCTACGTCGCGTACCTGTATTTCAACCTCTCTGACTATTGCGTAAAGTCGCCTACAAACGTTCAGCTTTAACTGTAGGTACAGGGGAGTTACCCAAAGTATCTTTCGATTGGCGATATCGCTGATGGAATCGATAAAAATGTATAATACTGACAATGACATTCGATAAGTCATGTGCCTGTCACGTGTAATGTAAGGTATCGAACGTCAGTGTTACTTCATATATTTTTATCTATTTAATCAGCGATATCGCCAATCGATAGATACTTTGGGTAACCCGCCGTTCAACAAGACGTACAAACGTCAATTAAAACTGCACAGTTGTCAGTTTTGCCTATACACGTTAGTTTTAACTGCGCACTCGAACTAAACAGTTCATACTGTGCAGTTAAACGTGAGCGTCTGTAGCCAGCTTTAGTCTCTTAAAGACATAAATCGCAGATTTGTGTAGCTTTGTTTACGAAGGGCCTAATGCAGAAAATAACGATGTTGTGTTCAAGAAATTATTTTATCTTATGTAAACAAATTGTATTGAGTTAACAGCGTATAGAGCAATTAGTTTTATCTTCAAGGTGCTTTACGTACAGGTAATGTTAATGTTATTTTAATCATAGTGATTAATTAGCATTTTCTAGACATTTTTATTGGTTATATTATAGTTGTAATCATAATTAATTGTTTCAACCGAGAAATAAAACAATCAAGGTGAGGGAGAATCAAATTTTACAATTGAACTATAGAAACTTTCGATGCAGTCATTCCGACTTTCAATTAAATTGTCTCTTATTTCTATTTTATGGAATACTTGATTTTAACTGTGAAATTCCACTACCGAAAAATAATACAGAAATATAGACTCATCCCTTTCTTTTAAATAAAAGAGATAACGATTTGTTTTTGAGCGGTTTTTTCTGCGGTGTAAGACAATGGTAAAGTAACAAAAGCAACAAGCACTTGATTCTTTTTTGATAAAAACGCATCATTTAATTGATATGTATATTTTTTAATAGTTTACCATTAAGCCGGCTACAGACATTCAGTTTATAACTGTACAGTTCCACTGTGCAGTTCAAATTGACGTACTACGTAATAAAAGTTATAAACTGAGTGTGTGTAGCCGGCTTTACTAGCAAGCACTTTTTCTAGGAACAAGGGCTGAAGCTTTAAAGCGATTGTGTTTGGTTAAAGTTTAGGGTTAAGGTAAGAAATCTGTGGTCTTCCGTTATACACATTTTGGACATCCTGTATATTGTTAATAAACAGTATCACACAAAAGTAACTATATACTCGTAGTAATTAACGTAAACACCATCCTTGTCTTCTGAATAATTTATTTCCTTATCGAATCGTAACCAGTTGTTGTTCGCTTTACATCAACAAAGAACCCCCTTCTTCAATACTGCAGTTACTTATGATTAGTATTTAATGCTTCTTTACTAATTAAGTCAATGAGTTAAAATATATATCTATGCGTTTCTTCATCACATTTTTTTTTCATATTTTAAATTACAACAGTGCTCCAAAGGTCCTTAAGACTATGACGTGTATCGCAAAGTTCAACATCAATTTCAATGCAACCCTTTAAAAAATGGATCAAAGATTCTTATAGGAAAACGAACCTACAGATCAAAGAAGAGATATTGCACATTCTATTTTGTTGATTCTTAACAATAATTAACTTCATGAAATGAAACAAAGGTTTTCTAGATTTCAGACTTTTTAAATCTGTGCGGACAAAGATGCGATCGAAAGTTTATTGATAAGTCATAAATAACACATGTATTACGAGTGTGCTCTGATGAGTGGTCACGGAACGAACGGAATCTTGTCATTGGACCATGGGAGTACCATCCACGGAGCGTCGCGCGACCGGTTTAATGATGCGGATATATCGCGTATGACACTCGGTGCTTTGTTCCTCTCGTTCTATACGTATAACAAAAGACTGAAGTAATTTACTGTACTTTTTGTATTTTTCTATTATTAAAATGTAGTTGCCTTATTTTACTTTAATTGTGAGCTTCAGTAACCAAAACAGCTCGATAATTGTAAAGGTGTAATTTATTTTAAATATTCTTCAGCTTGGGTAGAGTTTGGTTAAGTATTGTTTAACAAATAACTAGTGTTAATTGAAGTACTTAATAAATATTTAACAGCTATTATTTTAATCTATTTCTCAGACAATTATGGCTATTCGTTACTACTTTTAACTGTCATTCTAAACGTGAGTTTCCCCTGCCGAAACATCTGTATTGTTGCTACTCTCATTTGCGTTGAAAGAAAAAATGTACAGGTTAAGGAGCGATAGAAACTCAATAAATTATGTGTCGAATGTCTGCATGTTAGTATAAGCTAGATTGTTTTCGTTGGGGTCATAATTTAAGGTGCCAACTAAATAGCTGTATCTCCCGCCTTGGCTTAAATAGCACCTCGTATTTGTTAAGCTTACCTTTGATTGACGTAAAAAATAATACCACAAGATCTTTACACGTCCTGATAAAGACAAGAATAAATAGAACAATCTCCTTATTGTTTGATACGTCTTAAATCTAAATAGGTTGCGCGATAAGTGCTATGTACTGTCTTATGTACATAGGAATCATCAAAGATTTCCATTGCGGCATCAAATATTTAAATACATACTACGCAAATTAAAGATAAGTAGTAAATACATATATTTGCTACTCGTTTTTATAATTTTTGTTTTTAATGTTATATGTAGGTACTTATAGATAAATTGTAACTTATCTTATGGTCAAAGTCATATAATGAAGGAGGAAAAGCATTTTATCATTCAGAAAGACAAAGACGATCATGGCTTGTGACATTCGAGTATGTATACTTAAAATGTTTTTTTTTTTATGTAATTAAGGTCATATGAACAATAACTTCCGCACTCAGACTCGTTAATTGGTCACTAAAGGAACTTTTAAACTTTTACGAATTTATTAGTCAAACTACACGAGGTGGAACTTAATGGCTATGTGTGTGAGGGTCAGAGCTTATGTTATCGTTTGTTGTAATAATATTGATATTCAAAACATATATTTAAAAAATCTGTCTCAAATTCTGTAAATAGTTAATATTGATATGATCTCATATGTTCTGTGAATAAGGATTTAAGTATTTAGCGTACAACATGGTAGGAGGTTGCGAAAATTTTATCAGAGAACTTTGCGAGTGTTTAAAGAAGGCTTCGCGGGCAAGAGCCGGCCGGAAAGTGTCTGTAAGTCGCGTTCAGTGTTTCGGTAACATTCATACGACCACGGTCGCCCGGTCAATGAAACATTTCCTCTAATTACTTATTGTGTTACTTTATATGATTTATAACCGACATAATGTATGGATGGTTTAACACTACTGGTGTGAGTACATCTTTATTATTTGTATTTGTTTTTTTCACGCGTCTCCGAAGTTCGTTTATAGGTTATATTTAAAACCATGTTTGCATTTTGTAAACAATTTTCAACCTTGTTTATTGAATGTTGCTTGTATGTTTTTTTTCGGTCTGATGTTTTCTGGTCTTTTTCGTTTCGAATTACGATTGAATAAATATTTTGTACCTACGTTTGAAACTTATTACGATTTTATTTTAAACATAAATTAGAATTATTAGTTATCGATGGATTATTTATCAATGTGGTTTTCGACTTCCGAATTTTATATGCACCTATTTACCTGTCGTTTTTACGGTGAAGGAAAACATTGTGATGCTACCTGCACATATCGGCGAAGAAATTCAAAGATATGTGTGAAGTCGACCAACCTGCACTGGGCCATCGTGTTTGACAATGGCTTAGTACCCTTAGGGTAGTCTCCGCGCCCTTCGGTGGGGACGTATAGCTGGTGATGATCATGATGATGATTAATTTATAGATTTTTTTAATCAATAAGGTTAAATTGTAATGTTACTTATTAAAAAGAAATAATGTGTCATTAAGCATTGCACTTGTTTACGGAAGTTAGTGTACGAGAGACCGAGAGATCACTTAACATCTTCAACCTGCTTGATTAGTTGACAGTTTACTTATACAAATAATATGTAATTTAAATAAATATCAAATAAACTGCGGTAACACACAATCAGCGGTAAAGACAGCTACCGGAAACCGACTTAAGGCATCACATTGTCAGAGAGAAAAAATAATTTTAACAATTTTAAAGTTGAAAATTTTAGTTTGTTTAAATTCAGTTGAGAAACTGCAGAATAAACTATAAAGTATAAATGTTGTGCTTATTCTTACAGTTGATATAGAGCCCTAATTTTAACGAGGTTTCTAGGACTGGTTGTCCTTAGTCATTTAATCTTTTTTTTAACATGCTAGCGCAGTGATTGTAAGGTTAAGTATGTATTAATGTTCTATAGACACACATCATATACGACAAACTGTTACTAAGTATTTTTATCATTTCAAATACATGTTACTTTTTTCTTAATTAGTTATTAGTTTATTGAAGATTTTTAGAAGATTCTTGGATGAAAAAAAAAACTTTTACGGCCTGTCACGAGTCACATGACATTCTCGTTTAATAGGTTCATGTAATAAAACCTCTGCGTACATAGCACTTTTTGGCTCTAGCTATCTTATCAAATGCGTCAACTAATAGTTTCTTTTATCACTGACCTCCTTAGCCCCACTCATTGAATCTTCTGATACTAGATTGTTAACGCTCCTTGACTCGTTAATGAGACGTTATTTTTCCAAGATATGATTACATTGTCGTATTAAACTAGTTTATAATGTTTATAATCTGTATTTAGGAAACCTTCACATCCACCCAGTTTCGTTCGGTAAATAGATTTATAAGTTTTTATCGTAATTTGGCGTAGTTATATTAAATTTTTCGACGAATCACTCCTAAATGATGTAAAACGCAAATTATTTTTGGATTATGGCGGGAAATTACGCCATTTATACGACTGTCGTATAAATGGCTAATTGTATCTGTGTAAACCAGATTATGACAGCTTTTAAAAATGAAAATCCATTTAAGTCTATGTAAAGATGGTAATACCCAAGTGAAATTGAAATAATTCACACACGTAGGTAATTTCTTCTTTCTTTCAAATTCTTATCTCAATTTCTTCCAGGATAATGAAAGGTATAACTGTATATTTTGGAATTTATGTATCTGTACTGAAAAGCCAGGGTTGTTTTATAACATTTTTAGTCACATGAGCGGATATACATTTTAAGTATAGTAATATTATAAAGAAAGAAACTTTGTATTTTTGTATGTATTGAAATAACTCAAGAACTACTGGGCCGATTACAAAAATTCTTTCACCATTAGAAAGCTACATTATCCCCGAGTAACATAGCGAATGAAGTCGCGAACAACAACTAGTATATAAACTAACGCTTGACCACGATCCCATCTGATGATAGGTGATTTACACTTTAAACTCGCTAAAGCCGAGGTTGCAACTTGCTGGCATATTGCCTTGTAAGTTTTAAAGTACAGTTCAAAGCAAGGTGGTTTTAGTAAAAATTGCATAAAACTACATTGGAAACCTTATAATGTTATCTATTAAGTTATTAATCATTGTGCATGTGGCCAACGTTGAACAACCAGTTGAACGAACTGTTTTCGATAAACATGGATGAAGGTTAAGAAAATTGACTTAAATACCTACATACTGAGTCATAAAAACGTGTTTTATACAATCTATTGATTGATTAATAATTGATAAAAAATAGTTTATGCAATTACTTTCGCTGTCTGAAAATCATAGAGATACTGGAGTGAAATTAATTCGTAAAAAAATACGCAAGTTAGTATTTCTAACTCTAGGGGTTCATTAGACCGATGTCACGCAAAAACTGCCATACGCCGGTGCAAAATCTCCGTTTTTATCACGAACTCGGTGTAATGACGCCCTAGGGTAACTATCTAGTAATTTCCCGAATCTACGTCACATTATCTCTTAATGACTGAAGGCAACGGATGAAAACGCAAATGTCAACATTCAGGTGAACGTCCTTGTCTCGTGTCATGTCTTGTCGAATGCTATATAAAAAAGTCTATTGAAATCAAGATCATTGGCCATTTGGACCGTTTGGAAAAGGCCTAGAAAATTTTGAATTTTAATAACTCTTAATTAGACCATATCACGAGGTCCAAGCCCATAGTGAAGTTTTTTCTTAACCATAGTGTTTGTATTATCTGTGGTAGTAGGTAATAAAAATATTTCCGAACGTTATTCATTACGCTCTTATTAAAACGTTTTAAAAGGATCTACTGGCTGTTCAGTTTTTCGGGGTCTCTTTTTTGATAGCTAGTACAATTGCCAGTAAGAATGCCAGTTGATTTTTTTCGTTTGGCATGGGATATCTGTACTAGTATAGTATTATATTATCTGCGACCATATTATCATACAACTTTAAGACTTTAATATAATTTTTATTCATGGATGAAGATATTAAATATCATAGACAAGAAATATCTGAATTTACGTAGTCACTTATGCTTGATAATGTAGAGTTGTAGAATAATGAATACAGCTAATAATCGTAAAACGTGTCAAAGAAGTTTCATGTCTCATAAAATATTAAAATAAAATATAATATGGTACGGTCACGTTATGATCACGTCATTCTGCATAGTTCGGTGGCATTCGATTTGTGTTATTTCCTCACATTCATCTAATTTATAAGATTTATTATAGATTGTATATTAATTATTTAGTTACTATTGTGGTATATAATTATATTGTGGGTATGCGCATATAATGGTACCGTCAATTACGAATAATAAATCAGTCCA
>QDHC01005994.1:760751-816784 GCA_013186455.1 Papilio dardanus tibullus | reverse complement strand
GTGTATTTTATCCCTATTAGCGTGCAATTATGTTTAGATTTTATATGCAGATTTTTTTATTGTAACATGTAGCCTAATGTAAATTTTCAATTTTTTTTAAGGGGGAGATATTGTGGTATATAATTATATTGTGGGTATGCGCATATAATGGTACCGTCAATTACGAATAATAAATCAGTCCAATACCAGCCGCCGTTTGATTAACACACACACTTCCCAGACATCACAGTTACAACCTACAAAGTTTTCCTAGCCACATCCAGTCCTTGCTAGTACTACTTCTTGGTATATAATATGCGTTTTAATCCTTGTTCGAATTAGGATAGTATTTTATCAAGTATTCCACACAGGATTTACTAGTCTACTCTACTAAAATATTGCTGTTCGGACAGGTTTAGTTACTAAATTACTTGCTAATCGACTAAAATACTATCCTGGTACGTTCAAGACTTTAGAGCTAAACTTAAGTCGGAGTCCCACAACAAGGGATTATTATAAAAAATAAATAATACGTACGTATATACATTTCTTAAATTAATTGTATCAATATTTTAGCAGTACATTTAAGCACGTACGACTGTTAACATGTACTTGCAAATTAACAGAAGCGTTAAATGAGTCTGTCGCGATCCCACGTCACTTGCTCGTGTTACGAATAAAAGGATACATGCGAATAGAATTAAGTAGATACAACTTTATACTTCGTGATATTTAACTGTTTTGGTTTCAGTACTATGGAGATTCTCAAATATATAATAAAAAGTAAAAAGAAACTTTTAATGTTGACATTCCTTTGTGTCGGACAACAGCTTTTGAATGACGTTCCGTACGTATCATAAGCTAAATTTACTAGACAGTATTTTGTTGCATTTAGATCTGTTGATTTTCATTGTAGCCTTGACTAGACCTTCAATCTTATAGACCAAAGTAAAAGACTTTATCATCCATTGGCGACTTTCACAACTCACTTCAGCATTGTATCTGCTATGCTTGGCTGACCTCGTGGCCTGCTCGTCTTGTTAAAAAACAGCGTCGCGTTTGTAAAGCGCTGCCGTTTGGGTAGATACGAGTACATGGAAATCTATTTGATCTATTACAATGCTTTTTGATGCCCATTCGCTCGTGTCAATGCGTTCTTATCCCTGTCAAATCAAGACGTGTAGGTAAGGTTTTTTGCTCGCCATCCTTATTTTGACCCTTATTAATATGTAAGCCTCACTTTGTACGGTCTGAAGTATTGTTAAGTTAAACACGTACCAACTTATGTCACAAGGTAACGACCTTAAATGCGGTCCTCGGTACTTCGAATTTAAACATTTTGAGTAACTTTTAAAAGTTTTGAAAGTAAATTACTCAAAATAATGCTCAAAATCATAATAAGTTGGCCATCAAACTGAAATGTAAAGTGCACGTCTGATTCAACTTCGATGTATTGAAATGTAAAAATATTTTTGCCGAACAGAATATCAAGTCTAGAATGTTAAAAATGCCACAATTTTATATTACATCGAATATAATATGTGGCAGGCAACCGGTTTTATAAAACGTCTGTTTTCACGACACTCTTTCTCGGACGTATTCGTAGTGGCCTGATAATGTTTGCTGACTGCTCACACGACTCGAATACACAACGCCTGTCACAGGTAAGTTAGGTTATGGAGACGCGCGTTCGTGTGAAGTTGGTTTATTAAAAAAGTTGGAAGCAATACGGAACGTATTGTGTATCGTGAAATAATAAGGTTACAATATAACGCGACAGATTTATCTTAATTATGTCTAGTGCACAAGTTAATAACAAACCAGTATCTCGTTGACATTAATGAAGTGCTCGTGTGTGATAGTGACTGGCCGAGATTTTTTATTTTTTAAATCGCCCGCGTAATTTTTATTTAAAAAATTCGTGCTGTGAATCGAAATTTGAATTAGTAATTGTGTTGTGTCGGTGATGGAGTTCCAGTACTATGGTAACTTTGACCGTCAGCCGATACGCAGGATCCCGGAGCAACCGTGGTGGGATGAGGAGGACACGCTAACGGACCGCCGGCTTAACGGTAAGCCTAAGTCCGTTCTAATGCAATATGTGTTATCTAATAAAATATCATTATTAAAATGCTACTTAAATTATTTCGTTCAATTAATTTACGCAAAATATTTTTATCGAGAAGCGATTATTTTACATTTTATTAACTATTTAATATTCGTAAAAATATTTGACCTATATAAAATTAAAACCACTTTTTATAGAATACATTGAAAGTCACCTAATTATGAGTTAGCGAAGTAATCTCATATTCTCGTATCTATGTCATAAGTCAACATTTATGGCATGATAAATCATAAACACAGCGTGTATTATGATTGAAAATAGCAAAGACATGTGACATAATTATTTTTATAAAGTTTTTTTTTTAATTTGTGCATTTAAGTGACTTTTACTGAATTTTTAACCAGATAGAAAATACTTCTAAGCAAATAATACTGCGTACCCCTATATACTCCATATATTTATAGGTTAAACAATAAAATGTACAGTCACGAAGAATATATTATTCACATGATAAGTATTTATCTACATGCTAAGTTAATAATAACAATTTTCTCAACGACTGGACGACAACAAAGGTTCGGAAACGTTTCACCTCGGTCAATGCTTTCTTATACTGCTTATACTATCAAAGCATCGTATTATGCTTTATAAAACTTTCGACAGATTTTTGTGACTTTAGTGATAACTTATCTTCCATATCTCCTGATACGCAAAGGGTTTTGGGAGAAATTAGGATAAATTATTACAGCTTTAATGACTGTTTATATTTCTCTAACTGATGTTGATATTAAAGATGAGTAAATAATTTAGTAATAGTGAGTATAAATAGGTGATAGGTATAATTGGATGACATTAGGCTATGACGGGTTCGAATCCACGATTATTATATACAGTAGGTATGTTTTGTCGTCCATAACCATTAAGCTATTGGGACTTAAAATTATTTTTCTATTATCATATTATGTTATTACGCTTATTAATATTATTTTCCTTAAGTCATATAACGTATAACTTTAAATAGAGGTAGAGGCATTTAAAAAAAATACTGTTTATCATATTATTGAGAGATCGATCGAACGAAATAGATACTGTGAGCTTTATTGTTGATTTTTTTTTACTATAAAATAATATTAAGCATAGAAATATCTATAGATTTAAGCATAAAAATATCTAGTTTTAAATTGTTAATAATATATTGTATTATTTGAATCCGTATTCATATATTTATAGTGCAATCTATAAGAGTAAGAAATAATAAAATAATGTGAACTATCCAAAATAATACAAAAAATAGACTTGTTTGTTCGTTGAAACAGCTTGCACGAAGTATATAGATAGACGGTATGAATAAGTATTCAAAATTATCACGATTAATAATTAAAAATCACATTTGCTAAAAAAAACTCTTAATTTCATAAAAAATCTTTGCTATCTAATATTGAAATCACTTTATCTCATTAAGTAATGTAGTAGAGGTATAAAAGCTCGCACCTATATGTCTGTCTAGACGGCACGGGAGACCAGGAAGAATCGATGCCGAAAGGATAATATTAGACCACTTTATATTGCAACTCTACAACAAAGTGAATTTTAGATATTGCAATTTTGTATCTTCATTCCTTAATATCTAGACTTAACCTCCATGTCTAGGGAATGTCTTAAAACTTTGAACTGTATCCAAACTATCTCTACAGAAAAAAATACTGGCCATGTGGCAAAAACGCATTCTTGTCAGTCTGGAAAAATAGCTTAGTAATTATCATGCAGATTCAATTTATTTTCCATGGGAGCTATAAAAAGCAATTCACGCAAACGATAAACAGGTCGTTAATAATTGTTCAATTATTAATTGACTGTTAACTCAATGCCTGCTATTAGATATACATCACTTTGAATCTTACCTACTGTTTGAACATTACGGAAACACTTGGGAATAGTTTTCTTATTTTATAAATAACTATTTCCTAGAGGGCTTTCCAGAGTACATGCGCCACAAAGCGATTCGATAGCGGACATCAGAAATTTATTGAACTGACAATGACGTTCGATATCTCACACGTCACAAGCACATGACTTATCGAATGTTATTGTCAGTTTCATACATTTAATGTTAATAAATACTTAATAAAAACATATTCAATATCATATTTGTACCTAAAATCTTACTTGCAGCAAACCTAAAAGCTCGATTACCCAATATTTTGTTAAAATATAAATTCTCAGAGGAATTGTGTTAGTTTCTAAATGTATTAAATTTCAATTCACATATTCGCTCGTGTCCCGATTGAAACAAATATATCGCAGTCGGGCAGATGTTTTAATTGAATCGTCTGCTCAAACAGAGCGTCATATTTCAATCAGGATCTGTAGGACGAAGCTTTATTCTAATACGAGTTATTTCTTATTAAGCCCAACCATTCTTCTCATTTATATAAGGGATCAAATGCGATTTATGTTATTGCAATACGATTATCATACGTTACTATCAAAAGGATATTTCTTGTAACAATTCAATTTAATTTCGAGCTATAATATATGAGATGGTTCACGACAATAGTACAACAGGATTCGAACCAACGACCGCGACCGCTAGATCTTTAATCACCCTTAATCATTAAGCTATTGGCGCTTGATTGTGTTTTTCAGTATATGAGTGTTAAGTGTTAATGATATTTAATCGGGCAAAACCTTCAATGACTCTTATCAAGTAAAAATAAAAAACTTAACAAATAAAAAAAGATATTACACATCATTGGGAAAGTAACTAAGTATGTATGTAGGTATTGTACACAACTTTCCTGGTTTTTACTAACATAGCTAAGACGTCTAATTCGTGGTAAGAATCCTGTTTCTTATGAACAATATATTATACACTGTTATAGGTAATGTCCTTTTTAATTTTGCAAGTATAATTTTTCAGACATCACATGCGAAAAAACAGTTTTCGGTCATTTGTTCTTGAGGCACCTCTCCGAGCAGCCTCCTTGACTTTAATTTGTTAAATAAATTCAAAATAAATTACTTTCAAAGTCAAATAAATTACTTTCTACGATAATATTAAGTTGCAACATTTTCGAATAGTTTTTTTTACCTTTCTAAATAAATTTCGTTCGTAGTTTTCATTATATTATGTCCCGTGTCCATGTGGTTATCAAATCAGAAGCCGGATTTACCAGTGTCTCGATTTCTATAATATCAAAAACTTGTTCTTAGTTTTATTTGTATTTTTATGAAATCGGACTTATACATTCGTTCACCATTAACGTATTTAGTTAATTATTGATATTATTTTATTTACATCCTTAATGATTTAGTAAATAATATGATTTCTGTTCGCCGGACGTTAAAGGCAGAGAAATACCGTATCGTAAATTAAGTAAAGTTTAAACCATATAGACAGACGAGATGTAAATGATTTTATTAAATTATCTACATAAACATATTCTAAAGGACATTTCTTATCGGTAACTGCGATATACAGATGATTTAAATGCTCCAGATCTTTATACTTTCTGTAAATTAAACGCGTGAAATAAATAATCCAAACAGAATAATAAGAATTCTTATAAAAAATATCAAAGGATAGACGCCACCCGTTGCAGAAAAATATTTCGATGCCCAACATTTTATTCGAACAGCATATTTAAAAACAATCGGTATTTTACATGGTAGATATTTCAACATTTCCATTGCGACAAAAAGGATACAAATAGAAACTGGAGTTTCTCGTTTATAGCAGTTATTTTGTATCATTTTTTAGTCTGAATTATTCTTATCATAAATCCCTATATTTTAAATATACCAAATTTTCCGAAAAACATCTTTTTTTCTCAACTTTAACTGCATCAATTATGTTTTAATACTAGTAGTACTTGTGAAGTAATAAATTAAACGATAACGCTAAGATCTAACCTAAGACTTAATTCTCTCTTATAAAATAGGCATTAAAAACTAAAGAGTAAACATTAAAATAGTTAATTATGGACCAGAACAACAAGTTTGTAACAATCACGGTTGAGAAAATAGAGCTTGTTTACGCTGAACAAAGCATTCAGTACATTCTACATTTCACTACGTAAATATTCATAGCAATTCTGCACGACTGTCTAATGTTGCGATATAACAAGGACAGGCGTGACATTGTTAACATTTACAACTCGAAGATTGTGTGCTGTGTGTATGTTTGTATTGATTGTAATGTGCACGTGACATTTACAATCATAAAGTCGACATACACGTGACGATCGAAGAAAACGAACTAAATCACGTGAATAGTTCACTTGTTATACGAATAGCATTTATAAACATCGTATCATACAATAAAGACATAAATGATAGTGTATTTACATATATTTTTATTAATATTCCTGTTAACAGCCATGTTCCTTTTTGAAAAAATGCAAGCATAATATATTTTGTTTAAAAAGTTTTTTTTCCATTGTTTCAGGTAAGTGGTGGAACGGAATATGTGGCATATCAAACACCGCCCAACATTCGTGGCAACGATAGCGACAATGAAGGCAGAAGCTCCACTCTACCGCCGCCACAGCTGCACATGTGTCAGATTGGTTCGTTTCTTTTTTAACTTAAACTAGGAGCGACTATGATTTCTACCGTAATGAAATAAAGAGCATCAAATATAAGATACTCCAGGGAAATACTCTCAAACTGATCGAACTGAAAAGAATCGAATATGATCACTTTCCTCAAAATTGGTCCGGATTACAGGACGAAACGAAGACGAAAAAGATATTACGTATTCGTACCCGTAAAAACATTTATTTTCCTGTCAGTTCACGAACGAATAATATTAATACTCGTATAACAATTTCGTTAGCAACTAATATTCTGTGATTACGAAATATTATTTGGTGGATTTGAAATGTTACAATACCGGTTCATTGTAAATGTGAAAAACGCGTATCAACAAGAAAGTCAGCTTTGGATCACAAGACTCGTTTTCACAATCCCGTTTAACTAATTCAAACTCCAATATAAAACACTTTCTGATTACATTTTTATTATTTATAAGATCGAAAGTTTGAACTCTGTTTCAATAAGGTTTCGAAGGTGTTGTGACAGCGCCAACAAAGCCGGAAGCTAAACTGTATTTTGTTTGTGCGGTATACAAATAATGCCTTCGGATAGTCCAATATCGATGTGGCCAAGACATTCCAATCATTTGACGTTTCATAAGAATTCGACTTGTAAAATAACATCCAAAAAATAAAAAGCGTACTCGTTTATTTTAATTAATTTGGTCTTGACAATTCAGAAACGGAATTTAGAGAACGAGAAGTCGGTTAAAAAAATACTAATTGGATGTAGATTCTCCGTGCTAATCTTTCATAATATATATGGGTATTTTCATTGTAGTTGGACGTATAAAACAATATCATTAACAACTTTCTAATCAATGAATAAGTGACGTGGTGTGCCGTAGTGTCGTGGGGTCAAGTCACAGGGTTACTTCCTCGAGCTCCGCAGACATCCCTAACGACATTATTAATGCAAGCCTTTTTCCCCGCCGAAGGGCAGTCATCCTCTCATTATAAATGGGTAGCAGTGATAGATCAGACTATGGAGACATTTTCCGTGGGCTAAAGTTGAATTGAAATGAATTGCCTTTTGTAACTCTATTTAAGAGTATCTTTTTTCAATTTTATTGATTCATCATTCTTCTAAAGTTTCTTTAAATATTAAGTATGCTCGTATATTAATGCCGTTATCTTCTGTAACAGTCTACTGAATATTGTTTTGTTTACAACAGGTAATTGATAAAAGGTGAAGACTTCATAATATTATATTATTATAATCAACTATTTTTATTCAATTAAGATTATATGCACATTATTCTCCCCTTAATTTGCTAAAACCTCGTTTAAATTGAATCAATTTGATAAAAAGCGTAATTTCCAGTGTGTCAATAAAATTATTCATACTAACAACAAAATTATTAACGAACAATATTGTGGATACGCCACGACAATGAACTCTATATCAATAGGTTATCCTTCCTGCCCTGAGGTGTTTCACGTCTCGCAATTTCTACTTAAACAATGCAACGAAAACGTAGCTAAATGTAGATTACCGAAATATGACTAACATGTTTATAATATTTATTAAGTAGTTATTTAAACTTATCTGCAAGAAATAATCATTATTCTCAGAGCTCGGTAAATTATGCTAGCTTTTATTATTACTTACTCTATGGCATTTTAAGACCGAGTTGGCGGAAAAAAGGGAGATTTTGCTTAGGAGTAAGGCTGTTTTTAGCGTTACATCGGTCTAAGGATGCCGTAGGGTTACTGATAGGATTTAATTTTACACATGGACACTCTATCGTCGGAATATTATTTAGTCTTTTTCCACAACGGCGGATCGTGCGCGACTGTTATTTTGTTATTGCAGTTGTTATCGCATCAGTAGAAACGAAAAATATGATTATATTCTTCTATAGGTGATTTTTAGAGGAATAATAATTATTTACGTTCAATTAAACACTACGTCAACAATATTAATTGATTCAATCTACTAGAACTCATAAAAAGCTATTTAATTATAACGCTAAAGATGTTTATGTTGTCTTGGTACTTTTTGAGGTGTTGGACGCCGTTCGTGCCATTTCTTCTAACTGGGTCAAGTCTATCAGAAAAAAAACAGAACACCGTTTCAAATTTCTTCAATTTGACCCCGAATTTTTACGCAATAACAAAAAAATATGTAACATCTATGTTAAATACAAAAGTAGTCAAAAAAAGTTTGATGTTAAATAGTTCACAGAAAGCTTAATTTTATGAAAGGCATAGACGTAACGCTTAAAGCGCAATTTAAGAGAGAAATAGCAAAATCTGTCCTTAGTAATTTACTTAATACTATACTAGTATCAGATGTAAAAGTTCTTTTTATTACTCAGGGTATCTTATGAGGTACATTTGTACCCTTACAACAATCGACATTGTTTATTATAAGATGAAATGAGGTTAAATAGACAATAGCGTCAAATCAGATGTGTAAGCGACTGAATGCGTACGGCAATTGACCGTCATAATTGTTATGATAAGAGCTCACTTGAACAGCCTCACTCAGTGTGGTCAAAGGTGACCCTTGGCGTTAGGTTAGTTTGAAGAAATCTACACTAAGGCAATTCTTTAGTGGCCAATTATCGACTCAGTGTCGCAGTTAGACTTTGAATCGCATTACTCATGTGTGAGACCTTGTTCAGTTTATAGCAATTTTATTAATAAGTTTCAATTAACTTTTTAATTATCAACTAGTTCTGTTGGTATTAGTCCGTTTGTGACCTGTAGTCTAATTTGCTTATAATGCAAGCAAGCATTCGAATTTCGAACTGGGGGGCTACTCAAAGTACATTCGCTACGAAGCGATTCTATAGGGAACGTCAAAAGTGTATGAAAATTACAATGACGTTCGACATCTCACACGTGACAATCTCATGACTTATCGAATGTAATTGTCAATTTATACATTTATGCCAATTCCATCGGCGATATCGCCATTCGAAAAGTACTTTGGGGAGCCCCCCGGGGAGTTACCCAAATAATCTTTCGAATCGACAAAAAGTATGAAACTGACAATGACATTCGATAAATCATGTGCTTGTCACGTATGAGATATCGAACGTCGTTGTCAGTTCCATATATTTTTATGTTCGCTATTAAATCGTTTTGTAGCGCACGTACTTTGCGTCTTAAATAAAAAGGTAATACTCGTAGTTTATTTTTCCCATATAGGAAGTGTGAACAGGAAAATCAATGTCTATTATAGCATATAATTATAAGCCAATTAAGAAAGTAGATTACTTACAGAACGAAGAATGTTGCTTTGTATTTGTGCCGGTAAAAATCTAACGCATGTAAATGTATTTTTAATTGCGTTTTGGTATCGTAATGTGTATGTAAAACTTGGTTTACAACTTGCAAGCATTTAATGGCGTCACATAGCTTGCTTCCCTGTTTCTATAATAGGCTTTGCGTTATTATTTAATCTGTGACTGAACGGCCTTCTAGCTTAATATAGTTAAGCATACGTCAATACGTGTCAATACGTTTTTTTTTCTAACGTTGGAAATATACGATCAAGTGTTTAATGTTCCGTGATTCGTGTAGGCGCTTAGATAAGAATTTTGTAAATATTAGTGTTAAATATTTTTCAAGTCTTTGACTAAATAGATTTAGAACTGACTATAAAATTAAGCTGGATATTGGTACCGGTAAAATAATAAAATACTAAAATAAATTATAGTTGATTGTTTTGTAATCAACAAACAAAAAAAAACAAAATGATGTACTCCGAAACTTAGAAAAGTTCTCTTCGTGATTATCCCTGGAAACTTCATAATTAAAGAAATGTTAGTAATTTTTATTTTTCTTTTCATTGTTAAGATGAAAATGGTTAAAGGAATTTTCTATGAAACACAATGTTATGGTGACCTAGATTTTTTATAGCGACATTCTTACAGAGTTACATTTGCTGTCGGAAGCTATTAACGTGGAACACCACATATGGGCCACATGGTCGTATGCAAAATATTTTATACCTACCTTACTTATTTTTTAATGAATTTTGCTGAAATTTCAATTTATTATTGCAGTAAAAGTACCAAATTTGCCTGCATAGAAATGAATTCGCGTGTTTGATACTTTTGATCTAAGTTTGGAATTTGAGAAGTAACATTTTTCACATTAGTTACCTAGTATTACTGAATCTACCGTTTCGTAGAACTCCATAGGACCTTCCTAGCATACTGAAAAAGATGTGATAGGTACGTTTTAATTTCACGCGTGTTAAATATTCAATCTAATGTATCTCGGAGTAGCGGTGACGCGCCGTCAATCTCGGCCTTCATAATCTCATCAGAGTCAATCAAAAATTTTGTATATTTCCCTCCCTCTGTTTCATTGAACGCGGGCCGTCGGCGGTTGAGGCGGCCGAATGCGAACGTTTGCGCGCGAACATACTATGTCTGCGAACAGATCGCGAACGACAGTCGTCCAAGGGCGCCCGTATTGGAAGCACGTACTGTCTCTTCCAAGCAGTGATCCGAAGTGCACGCTCCGCTGTCACCGCCGCGACGCGCCGTCGTCCGCCCGCAGCCCGCGCCGGCCACACCATGACGCTCGCCACCCTCCCCTGGACACGCTTTCTACGCTGCAACGGTACGGAGTCGACCGCTTGAGCCGTTAGCTCGACATGTTTACATCGCAACTGTTTATCAACGGTCGTCGCGAGTTCCCCTGAAGATCGGCAACCGATTTGAATCGTGCGAATGCGTACCGGCTGAAAAGATTGCGAAACTATACGAGTGAAGTTTAAAAATACATTTTCTTTAGTGAGAAGTGACGTTGAAACGAGATGTGTGCGTGCAGCAAATTCTACGACTTTTGGAAGAACTCTTGCGGGGCAGGTGAGCTATCGAACATTTCCAACGATATCGCTTCTCAACTTGTTTTAAGAGCACACAAACACGATGGCTCTTTATACCTTTTTGAATGAATAACAAATGAGAATGTTTGCCAATTAATTCAATGCCATCATACATTTCGGTTGGCCGGCATTTCTTACCAACGGTCAGTTTAAATTTGTAATCGTCTCCAACAAAGATTACATTTAGATAACATTATCATTTAATAACCACAAATACAATTTATTGCTCGTGGATATGATCCGGCGTTAAGTATTGTTATTCAGTTTTTGTGTGGCAACTACGTGTTTCAAGTAGCACAGATTTTTTACAATTTAAAGCAAAAAAAGAAACACCTTGACGTATTTATGAGTCAATATTATCATGCGGTTTAAGCAAAGATGTCAAGGCAGATGCTTAACGGTCGTGGTGTGTATATTTTTATTTATTTTATGAATGTTGTTAAATCAAATTATTTTGGATCGTAATTACGTGGCTTAATTTCATGTTATGGATTAAAACTTACAAAAGTGATTGTTGTTCCGCGTCTCCAACATTCAGGGCCACCGACATCATGAATGGAAATAAGTCTCATATCCTGTTTCTGCTCACGTATAACTTTAAATTTTTATTAGACTGTGAAAGTATAGTTTCGAAGTTGTTGTGATCCTACCGTCAAATCTAACACCAACAACATTATCACCTTTTCACCTTGGCACTATTACCACATTACCGTTCGTTATTCAGACATCAGACATTATTGCGATATCCCACTTCCCGCAAGTGTCTCAAATGCATCTGCAAAGGTTAGTTTTAAGAGTACCCACATTTGTAAAGATGTATATTTAAACTCGTAAGGGAAAAAAATATAACCAGCTTCTTGTGACGATTGTATTCTGTCAAATGGTTATGATACCTCCTTGCAACCACAAAGTTTCTAACCTGGAGTATTGTTAGATTATAGACCCTTAAGTTCTGGTTTATTTTCTGTATCATTGATCTGTTTAGTTTCTCTCGATAAACATTGTGATTAACCGAAAATAACGGGATATTTGCCGCTAGGATTTGCAGGTTTAAAGCCGTTAACAAAATTAAAGGTTAATAACGTACATAGTGTCACAGATTTTGGAAAACTTTGGAGCAAAATGAAAATAATGCACCGTTTACCCACCATTCCACTGGAGATCAAATTACTTTTTAAATGTCTAAGACATTGAATATGATTCAGTGTCTCAAATATGACCACATAAGAGATCATAAAGATTTAAAATAAGATTACCAAACTCTCTAATGAAAATGAAACTCGATTACTTTATGGGTACAGTGAAGCATTTAAAAGTGAGTACAAGATCGTGACCAAAGCTCTTTTGTCGACCTTCCACGCCTCATGCATGTCTCTCATTTTATGGTACTTTAAATTAACATGAATCACAAATAATAAGCTTACAGATGTATTTAATTTTCACATTTATTTGCATGTTATCCTTTAGGGCACGTTCTGTAGTATTATGTTTAAGTTACAATTAGTATAATGATTTGTTTGGATTAAGATTGTGCTGACTTTTGCAGAGAGAGCAACGAGCGTGTGTTACGTGTCTTTTAATTTTTGCAGACGCCATTTTTTTATGCTACAAAAATAATACTATTTCCTAATATTTTCAAACATAGTATTAGATAATTGCTTCTTTGCTGTACAACTGGTTGTTAAAAACGCGTACGGTACATAATTACTTAATAATTATTTTTTTATCAGCGTCAAACTCGTCCAGCGCGATATTAAATTGACATCATAATAACGATGTAAATGACTTACTAAACGTTTTAATGATGTCCGATAATAGTTCTAAAACAGATAAATATAAAATACGTAATTATGAATCCATTAAATGTTCATCTAGCTACCCTGTGCTCGATTTTAACTCAATTTACAGTGTAACGTTTACAATAAATATTTTAATGTTAACCGACATCTTTAACTATAATTTGTTGTCAACTACAAGCATAAAATTTAAATAAGAATGGAAAATATTAAGTAAGTTTTTTAAAGGAATTACCCATTTCTGCAAAATGGAAAACCCAAAGTCCGCAACCTGAACAAAAAAGAAAATTAAAAAAAATAAACACGTTGTTTTCTTCTACAAGTTGGTGAAGGATAATAAAGATAACATTTTCTTTGATATTTGATAAAGTAAATTATCATATGATCCTATTATTTATACCAGTTTATGGTTTTGTTTGTATTTGATGATTACTGCGATGTTTTCATGAAACTTTGTATTACTAAATACAGCCAATGGAATTCGACAAATAAAATGATAAAAAAATACGCAAAAGTATTTTAAAAGCAACGAAAAGATCTATACACCTTAAGAGTTGTATCTCTTTTCGTCGAATGTCTATTTATCAAATGTAAAAGTTGTTAATTAAGAGCAACGAATGTTTATTGGAAAAAAATGGCGAACGCCAAATTCCATTAATTGGACAATCAAAAGTCTAGTCGCGAGTTGTTTTGGCAAGGCGAGAGCAATGCTCTTCACTTTCTCCAATTATTTTTTACAACCTTCATTTGTTTGACTATTTTTATTGATACTGTTAATGCAAATTACAGTATAATTATTGCCTGATTTATAAAGTATTCACTAGCATTGCACATTAGCTTGGCAAACTACATTTTGCTATTAATTGAATGAACCGAAGTAACGCATCCTATGGCTGCTGATTATTGTATTATACTATAAGTAATTCAATAACAGATTTAAATTAATACTAAACCGATGAGTCGTAACAATGTTTATATAGAAAATTCTAATATTAAGTTACCACCCTCGACATGTATGGCTGTAATCGATACGAGGAAGCCAGACATTGGCAAAGAAAGGAGTTTCTACGTAGTTTGTTACTTATAATCTTAATACGATATTAATAATAGCAATTTACTACTTGTTGTGTTTAATTTAATAATTCTAATATCATATTTATGTTTAGTTCTTAACTTTAGGTAATTTTATTTACTTTTTTATAGTTTATCTTTGTTACGGTTAGTGTCGCCTGAAAAATCAGTACAAACATTTGGTAAATTATTTTATTTTCTTTGGAAAAGACGGCTAACGGTATGATTTTGATTTTGTGATTTGGTAGTGCAAACTCACTAAAGTTAAATTTTTTCACGATTTAACCTATCTTTGATCGATTTCATACAAAACGCTTCTTTTTATTGTAACAAATATTTATATCAATTTGATTCTTATAACAGATTGGATCATTTTCTATGATAAATTATTACAACTTGGCTTGGTCTTGGTCAAATCGAATCCGTTAGTTGTAATAGAGAGCTGGCCGGTCACACTCGACTTCGCCATTCGACATCGTTTCGTACAATCTATTCGTTGCGCTGCCACCTGACGATTGAACCTTTGACGATTAACTTTCAATTATAGGGAAACTAACTGCAATCCAATCGATCGATAAATGATAATGACTTTTACAATCACTTGTCGTCAAGTGGCTTTATTCACAGTTATCTTTGCTACAATTATGTAGTTATAATGCGGGAAGTTGCTCAAGAAGGCCGGTATTAAGAGTACGCGTAACTGTCGTGTATGCACGCGTAGATGTATGAATGTAGAAGAAGCGAGAGAGGTGTGTCAGGGTCGTGCCAAATGGAGGTCCGTTGTCTCTGCCTACCCCGTTACGGGCGTGAGTTGTGTTGTTGTAATGCTAAACATTAGCGTGGCATTCAAGCATTGAGGTTATTGTTAGTTAACATTATTTTTTTATAAGGAAACTTAGAATTTACTATTAATAAGAATAAGAGAAAAACTTTAATCTTTTTTTAATTAAAAATGTGGAATGAATCATTGAACTATCTAGTCTAGTTTTATCTATTTCACAATAGGATTTTTTTTCAACAATGTTTTATGTAGTTTTTTATTGCGCGGCCGTTTAGTGCGTAGGTGCTAAAGTTTTTGCCAAATTGAATGTTGTTTTATCGTTCCTTTTTTGAAATATGTTACAGGCTGTCTAGAAAAATCATTCTTTGAAATTAGTTATTATAATAATCACGAATTAATGATTCTTTTTAATAATGTTAATCTTAAATAAAATCTTTAAACTATAATTTTAACTATCATTTTCATATATTATACAAGTCGATGGTATCAACTAGTATATCTAAATGCTACGTTTCTATTGAGACATAGACACTTTATTATCTACATAAGAATTTAATCTACATAATGTGTAATTATTATGCCATTATCACTATCACAATAGCACTTGTAAACTAGAAATTGTTCCGCAATAGATGTGACAATTAATTGATATCGATATTAACAACATGCATGACATCAGCAATATTTATTAAGAAAATAAGCCTTCGTAACTCATACAATTAACATAAGAATATAACTTTACTGATCATTTAAGTTGAGGAACTAAGAAATATGACAGGTGTCAAACTGAACGACCCACTAAGAACACCGATATAATTTCTATTATATAAATATCAATTTTTAATCTGGAGTAACTTATACAGTGTGTCCGGAAATTGTGTAAAAAACGGAAGTGTATAAATACTAGTTTGCTATAGGACTTGGCGAACATGCTGTATATAGGTTAAAATGTGAAGTAGTTAGCTTCTCATGGTGACAAGAACATGGTCATGGTTACTATGTGTGACTAACGTCATACGAACCACAATTAACCTACGAGTTAACAAATCGCCGCTCATAATTGTTACAGCATACAATGATATATAAAGATATATCAGATATATGCATCTACGATCTACAAAGATATATACTATGTCGTATAATAGCTAATTGAGCGTTGTACATCGCCTTGGAGAAGTCATGTGAGCCGATCATCGACCAAATTGATTTAATAAAGTGTTATTGGAAGACTACGTCTCACTAACATTCCGTTAACGTAGCAGGACTTGCGCGTTGAATATTTTTGAGGTCGACAACACCAATCTGTTTGGGTCTAAAGTTGTTAAAGAATTTTATTGTTTTGTATTTTAAAAATTTGGCTGTTTTCCAGTAGGATTCTAAATGTAATTGGGCAAATTGTGATCATTAATAGGAAAGTAGTTTTAAATCTGCATTTTCAGTACTTTTTTGTATTTAATTTAAATCTTTGATATCTTAAGGACATTGCACAAATAATAGATACAATGAAACTAAACTGAAACAATGGACAACTTTTACTTTCCATTGAGTGGAGCAGTTGAGAGAATAATAAGAAAGGAAATAATCATGGCCACTTATTTCAACAGTTGCCGTTTGAATGCATCTGACCTAAGACCTAATTAAAAACAATAACCGTCAAATTGTACGGAATCAAGCTTAATAGACGCGACGTCTCTTTAAGTAGAATTAATATTCTAATTTGTAAAGTGATTTAGAGACTTTTTTGATGCGGTTAAATACAGTTGAACCTGGATAAATGAGTGGATTAGAGAGACGCCTCTATAAATAAATCGATATTCCTCTAGATAAGTTTAGATATAAAGATCTTTGGCGTAAATGGATTAAATAACATACATATTATGTATGAAGATCGAAAGCTTCGTTCGGCTTGTAGTCAAGTTGTTAAGGAACTGACTGATTTTAAAATATTTTCTATGTCTATATCGTGAAACGGATATTTATCTCGAGTGAGAATCGTATATACAAGCACCGAAGCTTCAACTGTAAATTAAACACCAGGCTAGATGAACTCGCTAGAAAAAAAAGTTTATTTTCTCTTTACTCCATTCACAGAATGCTTAAAGTATGTACATTTTTAATGAACGTTTTAATTAACAGTTTATAAAACATTTTTCTATTAAATGAGGGTTAATGATCAGAATGACCTCAAATGAGTGATAATAATGCAATTAGAATTAATTAGCTTGGTCTTTTTATAACTGTAAACTTTAATTTTAATTCCAAAAAGTTTGTATGTACTATACTATACATAGTCGTATTAATTTTACAACAGTTGTCTATACATATATCATCTATTACTTCTTTTATTAAATCCCATTTTTTTTTTAACAAAATAATATAAAAAATTACATACTTAATGCAATAATCGTGTGAATTTGAAAATAAACACATTTATTTTTACTTAACTTTTTCACGACAATTGTCAAAACAAAACATTGGCAAGATCAAGATTTTATTCAATTGTTTATCATATTTCATACCAGTTTGGAGGATGTAATTAAATCGCACAATTGTTATAGAACATATTGCATTGTTGCTTCACTCAAAGGTGTGTGGGTGACGTTCACATCTCATGGCCACAAGACTATCACTGAATTGCGTTAAGTACTTGCACAAGTTCTAATATCACGAATTAAAAGCGCCCAAGGAAACGACGAGACCTTTTGTTTGACGTATGCTGCCAGTGTTAAATATGAAATTATTCTAAACTTTAAGATGTTCCAAATTCAAATGTTCCTAAGACTTAGTAGTCGTAGAAATAAACGAATAACTTTGTTTTTTTTCTGTCTTTGACTTATGCTGCCAATGTTCAAAATGAAATTATTCAAAGATTTAAGATGTTCGAAATTCAAATGTGCTTCAGATTTGAACTTGTAGAAAGAAACTAATGACTTTGGTTTTTTCTGTAAATAGGCAAACGTCACATTTTGGTAGACAGAAAGTTAACTCGAAACATTTCTTTGCAAATGTATGATTGTAAGTTTGTACATAATCATTTTATACGCTTTGATTTATTAATTTCGACCCTGAAAGATATTTAATGAAATCTGAATAAAGGTAAGTTTGTAAGGAAAGAGGACGTTTGTCTATTCTTGTAAAGTAATTTCTTTAAGGACAAAAACTACGTTTACCTTCGCTGCAAATTTTTCGATTGTTCTCACTTCATTGTTACTTTGACAAGCAATTTATTATTTCTTTTATGATTTTTTCTTTCCTTATTGTTTAGATATTCACATTGTAATTTAATCATGATATGTAACCGAGATAAACTTATTTTTTTATTTTTTTTAACTAATGTTTTTGTTTATCTGCGTTACCAGATAAATACTAATTACGTAATATTTTTGTCTCATCCCTTTTAATTAGCTTCTTTCCTGTTGTATCATAATATTATAAATATTATTTTGGGGTTTACAGCTTAATGTGGATATTATAATGGTTATAGTTAAATGTCTTTTAATAGTCAAAATCTGCATAATAAAGTTTTCTATATAAATACAATAAACTCGGGAATAACAAATGTCCTATATTATGATTCGAATAATTATAAAGCATCGGAGTTTCCTTGATATGAAGATAAGGCACAAAAGTTTCTTTGTGGATGTATGACATAGTAGGCTGATTGATGTCTTCTAGAAACGACCTAATATTATGATATCATAAGCTATAATATCAACGATATAATTTTGTTTATATGTATATTAGTAAAAATACTTGTTTGTATATTTAAAAAAATATTTGTCGCAAGTCACAAAGTATAAAAAAGTACTAAAAATAATGTTTCGAAATTAACATGGCAACACAGCGGTTAATTACAAAGTAAGGCTAATTAAAAATAATAAAGTAACCAAGAATCCAACTTTCTTTACTATCTCTGTCTGGAAATAATTACGCATAATAACTTGTAGGGGCAAAAGTCCTTAATCTTGAAATACTGTAGTCACATTAACTTGTTAAATTATTTGTTTGTCGCCAAGGTCATATGAAAGAGAACATTTTGTCTGCAATATAATAATTAATCAAAATAGTTGATAATAAAAAAATCCTCGCTGTCTTTACAACTACAACACTACTCGATTGTCGCAAGAACTATTAATAAAGCCTTGTTCGCACCAGGATAGTATTTTCGTCGAGTAGCAAGTAGCAAATATCCAAACAAAGGATTTACTAATCTACTCTACTAAAATGTTGCTGTTCGGACAGGTTAAATTAAAACGTTTAGTTACAAAAAAAGGAGAAGAGAACTAATTGACCTCCACGAGGAACTTAACTAGGTTTAATATTAAAATAGCTTGGGGCTTGTTGACATCGCATATTCTAGAAGAAATTCGTCTTCTCCTTTTCAGTACAACAGCTGTCTGATTACCTTATCGTACGTTAATGACATATAATGTTGGTAACTTTAATCGGGTTTTAACAACTTGGATAACTGGTTTACGTGCTTGAAAAACAATTATATACGTATTAAAAATAATACTGATAAAATTTTAAAAATGTGTAATGTTATTCGTATCAGAATGTTTAAATTATTAAAAAGAAGGCTAAAGCCAGCTACAGACCTTCATTTTTATCTATACAGTTCGACTGCGCAGTTTTAACTTTACAGTTAAAACGGAGGTCTGTAGCCGGCTTAAGTAGTGTTTAGTTCAAAGATAATCATATTTTAAATTTAGACTGACAAAAGTAAACACTATTCAAAGTTTTGTTATTTTTTTATAAATTGAGAAAACTTGTTCGTAAGAAACGGGATTTAGCTGATTGATTTAAATACAGCATACAACGGAGAGTAATGTCAAATCAAATCAGATAAAAAAATATACATTAAACATATACATTACATTACACGTACATTTGATTCCGACTTTCTTTAATCCATAATCCAGAATAAAACACGCGGGAATCACTTTTAAAGAGGCAAAGCATACCGAGTTCACTTATATTTGTAAACGCTAAACTTTTTAAATCAATGAACAACGTTTCCAATGATATGTTCCAGTCGTCGTAGAATCGTTAGCGTATACATATTTAAACGACGTCAATAAATCGTGTCGCCAAGAGAAGCTTTCAACAGGGGTTAATTGCCCTTCAATGACCTTTCAGGGTGGAACGCACGAAGGGACATGGTATAACAATAAAAGTACTGTTACAAAATTAGAACTGTTTATGAAAAAACCTTTTCTATTTTGTAAGTTCCAAAATTTTACTCTAAAGTCTAAAAGCTCTGAATATTTCACTTAAAACTTTTCTTGCACTTTCCATCTTTCAGCAAAAGCTTGAATTAATAATTGTTCAATGTATTATTTAACTAAGTAAATAATTTATCAAAAAAATATCATTTTACGAGTAAGGCTATATTACGTCCCTTCGTAAATTTATTTCTTTATACAACTTATTTTTTAATATCGTTATTTGACCTTACTAATGGACAGGTTTTATCCAACGACTGTTCTTGTTGGCGAATGTTTAAACTTGTTTGATTTGATGATGTCACATAGAATATAAGGAAATATGTTATTTGTCTAAATATTCCGCAGTATATTTTGATTTTATTGATTTATGAATAGGGAAATAACTGGCATCGTTTTCGGTTAAATCAGGTAAATAAAATAAACTATGGCTTGTAACTTTTAATAAACTTTTAAATAAAGTTTTAAGTAAAATTCATTCTCAATACTTTACTTTTTTCTTTCTTCGTTATTTAATGCCTTTTAAGCTTAAACCTTTAATTATTATTGTTTTATTTAATTTAGAAATTCTTAGTAGATTCGTCTTCTTGACTACCGTCTTCTAGACAGCCATTTCTTTCATTACTAAATGACATACTGAGCACTTATCAATCGTTGTAGATAAATATTGCGATGTGAGAACAATTACTAGTGCAGTTAATTAATTATGATAAATACAGGAAGAAGGTTAGCGGCCTAATCACTACCTGCTTGTTATATGAGAATACATAAATAACCATATAATTGTTTTCTGATGACACATTTTTTTTAAATATATTACACAGGGAGATGATTATATTGTTACCTTCATTAGACCGATGTTACGCAAAAACGGCCGTATGTCGAAGCCAAATCTCAATTTTTTGCACGAACTCGGTCTAATGAAGCCGTAGGATAAGTACATATATAATTATCCTCAGTTGTAAGTAAACAGCTAAATTTTGACACAATATATTGTACATTCCTTTTAATAAAATAAATAACATTTTAGATATTATGTATTAAAAAAATGTATATTGGTTAAAAATGATACTCATTTATAAAATAAAAGGTTAGAGAAATAATCTTTACATATATTGAAAAAGGTTAAAAAATAACCTAAACATATAAATTATATTTTTTTCATTTTCATTGTTATCAATTTGTCTCCTTTGAGAGTAGTATGCGCGTGCTAATGAAAATGTTTATTCCCAATTCCATTTATCAAATCCTTTTTGCAGATCCAAACACGGGATTTTGTTTAATAAAGAAGTTAGGATGTATACAATAAAATGTTTTACAAAGACAGACGATGGCGTATTCAAACGCTTGACTTGTTACTAGTCTAGATTAGTTTATTTTTAATTTTCCTTGTGTCTCAAATCTTATTAACATTTTAAATGCGTAAGTTTTTATGTATGTTTGTTTGTTAACTCTAGAACTGATGAACTGATTTCGATGTTAGCACAGATTGTATCAACATACTCTGGAACAATACATATTTCTAAGGCTTTACTCCAACTTACTATTTATTTTCTTATTCCGCGCGGGACATTAAAAACTTTATAATGCTTTGAACCCTCCGTGCAAGTAAAAAAGGTAACAGACACCAATAAAAGTTCATTAAGTTATTAATTTGGTTATTGATATTTAAGATCTTACATTTCGAACTCAATAATGGTCAAACATATATCACAATATAAATAACTAACTGTTGTTCTTGTCGCCTGTATGTAATTACAAAATATAGTCTATGTTATTTGGGTATAATGTAACTTTCTAATGGTGAAAGATTTTTTTGAAATTAGCCTAGTAGTTCTTGAGTTATTTTAATACATACAAAAATACAAAGTTTTCCACTTTATAATATTACTTAGTATAGATTAATGTTTGTAGTTTTGCAACTTATGCCTCATACACACTAGGATAGTATTTTAGTCAAGTAGCAATTAACATTTATCCGAACAAAGGATTTTCTAATATATTCTACTAAAATGTTGCTGTTCGGATAAGTTTAGTTACTAAATTACTACCCTAGTGCGTAGGTTTAGGCTTAAACGAGTCCGAACAGTAGTAAATCCTTTGTTCAAATAAATGCTACTTGCTACTTGACTAAAATACTATCCTGGTGCGAACAAGGCTTTAGGGTCATGTGGAACGTAAGTATACTGTTCCGTCCCTCTATATGTGCACCCTGGGACATGCAGGGCTACGGTTCTTAATACTTAGTTTCTCTAACTATATAAAGTTATACTATTATTATTACGTATGTGACATTTTTGTCTTCACATCTTGGAAAACACATTTATCGCTAACATAGTCTTTACATAACCAATTTAGTGTTCTGTTAGAAAACATCCTTATACTTATCCTTATTACATAGTATAAAACAATAACGTTTTTTTATGTTTGTCCCTATATATGCTTGAATCTTTAAAACTACGCAACTACTTGATGCGGTTTTTTTAATAGATAGAGTGATTCATAAGGAAGGTGTTCATGTATAATAAATTCACAATGTAGTAGAGTAACACTGATAATTTAGAGGTTTTTAATATGATGTCGTAAATTAACATATTATTAGCGCTTACATTGCAAACGCTGCAGTATTTAGTATCAGCATTATACCGATTTGCACCCGTGCGAAGCCGGGGCGGGTCGCTAGTTTACAATAAAACATATTAGTGAGCGTATAAATTACACTTAAGCAATTATTAATATACTTAGGAACTTTTAAAGTCTCGAATTCGTCATTGTGGAAGCAAATTTAACTTTTATTTTTCCTTATTTTGTCTGAGACATGTCTATTGTGCGCGTATCATCTCAATAGGGGAGGACCCTTTTAGGGTGAGTTTGTACAAAAACATTGACCCCGGTGTAGGAAGACGAGTTTCAAACGGAAACGAGGCCACGCGAGGTGGATATTATGTACTTCGCTAAAAGTCCATTACTGCTTATTATAAATGTAATGAAAAAGTGTACTCTTCTTTTTTCGTTTTTCATTATACTCGTACAATGAACATTTTTTTGTTGAAATTTTACGGTGAATAACCATATAAACTTACAACATTTTTTTTAATAAATTGAGAGTTTTTCCTTGTCAATTCAAAAATCTTATAAACCTCGACATTTAGTAGTCTACATTTTCCGTGTCTAACCACCTAATGTGTTTTATACAGTCTTTGATTCAATTTGCATATTTAATGGACATTTTTTCACTTTCTAATTAAGTATTTGTATTTTTCTGAGCAAATTATAACTTTTATCATAGAAACAAAGGATAAGATACATATCTATATCTAATCTCCCACACTCGTTATTTTATAGTGTCTTCATAAAGTTTATTACAGGTAATTTGGTATAAAAGGTATTTGCGCGCAAACATGCCACGTAACTTTTTTTTTCTCGTTATAATGAAACATTTTCCTCAATACGAGTTATTGAGTTATAAGTTTTACGACGGACTGTTAAGGAAAATACTTTATGAAACCTAATTTCCCTATGAATTGTTTAGAATAGTCCATAAATATCCCAGATCCTGGTATAAAATGCGTCCTATTCTTTATAATAATATTAAGTATCAATATATCGTTGTAATGTACGTTAATATATCTCAAATACGACAAGGGTTGAGCTTTTTAACGCTGCTCAAACGGGCTACAAATTCATCAAGTAAATCCAATCCAAAAATCATTCACATAAATCGAATTTAGCCAAACCCAGAAGCCAAACTCAATGTCCTTCAATCCTTAACTCCAAGTTACCTAGGAGAGGAATCACTTAGTGTTCATTTTACCCACTTAGTGTAGCTTATATGACGTGTGGTTGTTAGTCAATTATTCAAATGTTTTTAAGTTAAAAATTTTCATTTGAATTAACTTACGCTGGGCAGAATTAACTCTTTCCTGTACGAAGTTTTGCGATTTCTCAATACTTATAAATGTGCGAATTAATGCCGGTTGTATAAACATTCCTGTGCCGCGTGTTTACATCTCTGTGTTTAAGAAAACCTATTTTAGTAATTGTGTTAAGGTTAAAAATTAACATCCCATTCACTAAGTCCTTGGAACTATCCAAATCTTACATATATTAGCTTTATTAAGGAATGTTTTGAATGGAAAATAAAACAATGCACATCAACAAAATTATTATAGAGATTAAAGTCGGCTACAAACGATCAGTTTTGAACTGTACAGTTTTAACTGTGCAGTCAACTTGAACTGCACAGTTCTCAGGTTTGTCTATACATATTAGTTTTGACTGAGAAGTAACTGAACAGTTAAAACTAAGCGCTTGTAGCCAGCTTAAGATTCTTACCGACTACGATTTATTATTCAAATGCATTATATTGTGACTTCAATCCTAAACTTAAGCATTCATAAGAATCTTCATTGATTTTACTTTCATCCTTTGTTGTGGTACAAAAAAACAACTCTTCAACTTTCACTTCCATACCTGACATAGATACTGATACAGCATTGTAGTCGATTTCAATTGTAATGAGAAATTATATAAACTTTATTAGGTCATTGTACCTTTATAACAGTACCTAATTACTCGTATAAATTGCAGTTACCTTACCCGGTGGGCATTAGTAAAACTAAAATATGGTAGCTCACTAACGCTCTCTGTTTATGGCGTTTTCCATGTCCATTTAGGTTTTGCCAAGGACTTTATACTTAGTATAAAGTTCTTGGGGTTTGGCCAATCTAAAGTAGCATTTCTCACCGACCAGGCATCATTCTGTGACTCTAGTTTTTCAGTTAAATTAGATCTCTGTAAGCGTATGGTACGTTTACAGAGATCGTACTTACCTATATTACGATGAGGGCACTAATTGCTGTAACGTTATTGTTATCCCTCGTTATCTTTTTGAAAAATACATACATAACAAAGATTAATAAGTGTTACGACGGTTAAAATTCAAGGTTAAACACCAAATACATTTAATTAAATTGTAAATACGAAAAAACACTAAGTTTTTATACGCATTTAGTATTATTTCATCTCTTTTTGACTTGTTTCTTGTTTGTTGAATAGTTTTTGTTGTTTTGATGTTTTATTATGTAGTTCATTTTATTATTTAAAATTTAACTTTTTTGAACCATAAATAAAGAAATTTACGAGTTTAATGCGGAATAAAACTCTCTATTATGGTATTTTGATAATTAATATTTCCATTGCACATCAGGAAGCTTGGAAAGTAAATTAATAACTTGGATGGATTAGTCCACTTTGGGTATGCATTTTTAATACAATATGGTATTGATCGACCTGACCCCATATCACGCCTGAAAGAGTTCTCCAATAAAGAGTCCCCGTACTAACGTTTTTATGTCATATCACAGATAATACAGAACTATACTAATACTATACAATTTCACTGTCATTTGTAAAACGTTTCCTAGTAAATTAATGGTTTAGGAGTACACATGAATTACACGATTGCCTCAAACAGCTTTTTCGATATTTTTAATACAGATAGAAAAACTATTTGGAATTTAGTAAGTACATTGTCACACGTTTCATGTCCCTACCATGATACATTTTGAATTTACTCTACACGGTTATTCGGAACGTGTTTCAAATGTAAACATTCAATTTTAAAACATATACAAAAAATATTCTAACATAGTTTTTCAAACACATTTACAGATTGTCATATATTTTTGTATAGCTGTCTGCAGAAACGGATGCTAAGCCGGCATTCACTCGGTCGCTTTTTCAACGCGCGCTGAAAAAGCGTCGAGAAAGAACAAATGCATTTCCTTGTTTCTCTTTAAACGGTGGCGATTTCAAATCACAATCCCGCAGGGTGCATTTTGAGCGCTGGACGAACGAAACATCATTAATTTTACAATGTTCGTAATGATAACGTTAAAAAACCGCCAAGATCGACGTTAAAAAAGCGTCCGTATGAATGCAGGCTAACAGTATGAGAGTACGGGATGATTTTGAGTAAATATAATTAGACGTTTATTGCAAGGGGGTACGTCACGGGCAATAATAGTGTGACCCAAATGTCAACTGACGATGTACCCGGCTATAGATGTGAAGTCATTAACACTGCCCGGAATAGCTCGGCCGTGCAAGGTATTGCTTATTAGTGGCATTCACACGCGGAAGTTTAGCGAACTAATAATAAAACATAATATTATTATTAATCGTAATCAGTGCTCACTCAATGTCACAACAAAGAACCACGTATACAAATACGCAAATTCCCCGGGACGTATAATACGCGTTTTGCATAAAATATTATCGACAATTTATTTTTAAATGTCGTACATATTGCTATTTAAGCGTAAACGGTTTAGGAGTCCTGCATACAATTATGTTATTGTCGTAACAATGTTAAGGATAATTCCCAATCTAAATAAGATTTTTTATGCGTTACATCAGAGACACTTTATAATCATTAACCAAATCTACTCGTAGACCGACAATCATTTGGGTTTCCCCAAAAGTCTATTCAAATGTTTAAAAGCTATGCAGAAGTAGACATTATGTTCCAACTAAAAACCGAATACATTTTTTATTTTTATTCTTATTTTAAACACTGGTCATGAATGAAATTGGTTGCTGGTTCAAAACAAAATATTTCAACTAACTCGAAGTTCTACGTTCGCGACGACAGATGGCGTTGCTTAGGAAAATCTTTACGTTTTGTACAATGTTATATTTTTATAAATAACACAGACTAATTATGACGAATTACTGAAAGTGTTTTTATACATAGATTTAAGTAAATAAAGAAAAAAACAATAGTTTTGCCAAGACCTTGTAAAAATGAACATGACCTTGTAAAAACGTTACAAAAATAATATTTCTGTTTTTTGTTTCAGGTAAGACCAAGAAATGCGTTGACATTATGATACACTTCACCTGATTTGATGATCCGAAACGAATATGGTTTGTAAGGTAAAATTATATCTACCAAATTAACAAACGCAGTGGCAATTACAGTCGAAGAATAATATAGTAGTCGCCAATTGGTCGAAATTCGATCATAGTTCGTAATAAAACATTTTTTAATTAAAAATGGCTTTGTGCACTTCTCCACATTAACTTTGACTTTGCTTTCCACGTTCATCCATTCGTAATTTCCATAAAAGTGGTTACAAAGTTTTCGCTTCATATTTATTTAATTTTATGAATTCTTTTAAATCTGTATAATGAAAGGATCAAGGACAAAGCGTAGCTCATTTTACACTCATTCAAATAATAATTTGATTAATATTATAATGAGAAATACGTATAATAGACTACAGTTTACTTAAGATAAGCCACAAGAATTCTATAACCCACCGCGGTGTAACATATCTCATTGAAACGTCTATATCTAGATTTATTCTAGGTCGATTCCCTCTTGCGGTTTTATAGTCTAACCATAATCTATGATAATACTATTGAACCGATATTGATAATCATATTAAACGTATAACTTAACTTACATACTGAGACTTGATTTTATTGTAATTTATTAAAACAATATAGACAAATTTTTACATTCATTTTAATATTTGATCTTTTGATGTTTTTGGAGTTATTTGTTTAATTTAATCTAAATATTTCAGTACATAAAGGCTTGATATTGCTTGATAACAATACAATGTTTTTTACAAGATCCGATTTTAGGCGTCAAGGCCAAACAGCTTTTAGCCGTGCGGTGAATGATGTTGTAATAGCCAGGTTTTTGCTGTAGTTTTACTAAGATGTAATATGAATTAGATTCTACTTGTAGATATGTGTAATATTGGCAAGCAAAGGTTAGTTTAAAATAAACCACTTAGTAACAACTATCCATAAAGTCGTTCAAGCTTAATTATCTTGCCATTTCCTCTAGCATTTTCTTGCAATTCTTAAGAAAATTGTGCACTTAAAGTATTGAACGAATTTGAAAATATTCTGTTGCACTTCGAACAATAACAAGGAAATAAAAATAATACATACTCACAGAAATATAAAAAAATGTAAGGATTATTTCATTAAATTGTCAATAGTTCATCCGCGTCAATAAATAGATAACCACATTTATAGCTTTTAGTGTTGAATAAACAAGTAATATAAAACGTTGATTATAAAAAAATAACAAATGTATATTGTAAGAAAAACTGAATCGATCGGTCGCGGTTACGGATAAAAAAAGGTAATAAAACTACGTAAATTGTACAACGATTAGTCTTGCATATAAATAGAAATATAGCCTAACGAAATAACTGAAGTCTGCGTCAAGGAACACGTATTTGAAAGTTAACATACTCGTACATGCAAAGCGGAACCATCACACTTTTGACGTAATACTTGAAGACTTTATATAGCAAAGTTAATTCGATGAAATCGCGTCTGTCATGGTTTTAATATAGCTAAGTATTTATTACAATATAAATAGAACGTATTAGCTGTTGTTCGCGAATTCGTTCGCGTGGAATCAAAAAAGTCATCGGCTTAGTGCAAGAACTCACTAACAGCAAAAAAACATTATGTACGGTTAATAACAGCTATGTCGCCTGGATGAGATCTATATAATGCAAAACTCACTAGTTGTAAGCTTTTGTAGTTTGGACTATGACTGAGTAAAACTTATGGTATTAATATTACTAAAACTAACTAACTGATTACTCGACTTGTTGCATTGGTCACTAAATGAGTTCTTGCACTAAGCCGACGAATGTTACTCGGGGATGTAGCTTTCAAAGGAAAAAGCGTTTCCGTATTGCACATAACATAGATATTTTTCATATATGCTCATAATCTTTGCTGATTAACCACTAATTAGATACTTGATACCAAATAAAATATTTTTTTTACAAATATTACTTAATTTATCTGAAAATAAGGATGATTTAGCTAATAACCGTAGAAATAGGTACGACTGTAAGTTAAAATGACAAATAAACTTTTGCCGATAAAAATGTCTTGTGACTTCAACTGCTGGTATTTGGCGATAGACTCAACCCTTGTCACATTTAGAAGCTAATACGACCAATAACAGGGGTCTCGAATTGATGTAAGCATTTATATAAATGGGGTAGACGAGACAAATATATTTTACGACACCCCTACAATGTCCATTAACATTATAAAGAGAAAACATCTGATTGTATATACCGGATAAACACGGAAAATACAGAATGGATTTTAAAAAATGCAGAATAATATAAAGCTTTGCTGTTAGGGAGTAACATAGAGTATGTTTTAATTGGTTTGTTACTTTAATATTTCCGCCCTTGTTAATTATATCCGTGATTGCTTACTTTGTACAATAGTAAAGCTGAATGGTTATTAATGTTACTTAGGACAATCAGAATTGATCACTATGTAAAAAGACAATGAAGTATGGCGATAAAACGAGCACTTATTAATAGATATGGCGCTGATATAACTACGTGACTGGACACACGATAGCTTGTTATTTGCTGTGACTGCGGCAGACAAATTAAATTCCCACACAAGGATTTGTTCTACTCAATTACATGAGTGTATTGAATTTCCAAGACTTTTTATATGATAATTATAAAGATGATTTCCTCATGGTGTAAGTCGTTTTTAAATTAAAAAAAAACCCACAGTAATCAGTTTACCTGTTTTAAAAATATTAAGTCTTAAACCAAATTTTCTCCAGTCACAACACGTTTGTCTTTTCAAGTGTAAGATGCTGTTTTTTAAAATAAATGTTTTTGCGGAAAACAGAAACACTTAAAGGTAGCATTATTGAAACTAGAAAATATGTTAGTCACACCTCCATTTAATCGCAGGTGGACGTGCTGTATCAAAAGATTAAAATGACGAAACATGTCGCAATAAGTAACTAATAAAAACAAACAACTAAGTATTAAAGAGACAAAGTTCTATATAATTTAATCATTGCCCAGTAGTATGGTAGTACTACAGTTATAAGCTAGGACTGTCTCTAAATAATGTCGTTAACAAATCCACTTGTAAAGGAGCAACGAACTGGTCTTGTTTGCGGGAAGCCCGCGACTACCCACGACTGCTGACAGCCTGGTGATTCAGATCACACATCAACTGCTTTCCTTTATCTTGTTAAACTTTAAAAACTTAAATAGTCAATGATTACATCATTCCGGTGTTTTATTACCCTAGTTCATTATCTAGGAATCTGTAAAAGATAAATAAATATAAAAACAAAAAATATAAAAACCGACATAAACATATAAAAACCGACCGAGATAAACATAAAATATAAAAACCGACTGTTAATTAAATATACTCAAACATGGGATTGAGTATTTTGTTTCGTTTCAACTTAAGTATACTAATACTTCTCGAGGTCCAAGCAAAGCTTGCGTGCTAAAAACATTGACCTTAGGTAACTTCGATTTTTATATACCACATTTAACGAATCGTTCAGTTTTCGAGCAGTCCGATTGTAGTTTTCACTTCGTTAACTCGCGACCGTTGCTTTCTAAAAATATATTTTAAAATGCTATTCCAATAAATCATGGTGTAAACTTCCAGTGTCATCGCGTCTGTAAATGTGGCTAGAAGTTAAAATGCTATACTAATTTGTCAAGGGAATCAAATAGAAAGTATCGGTCATAATTCACATGTCCAAGGAAACTGACGAACGTGCAGACGGAGTGTACGTCACTTGACGTCACCAAACCGGCCGGTGTGTCATTAGTTGCACACCTCTTTAAATAATTACAAACCGAACTCGGCTTGTCATACGTATCCTATACTACAAAGTGGCACGACGCGTTGTTGAGTTGTTATCTCAAATTAACCGATAGCTCGAGTGTGTGTGACGTCACAGTTTAATAATTAAACCCTTATCATATCGGGGATTTTGTATCGCTTGGTGCTTTCAAGTTGCTTGTGTTGTCAGTCGCATCGGATACAGTTAACAAAATTACAGGTAATTTATTGTTTTAACTTTACAATTTTATATTATTTTCAATATGTCGTTAACTGATATCGTTGAACAATTAATTGCGCAGCATTTGTTTTTATTTTAATTATTTTATGCACACACGTTACTATTCAAGTTTTTAAACAATAAAGTTTCACAAAAGTAAGATTTTTAAATAAAAATATTTTTTAATTGGCGTTTATAATGGCCTCCACCCTAAACAGAAGTATTCCAATAAAATCACTGGCTTTATCGTATCCTTTTGATTTGTTTTGGAGGATAATTTTAATTACGAAAACTGTTAAATTATATTACGGTTATACTAGAGATAGGAGAAATCAATAACATAGTTTAATATTGCAACGTACAATAATTTATTAGTATTATACGGTAGTGTAATATACCTACACAATAGTAATCACTATGTCTTTCCTGTTAACATTAAAATGTATCGGGTAATTAAAACTTGTCCACGTTATTACGTTTATTAATTTTTAGTTGAGACGTCAACGATAAGGGTATTCCCCCACCTTTGAGGGCAGGGAGTTCATCTGCGATATACTGCCATGAATTAATTATTATGTATTTAATATTAACAAGGGGCATGTACGGCTTATCAATGTTTACTCAGGAAAATATATTAGAATTAGAAATATAAAAGAGCAAAGGATATTTTTTTATCATAAGTGGCGTTAATTCCAATGAAATAATGTTAATTAATTCTATTGGTTTTAAATGTTACGATAACTGTCGATATGGCCATTATTGATTAGGGAATAAGAGACTTTAAGTAACTATTAAATGATTCTAGGTTGTTCAATAACAGATATTAATTATTACAATAAGACAAGTGAATAAAAGCAGGATACTATGACCCCGTAATGCCTCATACACACTAGGATAGTATTTTAGTCAAGTAGCAATTAACATTTATCCGAACAAAGGATTTTCTAATATATTCTACTAAAATGTTGCTGTTCGGATAAGTTTAGTTACTAAATTACTACCCTAGTGCGTAGGTTTAGGCTTAAACGAGTCCGAACAGTAGTAAATCCTTTGTTCAAATAAATGCTACTTGCTACTTGACTAAAATACTATCCTGGTGCGAACAAGGCCTAAGGGCTACTGGCGCCTGTGTGCAAAAAAATAGCACACGTGTGCATTGCACATTTTGCATATGTAGTAGCGGGGGCCCCGACTATGATATCAATGGGTTTGGCATAAATGGGTTTTTCGTTATAGTTATAACTAAGGATATTATCATTCATGTTAAAAATGTACCGGTCCTATCAAACAGGTTCTGCTCTGCTCTTAAGGAAAACCCCGATACAATACTCATACCTGTATTATACCATTCATCTTTAAATTTCCCTCTTCATATCTGAGAATATGTTATCCTTAAACCTCCGTTACTTACGAAAATCTCAATGATTCACCGTAAGCAGATAACCGTTAATTATGTGATTTAGTAGAAATCCTACAGACAATAAAACGTTTACTTTACAATCAAGTCTAAATGTCATTTTCTTAGAAGATTACGTCATATCAACTATAAAACGACATTACGATAATGTGAATCCTATTATAGTACCTACAGGTAGAAACAAGTTCTTGTTTATACCGCTTGTGGCTTTTTATTGAGATATCCTTACAGAATAATTTTATTTCCATGATAATGTATAAGCTACAAAAGACTCACAATAAAAAAGAAAAAAATAATAAACAAAACATAGAATAATAACTTGTCGATACTGTTTAAAGTCCGTTTATGTCTGCCCTTAGTTTATTGGCTTAATTATGCGTCATCCTTCAGTTCACTCCTTAATAAGGAAGGGCATTAACCTGTCACCTGTCATTAATACCTAGAATCCTACACCTACTATTAATTTAGGAAACTACCAATTCGATTTATAGCGGTTAACATCACGAAATTTCGTCTATCCATTATGTAATTTGAAAAATAAACATTAACATATTTAGAACATCCTGTAATGTGTAGTTAGGTACTTATAAAATTCATAAATGTCAATAAAATATATTATTACTTTAACACTCAAAAACTGCATGATAAAATAAAATACAATAGAGCTATACAACACTATCTGCTTACTTAGTTAACTCGTACCACAAGAACGAGTTTAAATTAAAACAGCTGCATTTGATAACACAACAATGAATAAATAATATTGATAACACCAATACAAAAAGTCCGTTGTAAAAAAGCACACGGTTTTGTACAACTTATAAGTAGCGATAAAGCACGGAAGAAAGCAATAAACGTGGTCGCCGATACCTTCAAATTACAAAGCCTTGAACTTTATCAACGGTCATCACCTTGAATGTGCTACAAACATTTAAATAATTATCGTTCTTATAGTTACCTAGCGATTTGTCCTGGCTTCACCCTGTTCTTATACTACTAGGAGTCGACTCACCAGCTTTTAGTCCTACAAATACTTTATCTCTCTATCATTAGTCATTTCGCTTTAGTATTAAGACAATGAAGCTTGCCTATGGTAATCAATTATGGAAATCTTTTAAAGGTAAATTTTTTGTAATTAATAGTTTTTGTAATTTTTCCGCCTCTAACAATCTTTTGTGCCTAGTACACTTATATAAATAAGTGCTCTTTAACATCTTAACAAATAACATTTTATTTAGATAAAAGTGACTGTTTATCGTATTTATGTTTAAACTTAGAACATACATTTTAGTGTCATAAACATAAGCTTTTACTTCCCTCATGATTTACAATTACGCACATAAAAAATATTGGATCAAGAATTTTGTTTTCATAAATTAAACAATTATATTGATTTTGTTGAACGATCATTAAATTTACTTCATTCATCATTCTTATCAACCGCTCGGAAAGTCCTCATGAAAAATAAATAATAGTCAACGATAATTTGCAGTATTCATTAAAAATAAGTATGCAAATATTTTTCAGTTCGTTTTAACCACACGCGTTGCTGCAGTATTAATAAAATTTATCAGCTTACAAATAAACTTAAACGGAATAAAACGTGATTTTCATCTTAAGTAAAACGTACCAATAATTTACATGCTTACGCTAATTTACAGGATAACTCCACAAATATTTAAAAATCGTATCATATCCTTCTAGTAACTGCTAATATGTTTTAAAATAGAACACTATATTTGTTCCATATTTAAATATATTTCCAAGAATTGTTTACGAATAGTGTTATAACCTCTTGCGTCTTTTGTGATTACTTAAATGGTAACATAGCAATGACCATATATCTATAAGAATAAAGAAATAATGTTTTTATAAGTAAAGGTAGTAATTAACTACTGTATTGAGTTTTAAGTAAAATATTAATTTATCTCAATAATTTATTCCCCATAAACTATGTAGATTAAATAAGATCAATTAATAAAATTAAAAACAAGGTAAAACCTTCATCGATGATTAATGTTCGTGTAACAATATAATTTTCTATCAATATTTTTGCATTAATTGCTAGACAATCAGTCCCTTACCAATCAGACAATCATAAATGATTGATCTCAATGGAATTATGCAAAATTCAAGTAATCGGTAAAAATGGCATCCAGAGCCCCGTAAGGGCTACTGGCGCCTGTGTAAAAAAAAGGATTTTGGCGCTTATTTGCATACAGGCGCTTTGGATTTGTTTCCCATAAAAATTAGTCAAGAAACTAAATCCTACAAGCGTGTAACTTCGACACAGATTATTTGTATTAAGATTATGATAAATGACTTAAACATAATTACAATATATCGTTTTTTTTATTATGTCGACGATCTTGATGTCGATTTTAATATACATTTTAGTAACCTTAGAATCAAAATTGTAACCTTAATTTACTACAACGCTGTCTGAGGACGCTCAATGGATATTGCGAAGGTTGTTTTGCGAATAACTTATTGTTTCCTGAATGTGAGGTCAAATATATTTTTATCAATAAGATTTTGTTAATAATTTTTTGGTTGGTTCTATCCTTTAACCGTCAAATCTTTGATATATTTGCATTCATGTAACCTTGTCACGTTGTACATCGTGAAATAACGCCCTGTATAGATTAATTAAATGACTGAGATATAATTTCGTATTCTTCCCCTATTTTTAACCGACTTCCAACAGAAGGAGGTTATCAAGTCAATGAGTTTTTTTTTTTTTTATGTATGTTCGGACGTCGAGCAGCGAGTTCTGAACCGATTTACGTGATTCTTTTTTTGCTTGATGCAAAATAGCTGCCATTTGGTCCCATATTTACGTTTTAAAAAAACTATTTAGTAGTTTTTGAGTTATTTTTAATAAACACAAAAAAAATGGGACTTTTTTGCTTTCTCGGCTTACGTAGCCTAAACTATAGGCCCCATGAAAATTTGGGTTTTACCAGATCGTAGCTCTTTAAATGTGCTAATTTAAAGTCCGCGATGGCATATATCTATCTTTTATGGTTTTCTCATAAAAACCATTTTTTCATAAGAAAATTTTACTCGACTTTGGACGCTATTATTAGAATTCACTATGAATCCTTATCCAAATGAATATGTTCAACATAAAGAGAATTTAATGCAGATTATAGTTGACCTATGAAGGTTTTCATTTTGACCAATACTTTAGAAGATATGAAGGTTTTAAACCACGCGGAACGTGAAAAATTACAAAAACTTTCCAAATTGATCGAGACAAGTGTTTTCTTGCCGTATACAGCCTAAACTATAAGACCTACATAAAAACTATAATGTGCGATCAATACATAGTGAAATTGGCTACATAGTTGTCTTTGGTGGCATTTATCTATAATCTATGATTGTATCACAATAATATTTATTTTCTTAAAAAATTTTCAATTAAAATGCATTTTGCAAGTTACGACGCTATTATTTCGTATTCGGTATGAATCCTTATCCAAATAAATATGATTTTGCGTTAGATTATTAAACGTAGATTATAATTGCCCTTTACAGTATAAGATTCTGACCAATTGTTTAGAAGATATTACATAATTAAAACAAACTAAGCGCGTACGAAAATGCAACAGAAGCGCGCGGGCGCATAGAAATACTTATATGATCGCGGCGATGTAATATGTTTGTTGTAATAGTATTTACACGACATATCTTTCTTGACTATTGTATTTAATTAAATTAAGATATAATAATTGTTGTCTTGTAGGCCAATCAGATAAGGATGGCAGCAATATGGAGTACATATCAAGTACTTTGTTATAAATAACTGCGCTGACGAAGTCTCCCGCAACAACTAGTACTCGTATTAAATAGCTTTAATTTGTTTGTTTCACATTTCGTAGTTATAATTTTTAAAATAAACTATTTATTTCATATATTAAGATAATAAAACACAACGGAATGTTATAATGTATATGGTGTGATAGAAAAATTCTACTTTAGTTTACAGAACAGCCTATTAAAGACACTAAAAAGCTTAAAATAAAATAAAAAAAACTGCGTTTAAAAAAACCGCCTTCCAAATCCAAAAAAAACATATTTAAATAAAAAGCATAAAAAACTAAAAAGTACAAAATAACGTAGTTTAGAATAAATTAATTTTATACACCTCTTATGCAAACCATTCAGACCTTTAATATTAATAAAATACTATTATTTGTGAGCTACATCTATTTATTGATAGGTTTGAAGGCGGAGCCAAGCCTTAAACAAAATAAAACGTACTATTATATACAGCTTACTTACTGTAATACAATTTGTATACTAGAGATTAGCCAACGTAAACAAACCTAACTCACAGCGCATGTACTCGTAGGTGTTATGTATCCCTATTATATTTTACTTGGCTCCGACCTCAAACCTATCAATAAATAGATATAGCTCACAAATAATAGTATTTTATTAATATTAAAGGTCTGAATGGTTTGCATAAGAGGTGTATAAAATAAATTTATTCTAAACTACGTTATTTTGTACTTTTTAGTTTTTTATGCTTTTTATTTAAATATGTTTTTTTTGGATTTGGAAGGCGGTTTTTTTAAACGCAGTTTTTTTTATTTTTTAGTCCACTGTCTGGAAGGGGAAGTGGATTGACGGGGCAGGGGGCGCATAGGAAGAGGTGTTATATTCTTGCCGTGCGTCTCCTCCTCCGTAGATTAGGGCTAGGCAACGCATCTGTAATTGCAGATGTCTATGGGCAGGGGTCGGTTCGGTTTTTTCAGCGAATCCTAGTGGCCACTTGGTGGTTTGCCACTTTGTATTATAAAAACAAAAAACATAGGGTCTTTTAAATAGCCCTAAAATCTCCTTGCTGAACCAACTTGGTATTGTAGTTCTATCAATGTTTAAAGCTAGTCACGGTGATGGGCGAAGCAAGCGGTACATCTTCCGGTGGGATACGACGCCGGCGCATCTAACGACCACATACGACCTATCCCCACTAATTGCCACAATTCTTTTGTTCAAATTTATAACCCGTATCAAACACAATGGTTAAACTGTACCACACTCGAAGTTAGTGTGAATAATGCATATTTAAATACTCAAAAATCCCATTTTGAGGGACGTTGTTGGGTCGGTTATGGTATGTTACAGAACAATTTGTACTTTTTGCGTAACTTTTTTGCCATATGTATAAATTGTGTAATTTTAAAAACCGAGTCAGGGTCAAATATATTGTTACGAACTTAATGTGATTTTAAAAATCATTAAGTAGTTCGGGGTATAGAGAAAGAGTTAAAATAAAGGACAGTCATAACAGATTAAAAATGTTTCATGGTGTTTTTTGCAGCATCCATAAATACACATTGACGGAGTGCGTTTTATTTTTATTTGAATCCAAGGCTGCCAGTAATGCTGCTAATGTAATTCTATTAGCTAATCCAGCCAGCACTAGATATAACCTTTACCATGGTACGCCCCAGATTTGATTATAAGCTTTATTTTTTTAATAACATTATATAATTTGTTACTCATTATGTAATACTTATAAAAACTTGTACAATAACATTGTTTTATTAAAAACCACAAGTATTTTTTTTAACAGGAAAACTTAAATAAATTATCATTTATAATTAATTCTGTTAGTTCTTTTAAATCAAGTTTGTAAAATTTTAACTCAGATAAATTACGAAATACTATAAGGTCGAACAAATTGTCCAGTAGGTGGCGCTTTGTCTACTTTTATAACTGTTTCTTCTTTAAAAAATGGCACGTGCGTTAGGGAAAGAGTCCTTTATTTACTTCTTTAGTGTAGATTTCTCTCATTAAGTGTAAACTAAGGGAAATAATAATTATTAATTAGTAACTGACTTTGCCGCAGTTAATAGGTACCTAAGCTTAGTGATAAGGTGGAATTTATTCATGAATAATTGAATATTCCGCCACATTGTACAACATACAATTATTTATCTAGTTAGAGCTCTCTTTATATTCTTTAATTTTATATTAAAAGGTTAATAACAATGAATACTATTCGTTTACGCGGTTAACGATGTTTATAACACACAAATGAGCAGTTAATGTTTGTCCTTGGTAACAATCGATTGGTAATGAAGCTAGGGCCACGTCGACGTCGTTCAATAAAACTAATGTCACAGGTAACATTATATCGAGACGTTAATGAATTATTTTTCTACATCAATGTATGGTATCATACGAAACTAACGCATTCGTATTTCCACGATTTGCAAATGGTATCATTCAATTTGTATTTTCCCCCTAAATGTGTTAGGGTTCAAACCATTTTTATTTCTTCTTTTATTATTTACATATTTTTATGTGAAATACACAGTGACAATGGTGCCAAATGACTCAATAAAAAACAGTAAAACTACGAGAAAAAGCAACAGAAAAAAGAGTCTTTACAGAATTTAAATACAAATTAATTGTTTAATATTCAAACAGCTATGGTTATCTTGTCTATTCACTTAAATAATTAATTTTATTTTATCAAGTATTACGAAACATTTGTTCAAGTGGATTGTATCGAAGAGCAAACAACACGTGACATTGAAAGCATTTTATTGTCAATGCATTCAATACCGTCGTATATATTATTTTAACATATTGATCATATTTTACGACACTTTAATAAAGTGTACGTAATGTATTCCCAGATGAAAATACCAACAGTTAAGTATATAATACAAAGAAGTAATAAATTTAACGATGGTTATTCATTTTATAATTTCTATTTCCGTAAACAAAAAGTTTTTTACACTTATTGGTAAGAAATGTCTTTTGGTGAAGTCTGTGAACTTTAGTTCCAAGCTTTACCGCCAGACGGCATGGCGCGTATGACGTCAGATCTAGTTATATTGGTCTCTTGGCTGGATTCATAAAAAGCTTGCGAGAGGGCGCATTAAGGGTTACGATTCAAAGCACAATATAAGTTTTAAATACGTCAGATATTGGTATGTGTGACGGTAAACATAGGGGGGATTTAATCTTGTTACAGAATACATCGCGTTAACGGGTAGGTAAGGCCGGGCGGGAAGCCGTAGCGAAAGCGTGGGCGCAAAACACTGCTTAATGTACTGCTTACAACTGGACTGCGCCCACTCGCTCTCATCTGGGGTTGCGTTACGATGAACGTAGAACAAAGAACTAGAGGAAAATTACACCAGATAACTGTAATAAAACGTAAAAAAAAATTGAAGCATTAGATGTCCCTGTACAATCATTAAAATTAAGAAATATTACACGTTTATCGATGGTCCAATTTTTCATATAATTGGCAACTTTCATTATCTGTATGTCAGCAATGTCAGTTCCCTGCTCCGACATACTTTGATTTCTAATCATAAGTAATCAATCACGATGTCGTCTGTTGAAGATAAGAGTTAAACTTTCTAAATGTTAAAAACAAAGGTCCTTAACACCGAGTCAACGGTCACCGTTATGTCGATGAACTTTCTCACACGAAACCCCTCCAATCTTTCAATCTTAAACTACCCTCTAAAAATTACGTTTTAATTTTATTTTAATAGAAGCATTCAAAGTATTAAGATGTGATTTAAATTAGTTTCACTCAAGCCGCTTGTGTCATTGTCAAGATTTTCCAATGTTTATCTTCGAATATGGTTCATACCGTTATCATTTAGGACATTCTAGACTTTATCTGACCGGATAAGATATATCATCTCTTTTGTTTTTCTCACCGTCGTTTCAATATATTGCCGCGAGATTGCATAGACACACGCTAATTTACATAAGAATAAAACGTAAATAGTTTGCACAAGTGTTCAATAGTAGTGACGAAATTATCCAACTTTGTGGAAGGAATTTTTTTCCATCGAACATTCTAGAAGTGCTAGAAAAAAAGACTCATGATGGTGTGGCCGATGTACCCAATATTATTAGATCCATCATATAGAGACAGATCTTGTAAGTTTTATATCCTTATATTTGCCTTTTGATAGAATTGCCTGATACAGACCAGTTGAATTTTAATATTGCTCTAATAATTTCAGCTTAGAGTACATTGTTGATAAACATAACCTATGTTTAACTTTAAAATCTAACCTAAAAAATGGAGCAAAGAGATATTATACATAGAGGTAGCACTCCATACTAATTTGACGTTAAAAAGCGTGCCAAAAAAGAAATTATTAAAAAAAAAAAACTTGCCAGTATCATGAAAAAAAATTCCAAGTTTGGGCAATTGTGTGATTTTTTTACATTTTTAAAATAAACAGTAGAATAAACTAAAACATTCATTAAAACGTTAATTATCGTTTTTCATTATTATTATTTTATTTAAAACAATTTAAATCCAAACAATTTTTAACAAAGACCATTTTTGTTTTATGGTTGTTATAAATGTTTAATTAGCGTTTTAAAAATATTTCTATTAATTATTATATTAAACTTTAGTAAATACTATGAAATACAATTTAAATTTGAGAAAAGAGGTTACACTCGGTCGACTTTTTATGTCGGCAAATGTAATTTAGAGGTTAACACTTAGGGAGATTTCCCTACATTGGACCTCCGGAGGTCAAAGAAAATGCCTCACTTTTAGGTATCGAGTGTTCCATCTACAGTATAATATATCTTTGAAATGGAGGTTATATTTCTGAAATTTGATGTCGATGAACAGATACTTATTGACCGTACATATACAGTTTTACTTTGTTTCACATTATATCAATGTTTTGTTTTTAATTCTAAAACAATTGTCTGATTGTAATTAGAATATAATTTTTATGGAAGTCGCCGGTGCGTGACTAAGCGGCGTACGTTTCGAACTTGACCCACATCTCTCAAGACTCTATTGTCTCTGCCCGGCCTCGATCGCACGATACACAGCACAGCCGTCCTGATGCACTCGCCACACACCTTCTTACAACCTTTCCTCATTAATCCATCCGAAATAATCAAAACTATTTCCTTCTTACGTTCAGTTCTCTCACGGTACTCGCAAAACATGCTCGGATACGTAGTAAGTCAATTTTCATTCAATTGTGAACTTTCCCAACTTTCATTTTAAAATTTACCGGTTTCTGAATAGTGAATCCCGTTACCACGGCATTGCCCCAGTGCGCCGAATGACCGACAGTTTCCGTGTGTCCGATTTGAACATCGTTATGTAGTTTACTGGGCTATTTACATTTACTTTTTCTGCTCATTTATTACCTTAATGACGTTATTTTTTTTTTACTGTCATCATACACGAGGGCGATGACACTTTGTGTTTGAATTAACTGTAAAACTAATCATGCGTTATTAATAAATAGCTTTACCTCCTTTCTTATCTACATCGTAATTTGTGACGTCAAAACAGGACTTTGATCACCTCAAAAAACCCAACGCCACAAAATAATTCACTGCCTTCGTCAGCAAACTTAATATTTAAAGAAGACCCTTATTACTCTGTAAAACCATAAATAATATCAATGTCTTTGTTATTGTGTTCGCAGGGATGTCTCTGGACGAAGGCAGACAGTCCCAGCGGCCGTACCGGTATGGCATGGTGCTGCTGTGCGCGGGCGCACTCATCAACTGGCTGGGCCTGGCCGAGGACTACGCGGAGCCGGTGCGCTACGTCGGCGTGGCGTGCATCGTAGCCGGCGCCCTGCTCATCTGCGCCGCCATGTGCTGCTGGCTGCAGTCCCCCGCAAGGCAACCACAAAACGACCGCGCATCGCCTGACACCCACCAGGTAACTTAAAATTTCCAAATGTTTATTTTGTCAACATTGAGCTGTGAGTCATACGTGTGACCTGCAAGAAAATATAAACATATAGTAACAATTTTCATGTTGAGACAATCGATCACTGTGGCTTTAATATGTCCAAATAAAATATCTATAGACAACGATAAAGGGATAAACGATAATACTATTTTAAAAATAAAACTGATGACATCGTTTTCTCGAACAAACTATATGGACTAACTCGATTTGATACTCGTCGACTTTAATACAACACTAAAAAACATATATTATGTAAAAAAATAAAGTATTTTTTTCTAGAGCGAATGTAAACACACTTTTTTACTAAATAATTGTGAAAGTAGGTGAAGAATGGTATACGGTAGCAAGTTAAATAAATGTGTAAACTAATACCGGTTAAAAATCTGCTTCGTAATCGTAATTCTGTTATACTTTCTTTTCTTGTTACTTGTGTCCTAAAACGTACTTTTGAGCTCTAAGGATTGTAACTTTAAGTTGGATCATTCTTTTGACCTTTTTAAGTCTTTGTTCTGAATCATACAAATTGCAATAACGGATCCGCGAACAAAAAGAGAAAGGGATTTGCACGATTTGAACAATAATTAAGTACCATTGTGCTTATTCATTGTACATTACTTATTTATTTGAATATCTTTATCAAAGGTTTCTAATGTTAAAAACACCTCTAAGATATTGCGTTTATATTATAGGACAAAAAAATACAGTTTAAAACAGAGACCTTGCCGTCAATACCCAGATATTTAACGTATAATTTTTGATTATTTCAGATTGACGATCCCATCCACGTGATATCGATGCCGGACGAGGAGACAATGCAGCAGAAGCCGCCAGACTACGAGACGGTGGCGGGAGCGCCGCCCACCTACGACGACGCCATCAAACTGAACCCCGCGCGGCTGCTGCCCGCGACCAGCAGCGCGCGTCTGGAGCCTTCCACCGCCGCGGACGCGCCCACCATACCCGGCCAACTGGACGACAGCCCTGCGCCCGCGCCGCCGCTCGCGCCCGTGCACCTGCCGCACGGCCGCGCGCAGACGCAAGTCCCCAAGACACCGCCGCCGCCCTACAGGCCGACGCACGCCATCAGATGAAAGCCAGGCCGCCGGCGACCGAGTGTGCTAGTACTTTAAATCGACTGCGTTTCATGTGATGAGACTTGTAAATAATCATCGAGCGTTCCCCGGGTCTCGAAAGCGTACATATCCATTGTTGAAATATTGCGGTATTATTTTTTTGTACGTCTGGCATATCCACATGAAACTGTTATTTTTTTTAATTTATGTAGGCTGTCAAACTTAAGAGCGATGCGTACTTATGTGATATTAAAATGTTATAATTAGTTACTTAATATAATTTTTACTGTATATACTAAATAGTTTTAATCAAAGCTGAAAGTAATGAAAAACTTCCATATTTCAGTGGAATAGTAACGACGAGCATATAGGGGTATAGGTAATAAAGCAATAATTTATAAATATTTACAAATAATAAAAAGAAACCAATAGAATTGTTTGTTCAGGTACTTTATTGTATATTTATAAACATTGTGTAGTATTGTGCCATTCATAGAAAAGCTACGTAAACTAATGTAAACACGGCAGCCGCCTGCAGTATTCATCTCTTATGTTATTCAGGTTCGTTATTGGTCATTTAATTTATTAATATTGTACAAAGCAAAGTTAACTGATAAAGATTTGTTTCCTAAGTTATATTGGCTTCATTAACTTATTAAAAAATTAACTTTCTCGTTTCAAATTCGTTGTTTAAAATTATATATTTTTGTATATTGGCAACACTAGTGTAAATGACTGATTCGACGAGTGAAATCGATTTTTAAGCAATGACTAAAATGAAATGTACACACTGATGCACGTACACGTATACATTCTATGTTTGGTTGTATTTAACACGTTGTACTTGACTACATAGATGTATTTAGTGTTTAGTGATACTGACTCGTTTCAAAGTTATTCTAGTCCTCAACTTATCGACTAAAATACTTGTCATTTAGTCACCAACATGCATAATTATTTGTAATTTGTACACATCGTTATTGCACAACTTGAATGACGTTTTGTTTAGTACCGTGCTTAGTTTATACGACGAAACCATAAAACTTAGTCGAGGTTATATAAATACTGGCTAGTTGCTATTTTTTATATAATCCCGGCATAAGATTTTTACATTGAAAATTACAACCTGTCGACTTAAATATGATCCCACATTAACCTACGTAACGTTAATTAACACTTAATTGCATAGTTGAAGGTTTTACAAAGTACAACAAAAACAGCTGAATAATATTTATTTTCTTGACAAACAAAATTAAAAACAATAGACACTATATTTTTTATTATTTACAATAACATGCTCAATATTTGTGAATATTGTATAATCTACTAATAACTAACATGTAAATTGCAGTTGGTCTGAAGTAACGACACCAACAGTATTCATCGATTGCATTAACAGTATTTTTAGCGCGATTTGTATTGTCAAGTCCGTTTAAAAATACTGTTAATGAATCAATAATCATTCTGGAAACAAAATGAACTGAAGAAACTCCTAATTATTACGAATTTCTGCTTCAACTGTTTTCTTTAAAGTAAAATATAACGGCACCATGGTAATATAATTATTGTAGTAATTATTTTTTGTTACCATTGAGCGTACTAAACTTAAAGTGGGACCAATTCCTATAAATTAACTTTATTGTAACGATCTAAAGTTTCGTTCACTTGCAACACTTTGTGATTGCGAGTTATTTTTGATTTAAGTGTTTTACTATGCTGAAGTTGTGCATTTATTATTTGTACATTATACAAAGCTGCGAAAATTAAGTGTACATACAAAATAAATGTTGTTGCAATGATATTTGTGTTTTTTTCAATAACTAAACTGTATTAAAAGAAAACTACAATCATCCTGATAGCTAATGTTCTCGATCATTCATACCCACTGAGGGATCATCTCTGATCGCAGTACTGCAGGGTGGGACTAAGACTGATTTTCAGAAGATTTAAAAGTTTTATCGGGTGCCGATGGAATGGAATATGTATTGTTAGCATTGATTATCACAGAATGCCTTTTAAGATTTCCTTCTTCGCCTTCAAAGAGTATATCGTTTATGAACTTTTCCGCCAGTCGTCTTTGATCTGCTGTCATCCGCTCCAGTTTGTACGACCAGTTTATTGCCATTACTTCGTATTCATTCTCAGGTCTTTTCGAATAGTCCCTGGTTGACATCATAAAGTCATGACAGGAATCCTCCTCATTTCGGTTCTCTTTCTTATTTCGTTTCACTGACTGTGAAGATTTCGGTAAGGAGATTGACGATTGTGATGAAGACGATTCCTAGAAAACAAAATTAGAAATATTGATTTGTTTTTTTCTGTAGACGAAGTACTTGAGTAGCATGTGATGATACATAAGGGTAAGGTTCCGCCGAACAAGTGTCAAAAGATTTAATGCGACAGTGACGTGAAAGTGAAGAAAACATCAACGCTATCGTAGCGAGAAAGTGACGAATAAGAATAACGAATATAATAACTAGATATGTGATTTGTTTTGGATCCAACCACTAATAAAATAATTTATTGGATAACGTTAAATAAGTTTTTAGTACAAAAGAAAATGTATTTTCTCATGATTGCAAGCAACCCTATGACACCAAACCCATCCATATGCATCTCCATATCAAATTCTTAAAAAACTGTTGACTACCTATACTAATTAGGACATTCTGTTGATTTTATATGGGAGGTCATATTTGTTTCAGAACAAAATACAAAAATGCACCTAACACTTTAATAAAAAAAAACAAAGACGTCAGTGGTCGCGTTTACCGCCAATTTACCGGTAAGACAAATGTCGGCTGCGCAACCAAGACACAGGGTACCTTCGTTTTTCTATGCATATAAAGTTATAACAAACGGGGCGCTGAAAGTCGATGTCCTTGGCTGCCAAAATATTTGAAAAGAACTATACCTCCATAACATTTTATTAATGAGTGGCAAATGATTATTTCAGAAAATGGTGAGTGTGTCCTTACCCTTATATTGTGTAAAAAGTGTCATACAATAATAAACAATTCTGATAGTTACTTGTTCATCTACTATAGTGCTAAATTCTTTCTCTTCATCATCTGCATCCTCTTCATAAATAAATTTTAAATGATTATAGAACCATAATGACGGTACATACGTACTGTCGGAACCAGAAGCCATGGACTTTAAAACTTTGTTCTCTTCACGCTTGAAACTGGTACGTAAAATGTTTATTTTTTTCTTTACATCGTTCACAGTAATGTTTGGGCGAATCATTTTCAATAAATTTGTCATTTTTGTGAATGCTCTTTTTCTTTTCCATTTGTCCGTATAATCTGGCGAATTTGTATTCCATAAAGTTGGTAACTCACGGTAAATTGATATAAAATATGAAGTAAATTCTTTTTCTGACAAACTCAGAACATCCTCCATATCCTCCATGCTTGTGTCTACCATACTCCAGTCTTCAGCTTCAGGGTGCCGCTGAAATACGGAATAAAATGAGATAATGTTTGACAAACACCGAACACTTTTCTGTACACGTCGGTTCAATCAAGCCACTAATGTTAGGTTAGGTTCAAACACGACAACCAAAAATTATTAATCATAAGTATTCAAACATATCAAACATGATTGTTGTTTGATATTATAGTCGGCAGGGAACATTTAGGTATAATAATGGCAGTTTTTATTTTTGACATTGGCAGGTGATTAGAAGCTTTAGGGTTACCAGTACGCACTTATATAGGCAAACATCAAACATGGATCTCTGGCCCGGCGGGAGAGGCGCTACTGCTTGTGGATCGGTGAGAATATATTAAAAAATGTATGGACCTACGACATGGGCCATAGAAAATGACATTTAAAAATAGGCCCTAATGAGCTGTCTCAATTTAATTAAACTTATGCCTCCCGGGCCAGACAATTTGTCGATCTATAACGGTCAAAAATCCTGTTCTATAGGCTATGAAAGATCCTTGACGAACATTGACTTAATACTTCTTCTTCTTTAGGTCGAATTGCTATACGAACGGGGAGATGTTGTTTCGGCTAAGTCCGTTTTTATCGCGAACTCGGTTTAATAATGCTAGAGCACAGAAAATCTCTTCCTCTTTATGCATTAACGAACGAACTGTACTTTGACAAATTGACCAAAGATAATGTAAAGTTGACTTTGACATTACTGTATTTTCTTTGATTTTATATTTTTATAAAAACAAAACAAACCATTTTAGAGATTTAAAGATCTCCATTTTATAATTATAATCATTAAAACATCATCATAAATTTGTTAGCAAACAATAGTTTAAAAAGCAAAGCAAACCACATTTATGAAAAATATGCCAGTTGAATTAAATAGTTTAACTGAAGGATGGCTGGAATTAGAAAGTGATCCTGGACTGTTTACTTTGTTATTGGAAGATTTCGGCGTAAAGGGTGTCCAAGTGGAAGAAATTTATGACTTACATAAGCCTTTGGAAAGTCCTGTGTATGGATTTATATTTTTATTCAGATGGATAGAAGAAAGGCGTTCGCGTCGAAAATTTGTCGAACAAATAGAAAGCTTCGTACGTGATGAGGAGACCATCAATAATATATTTTTTGCGCAACAGATGGTGCCGAACAGTTGCGCAACCCATGCGCTTCTTTCTATTTTACTAAATTGTCCTAATCTTCATTTAGGAGAAACTCTAAGTAGACTAAAGGTATGTGAACACTATTTTATTCTACGCCACAAATTGATTCATAACTAAATCAAATACAAATTAATCATATAAAAAATTTGAATTTAACTTTTTTAGCATCATACATTAGGTATGAATCCAGAGAACAAAGGCTGGGCGATAGGGAACACTCCCGAGTTGGCTTGTGCTCACAACTCTCATGCCATCCCACAAGCAAGGAAAAAGGCTGATAAAAATGCTGGGGTCTCCACAGGACGATTTACAGGTTTTATTTTTGATATATTACTAATTTAATGACAAATATTGTTATAGTTGCCTTCTTTTGCACAAGTATTGTAACATGATTCATTAAAACTCCCATGTTTTAGGTGAGGCTTACCATTTTGTGAGCTTTGTGCCCATCAATGGTCATCTGTTTGAGTTAGATGGCCTAAAGCCATATCCCACCGACCACGGTCCTTGGGCGACCGATGAGGATTGGACAGACAAATTTCGTAGAGTAATGGCAGAGAGACTTGGTAGAGATGCTGGGGAACAGGTCCATGATATAAGGTATTTTATTTACCAAAGCCTGCTTTCTTCAAATAAAAACACTAAAACTGGGTATAATGTCCAGTAGTATACTTAAAGGAATGATATATTTTAAGTGTTTTAAAAAATGTGTTCAGGTTCAACCTCATGGCTGTTGTTCCCGATAGACGAATAGCTCTGACGCACAAGTTGCAGTCACTGGAAATGAACCAGAAGAGGGTGAAGGAGGCTATTTCGAAGATAAGCAAACATTTACGACATTTGTTGAACAAAAACAGAGAGTTGAATGGTAATTAAACATTAAAATTAAACAATAACATGTTAATATCACATTATTAACTATGAAAATGTTTTTGTATATGTTTCTTCTGTAGAGACACAGATGAACACACTATAACATTTCTTCCAGAAGATTCTGCGTCACAAGTGAGTGACAGCTCTCTGATAGATACAATACAGATCACGGAAGAGGCGATACTCAATGCTATTGAGTCATCTCAGGCGCAAACATTCGATATTGACTACACAAATCCCATCACTATTGAAATCGGAGCCTCTGATAGACCACAGCAAGATAATAGCTTAGCATTAGGTATCAAAATTACCGTTACACTAGTTACAAGCGGCTTCGTCCGCGCGGAATAAATAAATTTTATATTAATATAAATATTATTTATTTGCAGTGGATCCAATAGAGCAAGGGGACACCGTTAAGTTTGTAACACTGGACAGAGATTGTCACATCTTAGATGATGTAAGTACACTTCTAATTACTTTATATGTTCTGTGCCATATTTTTTGTATGACCTATGTGCAGTGGGTTGATGATATATTTTTCCAAGATATATCCGACGTCGACGTCAGCGCTGGTGCGCAGCAGTGAGATGGCGGTGCTGGTGTCGTGCGAGGGAGCGGAGCAACTGTTTCGACTCAAGAAGCTGCTGCTGACACAGCCCGAGCTGGCGCTGCTGATGGCCAACATCGTCGCCGAGGTGCAGGCTTGCCAGCAGGCGCTCAACGATGAGAATGATAAGAGAGATATGTATAAGGTAACATCTTATAGTTGATTTTTTTCCCTGTCTTTATATTTATCAGACGTGATCTATTTATGACATGATCATATTGTTGTTGGCAACAGAGTTGGTAACCCATGGCTTCATTAGACCGATGTAACGCAAAAATCGGCCTTACGCCGAAGTAATTATCGCGAACTCGGTCTAAAGAAGCTATAGGATTACGGTAAAAGTGTATGGTTATAATTGTATATTGTGCAGGTGGACGACTGTCGACGCACGCACAACTATGACGAGTTCATCTGCACGTTCCTATCGATGTTGGCGGAGCGTGGCGCTCTGGCGGAGCTGGTGGCGGCGCAGCTGGAGCGCGGCCGCAGTACGCGCGCGCGTCGCCGCCGCCCGCGACCGCGACCCCGTGCGCGTCCCCGCCCGCGCCCCCGCGCGCGCAAGTGACGCCGCGGCACATAGTGATAGTGTCAGTTATATGTGACGTGTGTAGTGCCGAACCAGGCAATAGCTAAAGTGAGACGAGAAGTATACGAAGTTGGTGGATTACTGCGTAAACTGTATATAACGTCGCTCAAGGGACCGAGCATTTTCTTATATCGAGTGACTAAAACATGATCTTACATTTCTATAAACAACTTAAATGTTTTTAATGCCCCATTTGCAATGTTAAATAGAGTCAGCACGACGTTGTATGGAGTGTATCAAGGTAAATCAAACCAAGTCAAGCAATTGGGATGTTATATGGAGTTCGACCTTGTATTGTGTGTCGTTATACTGCATTTGAATAATTTGTCTTTGGTTTTCCAATTTTTTCTTTATATAATTTTGTGATATTCTGCGTGCCAGTATGACATTTTTTTATAACTTAATCCTGGAGATTATTTTGATTAATGTATATGTTTATTACATGAAATAAAACAATATATAAAAACGAATGTTTTATTAGTATCTACGAACAGCGCCGTATTTACATTGTGATTATATTGTTAAGGAAATGTAACAACAACAATAACAATATTGTATGCATGCATGCACTGAGGTCCGTGCTAGGACCGCTCGCATACAAATTGCACTCAATAGAACAAAACCTCATCGGAACACTATATGTAAAATAATGAAAGTCAAATGCCCTCTTGTATGACTTTATAACGCAATAGGATAATAGGATATAATAATTTAATAGAAAATGTTTAAGGGCGATTGACTGGTAACTGTAAACTTTAAGATTGGACACAAGATTTGTATGCAATTGATTAAAAGCTGGATCTATCATTAACCCAAATACAAAGGCAGGAAAATAAAATATGTATCATTACATTTTAGAACACATTGACTACAGAAATAGTAAAGCAGTAATATAGATTTAAAGATATTTTATAAGATTACAATATCCAAATTTTGTACTACAGAAATCCTACATGATATTAAATATTTCAATAGCACCTATTAATAAAAGTATAATGACAAAAGCAGCAGAGTCCATAATTTGTCTTCAATTATAATAATAATAATTTAACATGGATATTCTATTTTCATAGAAATTGTATTAAATATCATATTACAATTCAATATTTTATTCATAACTAAAAGTTTGATAGTGAAAGATTAAATAAGCAAAAATATTTTCAGGATTTTACTGCATTTGTTACAATATGCTTGAATTAACAAGATGAGTTTCATAATAGGTGATAGATCTATATCCACATATATTTGTAAAAGCACAATAATATTTTCTGGTAACATTTAATATCTTCACACCAAGTAGATGTTAAGAGGCAATTCTTTAAGCACAATGTTTGAACAAGCGATATCAATCAATACTTAATATAACAATAAATTTGTGATTAATTTATAATATCTAGGACACACAGCGTTTAGATTATAATAAATTACCTTTAATTTGTATTGCATCAAGAAGGCAAGCGGCGTCGACGTACATATGATATCACAGACTAACGGAAACTTGACGTCAGGGAACTTACACTACACTATGGCACTAACACACTGCGGGCTACCACACAACACACGGGCTACTAGTAATGCTTGACACTTGCACCTCGCCGATACACATACAAACACACCATAAAGGCAATAAATAACACCCAAAACTATATCCTCACACTTGTTACATTTCAATGACAATATAATCTCATCTACGTCTATGGGCATTTCAACAATATATTCCCGCACTATGAAAAAAAAAAAGAAATAATACTAGATAATATAACAATTGATATAATTCATTTTGTGTTTGAAGTAAGGAGGAAATGGCAGTAGCACCAGTGGCATGACAGAACGCGCCCCCGGGGTTCACAACCGAAACTTATTGCTATTACGACTAAGTCAATATTGCACTACGCTGGCTGGCTGCAATTTCCGACTCCCCAATTAAGGCGTAACCAAATTAAACCACATTATTTTTGAGCGAAATAAAGAATCCCATCGCTTTAAAAAACTAATTCATGGTACTTTTTATTATAAAATAACGCTTAATTAAATTTGATCAAAATAAAATCATCGAAAATTTGACTAACAAAAAAAAATCTACATCAAACCTTAGCACACTATCCACTACAGCATACATTCATAGATAAGGAACAATATCATCAATCGATAATTTAAACATAACGTCCGCCTTCGACACCGAGCACACACAGGAGAATATTATCTTATACGCTGCACTACACACGTTGATTTCATTAATGTATCAATAATATAACATTCTGAATAATTTAAAATGTTTAGACCGTATTCTGTGATATGAAGCTCGTAGTGAAGGAGGGCACGCGCAGTGCTCAGTGGTCGGTAGTGGGTAGTTGCGTGTGCTCGGCTCACTAACGCTAACTGTAGCCTAAAGAACACAATACCGGCCTAGAGGCTTCAACTGTCGCTCGCGCTCACCGCCTCCTTGTCGTCGCTCGCTGTGGGCGCGTCAGAGGTCGCTGTGGGCGCGTCGGAGGGCGCTGTGGGAGCGTCAGAGGGCGCTGTGGGCGCGGCGGCGAGAGACTCCTCCTTCTCCGCGACCTTGCTCAGTTCACCCAGACCGGGGATGGCCAGGTCTTTTAATTGTCTTTTCTCTATCTCCGCTTTGAATTGTTCAATGTCTTGAGGACTGAAATAATTAGTTAATAAATATACTTCAGTTTCAAATGAGTAAAATGATACATTAGCATATGTTTGTATTGGGTGTTGGATTTTTGTGGTCGTGTAGTTGTCTCGTCTTACCTAATCTGTACGAAGAGTATGCCGTTGATGAGGTTGAGCATGTCTATGACGGAGACCATGGCGGGCGGCTGTATGTGCAGCGGCGGGGCGTGCGGCGCGTGCGCGGCGTGCTGCGCGTGCGCCGCGGGCCGCGCGCTCGCCTCCGCCAGCCGCTTCTGCAGCACCACCGCCTGCTGCGTCAGGTGCCGCAGACACTCCGACGACTCGCGAGTCTTCTCGTGCTTCTCACCCAACTGATACACAACATTAATTATTTTTAACTAACTTCCAAAACGAGGTACTCAATTCGTCTGTATGTTGTTTAAAAGATAAAGACAGTTTTTTTTTCTGGATTTTTTTCTTTTTTAAAGTATTTCTTTTTACTTATGCTTGACGGAATTAAATGTAAATGTAAAATAATTACTGCATTCACTTTGTAAGTATACCAAAACTATGAAATGCAATACTTTGTTGAAGATGTAAAACTGTTGTGTGAGTGTATATTGTACTGACGAGCTGCTTGTATATGGAGTAGGTCTCCTTCTCGTGGTGCAGCGCGGCGCGGAAGTCGCCGAGGCAGGAGAGCGTGCGCGCGAGCAGATGGCGCGCGACGGCCGCCTTCAGCGAGCGCGCGCCGTGCGAGCTGCGCGTCACCGCCAGCGCGCGCTCCGCGAACCGCAGCGACAGCTCGTACTCGCCCACCGCGTGCAGGATCAGCGCTATGTTGCTCTATACACAATTATTTACGTCACCAAATTGCCCATGTTTTTCTTGGAAGTCTATAGCTATAAAATGTTTGAGGCGGCAAGGAGCAACGTGCACCATAGCTCATAAAGAAGAATTAAGCTCGACTGGTCGGATGTCCAAACGCCACTCAAATTTAGCGTCGCTTAAAATTTAAGTGCTGTCGCAATTAATCGAGATCGCCGTAGAATTTGGAGTTGAAGATTGGACTTAACAAGTAAGACGCTCTTAAATATTTGAGTGGCGATTGAAAATTCGGTCGTACATTAAACAACGTGAAGTAAAAAAAAATAAAAACGTTTAAATAATGTGTACTAACGTCGAGCAGCGCCATCTCGGGATGGTTCTCACCGCAGACGAGCAGCGCGAGGTAGCGCGCGCGGTACAGCAGCTTGAGCGCCGTGCTCACCTGCCCGTTCGCGAAGCAGTACAGCGCCAGGTGAGACTGCACACATACACACACCTTAGCAACACGATGCATAAACAATACACAAGTTTATATGTCACACATTGTTACAGACAATAAGGAAACTATAAAAATTAAAAAGTATGAAATAGCAAAAGAAAATAAAAAAATATCATTAGCACGAATAAGTCGAAAAATAAATAAGTTTAATGCATTTTTTTAATATGCAAAATATATATTGGTCCTTCGAGCCGGATGTGATTCGTGGTCATCAGGTCGAAAATGAAAAATCAATGACACGTCAAACAAATTATGACAGTTTTCGACGTTTTCCTTTCAGTTATAAATGAAGAGATTTTTTTTACACATACACAATTAGCACTGTAATCCATCGCTGGAATATACTCGAAACACTGAAATACACTGGAATACACTGGAAAACACGAGAATTTACTGTAAAATTCTTGCTAAAATTCTCCAATGATTTCCAATTGCAATCCAGAGTTATACTGTATTGCTGGAATGGAATAATGTGATGACTAACGTATTCAGTGATGGTGTAAGGATGGTCGATGCCGTTGACGCGCTCTGACATGAGCGCTGCCTTCTGCTGGTACGCCATGGCGTCACGGTGGTCTCCGGTGACGTAGCAGAGGCGCGCCACCATGCGCAGACACTGCGCGATCTCGCCGTGCATGGCGCCGTACACGTTGTTGAGGAGGTTCAGCGCCTCCAGGATCAGCTCGTGGCCCTCCGCCACCGCACCAGACTGGATCTTGCTCTGACCCGTCGTGTAGAAGTTGTACGCGTCAGACGCCTGTCACCATACAAATCACCACTTAATTGTGGAACTAACACATTATTAAAATTAAAAAATAACATGGCCTAATTAAGTTTTTTTTATTCTACTTTGCTGATAAACGATAGGTTAATCGAGTCCTGTGAATCGATTCATACAATTTAATATTGTTATATACTGAACTAGCGACCCGCCCTGACTTCGCGCGCGTGCAATACTGATACTAAATACGCTACCAAAATGCACAAAAAATTTAATTATTTACATCACAAGATTAGAAACTTAAATAATAAGAATATTTCTTCACTATTCAATGGATGTTACTATACATATAAACTATCCTCTTCCTCTATTAAAAAAAAGCATCAAAATCTGTTTTGTAGTTTTAAAGATTTAAGCATACATAGTGAAATAGGGACAGAGAAAGCGACTTTGTTTTATACTATGTAGTGACTGACCCTGGGGTTGATATGTTTGACGACGGGGAAGATGTTCATGATGTCGGCGGGCGTGAAGGGCGCCTTGTTCTTGTTGTCGAAGTCGTACTCCCGCAGCAGGATCTGCAGACCCACCTTCAGCGCGAACGACCTGAACACACGCAACACATAAACCTACCAGCCTAACTCAAGCTGTAACCTAAAGGGGTAGGCAGAGAACACGGACCTTTAAAGATCTATATTTTAGCGTTAATAATATTGGTATAAATCGTACCTGAGTAAGGATATCTTCTGCAAGCCATGCTTCTCTATGACGACATCCATGTTCTCGGCGTTCAGTTCGTAACCCCAGTACGCCTGTTACAAATAAAGTTGTACAACAAAACCTTTTTTGTACATCAAAATATGCACTTTTATGTATTTCAAATTTCAACACGTTCAATGCCATCGTAATGTTTAGAGTTGACTTTTATAACCAAAAATCAAAAGGTCTTCCGTCCGGTATCGTTCCCGGTTGAAAGGTAACATTTTTTTTTATAGGTGAAGAGGCAAACGAGCAGCGGATCAACTAAATCAATTGGTCCAACGCCCACGAACATCTGCAACGCCAGAGGCACCACAAATGTGATGCAGGCCTTTGAGGGAGGAGTACGCGTTGCCGCGCTATATAGCCTTTGCAATTATGTTAAATAGTTTTAGGATTTACCTTAAGTTCATGTTTGATCTGTGCGAA
>QDHC01005994.1:653566-755645 GCA_013186455.1 Papilio dardanus tibullus | reverse complement strand
GTGCATGAAGTGTGTGAGGTGCATGAAGTGTGTGAAGTGCATGAAGTGTGTGAAGTGCATGAAGTGTGTGAAGTGCATGAAGTGTGTGAGGTACACGAGGTGTTTGAGGTGCATAAGGTGTTTGAGGTGTGTGAAGTTACCTTGAATATGGCGCGCTCGCGCAGCAGGCGCTCGGGCAGCGTGGCGCGCGGCAGCTCGCGCGTCGTCTGCAGCTCCTCGTTCCAGTCGCGCGTCTGTCCCGGGATGTGCTCCTCGTAACCCAACTTAGATGAGAACGCTGATGAAGTACAGAACAAAAGGTATTAAACATTAATTTAATAACATTTTTTGCATATCTTATTACAAATAATAATTATGCAAAAGTTTGTACAATATAAGCAACTCAATACCGAAGACATTATCTTAATTGTAGTGAACGCAACTATATAATGGCTAGTCTACATTATTCTATCATTGAATTCAACACTGGATTGCATCTGGCAGTACTGAATACCAAATTGAGTTGGGTTGTAGTCATACCCTACGGCTTCATTATTCCGAGTTCGCGATAAAAACGGATTTACGCCGAAGCAAAATCTCCATTTTTATCGCGAATTCAGTCTAATAAAGCCGTAGGGATACAGTTTAATCATCTGGATTGTGCCTGTGTACATATTACTTACTATCTTCAGCGCGTATAGCATCCACAGTGTGGTCGATCATAGGCGCGGCCCACTGGTACAGCTGGTAGGGCGTGGCGACGCGCTCGAAGGGGTGCTTCTGCATCCTCTTCTTCTGCACCAGGGCGAAGTTCCGCTTGAAGGCAGGCGAAACTATGCTCAGAAGTTCTATCAGCGAGTGGCACAACAGGGACGGGCTGGATGGACGAGGGTTGAATACATCGTCCGTGGACCTGACGAAAAAAAAAACATTTTTTATTACTTGATCACTATAGTAAGGGTTCACGGGTATGGATTACGTCACATACAGTAACCTTGGTATGGGTAATTTGTTTTTTATGCAATATACTGTTAAAATGGTCGTTACCAATTGCTCAAGGTCATCTAAGGGTTACAAACGGATTCCTTATGTATAGATTGAATATGAGAAATCTTTATTTTGGAGCTATTTATGACGACTTTAACCACTCTGCGTGCAGTTACAACTATATTGTATGGATATTGTACAGTTACGATTATGTCGTATGTATGTAATTGTATGTTACTGGTTGAGGTAGAATCCCCTTGGGCAGGCGGTGATGTGGAAGTGGCGGTCCTCGAGCGTGACGACGTGCAGGTAGAGCAGGTCGCCGCACATCTTGCGCGGCCCGGGCGGCGGGTTCCATCCAGATGTTGTTAGCACCTAACATTATATTTTAATCTATACTTAATATTATAAAGAGAGACACTTTGTATTTTTGTATATTCTGAAATAACTCAAGAACTACTGGACCGATTTCAAAAAATCTTTCACCATTAGAAAGCTACATTATCCCAGCGTAACATAGGCTATATTATTTAATTCCACGCGGACGAAGTCGCGCACAGCAGCTAGTTTGTATGACAAATTTATGTTATTTTGTACATTATAAATTAACAATAAAATGTTAATATGTACAGAAAATAACTTATGCACGGAATTATAATTGCCAATGTAAATTAATTTGAAAACGATCAATTAAAATTCAAATGTAGGCAATTGATATATTAGCGTTTATCTTAAAATTATAATTTTAAATTAATAAATAGTGTTACCTTAAGACATTGTGGTGCTTTATTTTCTTTAGTAAGTCCTGGATGTAGAGGCAGCAGGGGGCGCTCCGTGCTGCCGGGCATTATGTAGTCTGGAGGTGTGCAGTCTACACTCTCGGGACGGGATTTCTTCTTTTCTGTAACACGGTCATTGTCATATTTAAAATTACTCTACTCTTCATTCTCTATGGCATTTTGAGTACGAAATGGAACAATTTTAATCCAATAGATACTGTTCAAAAGCTCATATGTTCACAATTTTGTTCTCTGTTACTTGCCAGTCTTTATTTGATTCTAGTGTATAAAATTCAGTATTTTAAATGTGCGTTAGGAACCACCTAAGTAATGTCCTTTAAGAGTTTTTACTTTGTCTATTAGTTATTGGTACAATCGATTTTATATACTTACCAAGTATATCTCCTTGAGTGATAATATTTAGGAAAGCGAGCGAGCTGCACTCCTGTCCTACGTACGCGTCCATGTAGTCAATGGACTTGAGTAAGTCCCGCACATGACGCACGTGGATACGAGCTTCGCGCATAGTATATGGCTCCTCTACCACCTGGAAATATATAAAGATAATATTAATATATGTGACTGTAAGTAATTGATAATATGTTACATTATTTTTCAAAAAAATTCAACATAATCCTCATGCTGGTTCTTAGATGGCCCCGAATCTAACACTAACCATTGGAACTTAAGTAATAGAGTATTTTGAGACTTTTTAATAAAAAATACAAATTAAGGCATTTAATTCAGTACTTACTTTAATTACTGATCCCTCTTTAAGACCTTCGATATTTTTTAATTCAGCAAAATTATCAAGAGTAACACCGTCTAGCTGCAAAGAGAAACACGTTCTGTGGCACGTGTCTTCGCGATCCATTAGTACTTGATGAATTTCTTGCACCAACTCCATACTGGAAACCTGCAAATACACACATATGGTATTTTAAAATTGGTAACATATATATTAATCAATTTATAAATTCAGGAACTATTCATACCTGAATATCCAACGGTTCAGCTCCTGGGCTTACAATCTTCACTGTGAAACCCAAATCTTGAATAAATACTACTTCGCCATCCTTCTTCTTTTCGTCCCCATCTTCACTAGGAGAAGATTCCCTATCTTTGTCACCATTTACCAGTTGAACTTCACCGTTAGTTTTTTCTAATTCATTTTCAATAATTGAATTACTAACCTCTTCCTTTTTATTTTCCGTTACTTGATTAGTCGCAGATTGCTTTTTCTTATCGGTTTCATTATTTTTTTCTGTGGCCGTCGCTTTTTTATTTACCTTCTTTTTATCATTCGTTTGCTTAGTTTCAGGCTCTATCGATGGAGTACATTTCACGGAAATCGTTTTCTTTACCTCTTCGGATTTATTAGATTTGGTATCATCGGAATCACTGGTGATTCCGTTTGTAACTATTTTACCATTATCACTACTACTAATATCACAATCTGAATATATTTTTGGATCACCATTAACAATATTTTCGTTAGTAATTTCTGTGCCATTTAAAATTGGTTCTTTGGTACTCGTTTCGTCTTTCTTACTGTCATCCGATTTCGAAGTCGGATTTTCACCGTTGACCTTCGCCATGATTCCGTTGGGCTTTGCTTGTTGTGGCTTCTCCATATTTACCTTAGATTTTGGACCATCTGAAAACAGAAAATTGGCATTAGAAAGTAGCTTTTGCACGCCTAAAACCTCTAGTAGGTTTAAACGATTTAGAATGAATTATGTACCGGCATTCGGAGTGAAATGCGGTGGAGCGGTTTGTGGCGTATTAGTTTGTGGCGAGGTTTGTGGCGAGGTCTGAGGCGTGGTCTGAGGCGCGGTCTGGGGCGAGGTCGGAGGCGAAGCCTGGGGCGGAGGCCTGCGCGCGGCGGCGGCGGCGTACGAGGCGCGCGGAGGCGAAGGCGCGGCCGCCTCGCCGCCGCCCTCGTCGTCAGCGCGACCGTTGGGCGTGCTCGCGTGCCCGTTGCTACAGCCCACGACCTTAACACCTATCTCCTTTTTCATTTTCAACCGTTGCTTGCTCTCCGTTTTATCGACTAGACGAACAATGCAAATAAACAAATTATTATTTGATTGTTTAACAAGGAAACCGCGCCTTGTTGCAGGCCGTTCGGTCGATAGGTTACTTGACGCACCACAAACAGACAAGAACATTCACAACGTGAAGACATTACAATTACAGATGACTAAGCAACTACTACAGAAGTAAGAGGAACATCATTCATTTTCCTTGATATCTTGAAGAAAATCTGGGTGTGTGTTGAAAAGCAGAAGCGACATTCTTTTAAAATTCTAGAACAGTATCGTAGTAGGTATATAGAGCATGCAACAAATCTATTCATCATTGGGGAGAGTTAGCGTTTTTAATACATCGCGCCATCATATTTAAAGATTAAGATTTAGGAAATAGTACATTAGTTTCGGTTTCGACAGAGGATTCGGTAACGATCTGTGGCGCGGGGGGCGCAGCGCACGCTTCGTCCCGTGACCGAGGCGCGTCGCGGCGCGGCGGCGAGGCACACGTGGTCTGCGCTGGCGCGGCGCCAACTATCTCCAGAGGAGAGTCAATAATAGACGGCAACGGGATGCCGCCAACAATAGACGCCATCCATACCGCTATACCGTGTGCCGACACGTTTCTAACCTAACGCCGATCAGTCGAAACACATCGATATATCACTATTTGGCCGCACAAATTCTATCACAAGATATATTACACTCTTGCGGCATTTCAGTTATTCACACAGAAATTTATAGTCAAATAATACATCAGTGTAGTGATATTTATGCAGAGAAATAGCAATGCAATATCTTTGTTGACCTAATTTATAAAGGCGGAGTATATTTTGTCTTACGTATATGATAAGAGTGGCGCAACTACCGCGGTCATTGTGTTGATAGTAAATGTGCTCGTCACTCGTTTTACGAACGAGTAATATTATAATAGCACCAGCAAAAAACCTTTAGTAGGAGGGAAGATATGTCGTATCTTCAGAAATGTTTGATTTTATCGTCGTCACGACGAGATAACAGACGTAAGCCCATGCCTCTAGATTAAATCAAAACTGATAACAAGGCGGTGACATGATTTTTTTTTCGAGGCGAGTGTATACTTTATCGTTCAGCGAACGTTCTCCAGTTTAATGGGAAAGGAATAGATAAGGGAAAAAAGAATACTTGTATAGTATTGAGTATTTCAAATACTTTAGCACTTAGAAAATACATCAGGGAGGATTTATGAAATGTGACATGTCGTTCGAAGCTTGCGCCGGAGTGCTTCTATAAATCAATGTGAACAGCCATTTGAAAGTCTTCATCTGTGTCAGATCGTGTTACTCTCCGCGCATAGAGTAAAAGACGTAGTCATGTTATTCTAGTTGGAGGTTACTAACTTCGAGCTGGGGTTTCAGTAAAAGAAATCCCACAACTGTAGGAATAACATTATTCACGTGACGTCTCGAAGCTTCAATTTTTATATTCACTATAATAGAATCCATGTTTTCATTAACATATTATTGAACGATAAAGAGGAAAATCTGACCGAATATAGGTATATTCGGTCAGATTTAGTAGGTACTAGGATAAAAAAAAATCTTTCAGACAGATACTGCTACAGTTTAAAGTAAGTATTACGCGATAATTGTATACTAGTACTACGTATGAAATAATTACGTTCGTCTCACAGATATCTGACCTATGACCATTGGAATTATTTACAATATCTTTGAATTGGTAAGGTCTAAACTATTCGTTAATAACAATGCTCGAAGTTTCGAACAACAAATGTAAGTGAGCAACAAAAAGATTTAGCATTTAAGATAAAAGTGTGTAAGCGAGTCCGAGGGCGACGGCGTAAGCAGCCACGGGTTCGATCAATGAATAATGCAGAGGGGTGCGTCGCGGCCGGCACACGGTGAATATTAAACTTTTACTCACCGACTGTTACGAACTTCCCTTGAACCTTATTGTATTGAATTCTGTTAAACGTGCGCCTTTTAATACAATGGAAACTAACGTCACGGACATTGATTTAGCCAATGACATCTTGGATTATTGACATTTTCCAATACAATGACTGACAATAACCATCAAAAACTTATGGAATGCTGACAAGTTTTCACGAATTGTTTTAATTTAAATTAAATGGTGTACGTATAGCATTTATTTCGTGCAATAAATATACAAAACTGTGAATGTTATTTACTATTAAAGACTGGAATATAATTCATATTTAGTTATAATATAATATTTTTAATCTTATAAATTACCAAAAAGGTCTTATATTTATTGGTATTATAACTTTTCAGTTTGCGTTATGATAGCACTTACGCAAGCTGCATTGTTAAGATAAACTCATCTTGCATCATCTCATTATTCCTATCACTTTCATTATTATCTTACTTCTATAGGCGTGAACATGTAATCGTAGATGTATGGTCTTGAGTTTCCACTGCCGAAACATTTATACAAACATATTAGTTTGTCATAAGTGGATCATGTTATTCGTCTATAATGTCACTTATATAGTGTCCATAATCAGTATTAAAAACATTATGCGTCGTCATATCAAACTGGATATAATTACTTCAACTTACAGACCTGTTTAGTAACTCAAGTGCTACGCCATAAAATAGAAAGCTAGATAAGATGTACACCAAATGGTTGACTATTTTATAATTTTAACAACAGTTTTTCTATTTTAACTTATCTAGATTTATTTAAGTTAGGGGCTGTAGTTTTATAATGATGGTGTATCATAAAGTATAGTTGAATGAAGCCCTCAGAAGTACGCAGTGGAGTGCAGTCGGCATGGCAACCGACCTCAATAACGTTGCGCAACGCACGCTCGAGCGCGGAGTTCTTGGCTTTTAGTTTCATTCGAGATCAGCCTGAAGCCAACTCTACAATACAATGAGATCAGGCGTTGCCAGATCGAATCGCATCGGAAGTATATACACAAGATCAATGAGTATTATGCGTTCTATAATTTATGTAGTTATAAAAATAGAAGGCATAAAGGTCGATGCTTCAGATCCGGCTCGAAGGACCAATTTACATTATTTTTATAATTGTAAAAGTCATTTGTTATGTGCAGTATTTACATGATTAGTTAAGAAAGGTCATACCCAGGAAAGAAGTATGCAGAATATATTTTAGTAGTATATCTGGTCATATCATGAGGTTATAGGATCGAAAGAAAGTCGCGACAGTAACTGAATAAGATTTACGATTTGATTATAATTCAATCAATCCGTAAAACAACAAACAATGGATGTAAGAGAGAAATCTTTGTGCAAACGAACTGCCTGCTTACCATTGTTTACTATTAAAGTCAACAATAGAGATTATAAACAATTATTTCGATACATTCGAGACATCATCTCTCAAGTTTATAATTATTATTCAAGACAGTTTCCCTATTTTAATTTTATGCTAATGAATATTGAAGACGAATATTTCATAGTAAAAAAAAACAATAAGCTAAATTATTTTTATGCATAAATTATATTTCTTCTAGTAAATTATTAGAGGCCAGGGTCTTTTGCATTAACGGCTAGATACCCAATCACAATAATTTATTGTTTACAAATTCTGTTATAAAGATTATTATTAACGATCGATTATAATAATTAATTCCTGTTTTATGTTATATCTTTTAAACAATAAGAAGAAAATCAACTAGAATGATTCAGATTTTATAGAACGGTCAACGCTTACGTAAGTTTTTACTTCCGAAGACCGGGATCTGGATCTATGTTTTGAAGCCGAGACAAAATATTCACACGATGTTCGTGTTTCAAGTGTATAAGCGTTGAAAGAATTGAACATCAAACAAGGTAGACTGTCACTGTATTGGTGATATGGTGACCTTTGTCACATTTATGAATGAATACACTTGATGTTGAGTTGAAATAAATTATAGCACTTGCAGTTACGATTGCCTTTGGCTATCAAGCTTTGTACGTACTAGGATAGTATTTTAGTCGAGTAGCAAGTAGCCAGTATCCGAACAAAGGATTTACTAGCCTATTCGACTAAAATATTGCTGTTCGGACACGTTTAGTTACTAAATTACTGCCCTAGTGCGTAGGTTTAGGCTTCAACGAGTCCGAACAGTAGTTAATCTTTTGTTCGGATAAAACCTACTTGCTACTCGACTAAAATACTATCCTGGTGCGAGCAAGGCTTTAAGCGCACAAGCTGGGGAGCATGCGTAGATGTATGCGAGAGGTGTGCCAGGACCACGTCTATCTGTGGCTCTCTGGGTTTTTGTATTAATATTAAATGCAACTGTATTTTGCAGGTAAACTCTTAAGAAAGATTTTGAATATTTATGTTAGTTATTAGTTTGGTAGTGTTGCGATAGTGCTAAGATTTGAGCATGCATAATGTAAGACCAGAGATAACAAAGTGACATTTGTGTACGTGGCCTACATGCGCTATGTTATTAATTAACACGTCCGCTAACTGCGTCAAAAAACATATTTGACCTACTGCGACCTCTTTCCCTAATTCCTTTCACGATAGCACTGAATGAACCACAACTTACATGCGGACTAAATATTACGAACAAAAATACTGCCTGCACGTTTTTGAGTCAAAACAATGCTTTTTCTTGTCTCCATTTCCATTGTGGATTAGTTTTCTGAGTTACTTAACTTTTGTTAATTCACTCATTGGTCAGACAGACCGACAAACGAATCTATCGTTGTTTTCTCACATATAAACTTGGGCTTTGAAGTCTTGAGTACCTTCCTAATTTGTTGTAAGGCAGTGTTTAGTTTAATATAACTTCTGGCGTCAGTTGTGAAATGTTCTGTATTGAACCAGGGATAACAATAAGTAATAATATATGTTTTATTAAACAATAACGTCTCGTTCATCATCAGTCATTGAGGGAGCGAGGACAAACTTTATGACAGACAATTACTATCGTATTCCATTTACGCAACAAGTTTTATGACCAATTTTACGTATACTTTCTCTATTATTGTATTAATATGATTTTACTAATGGAAACAAGTCTTCATTAAATATATTTAACCCTTAATAGCCTGATTTACGAGTGTTTTTTTTAATATTATATAATTAGAGAATATTATACAACAGTAAAATACGTACAGCCAAACTATAAAAAAAAACTAATAGTAATGTGAACATTTTGGTTTAAAAGATTGGTATCAAAATTGAAACTCTAGGTTATTAAGGGTTAACAACTACATAACTTTGGCGTAACAACTAATTAGGTTTATGACACTAGAAAAAAACAATTTTTACACATGTATCATGTAACATGTTCTCTTGTATGTATTCATATTTCATACATTCAACATTAATCTACAGAATAGATGCCCTGCACCTTTGCCCCCATTCACAGACTCGTAATTTTACAATTAACTAGCCAGCGTCCAGCAACAACCAGTTCAAACCCAAAATCACCGTCAAACAGCAAAGCTAATACTTACACAAATTGGCCAGTCACGACGTTGACATATTCCGTAAAGTTGACACATTACAACATCTACAAAACTGCTTGAGTTACACATTAACGAGATGCTCTCAAAACACGACAAAGACCCCAAGAATGTTACTCAAAATGTGCCATGCCATGCGACGAAATAGTCAAAGTAGTCGCGGAAAGCAAATATAACCCTACAATTTGTTTAGGTAAGTCTTATTCAGAAAACAACCAAATACGCTCTGGACCTTGAAAAACATTTGAATTTCTTATTTAAACTATTTAATCTCATTGATCCAATGTACCAGAAGTAAACTTATATCTATCAAGTAATGCTATGGAGAAACAGTAACTGGTGTTTGTAATAATAATTCAGTTGGATGTGTACTACATCATTGCTAACGCTCTACGGGAAGCGAGTTGCATTAAATATGCTTCTCGTATTTTCCCAATAATTGGTCCCACGAACTATAGTCGTTACAAATGCACTTTTGTAATCCATGGTACTTTTGATGTCGTACAATATACTTTTAAGACAGGAGATGAAGCTAAAAATCCCATTTAAAGAATACTTGACGTCCTTTCTGATACCTATTATTGGCGTAAAGTCAAATGGAAGAGGTCTTAATTCTTATGTGAATCGTATTAAATTCATTCAATAGTTAAAAAGCACGTAAAGTTGAAAACATCAAATCAAACACTACACAAAATTAATCACTCTTTGTATCATTGTTCCCGAATGCTCCAAATAACAAACGTGAAAAAAAAAACAAATAACATTCAAACAAATTGTTATGTCGTGATTTAACGCCAAAATGTAGTCGACAATCGTAACATTATTTCGTTTTCTTATTTATCTAGCATCTTGTCTGTATAATTAATCGGTTCATCCTTCTATCGTCTCTTGTCTATGTGAACACATTACCGCGCGGTCACGTATCTTCTACCTCAACGTGATTTTCCTCTACAAAACAATATTGTCGTCTCGCTTATTATCTTTAAAAAAACAGAGATGACAACATGTTTTATACTATGTTTGCGACTGTGGAAACTCAAGATTACTCTCGAGGTGTTTTATCTCAAACTCATAAAACAATATACTATCGTCTGTTCGTTTCAACTAACCTAATTTTCGTCACTAATGCTGTGAGTTACTCAATCAACAGTATGCATTTCGTTTCGACGTTAATTTAAGCAATAAATAAATAGAAAATACAGACGTACCGAAAAAAGTTCGGGGTTTTTTAACAGGTAAATCTATTCCTCTATACCAGATAGTTTAATCTAGATGTAAGAACGCGTATCGGATAAACGTACATTGTTTTTATTTACATAAGAGATTATTTTATAAAGATCTGCGTGACGTGTATCAATAGTTACTTGATCAACGTCCAAAGGTCGATTCTCTCATCAATGAACTACTGAATCTCAATCAAGGTTCAGTTATAAATACAAACTCTTGAAATATAAACATTAACAATACGAAGTTATTGTTTTAATTTCAATAGGATCAAACATTTGGTCATGATCTATTTCCTGCTCAGTTAATATTTGTGGTAAAACATAGAATGCATTGTTGATTTCGGAACCACGTCAGTAAGGTGCATTAGTTACTGAAATTACAATATCATAAGTTGAAGAATTCAAATGTAGACAGTCTACGTACGGTTTTGTATTTCAAAACCTTGAGTGTCATTTCAGTGTCATACTGACTACGCATACCAAGTAACAGGAAACTTATATAAACTTACGACTTCTAAATACTTTTATACTAGAAAAATTTTATTTGTAAGCAAAATATAAAGGGAACCATGATACACGATACTACATGCATACATGCATACATGCACGAGGCCAAATAATAAAGGTATGAAATCTTACACTACTGTATACAAGCTAATAAACTAAGAAAGGGGAATTAAGTGATATCCCAAAACTCTTCATATTGATTTTACCGCCTCTTTATCGCTAGACACAGGTGTGAATATCGCCAAACATGTTAACCTACCTCCATTTCAGGTGCTAAATAATTTACGTCCTATCGAATACTTAAACTAACACGCTCACAAACACATGTCAGTAAAAACTACTAAAGAAAATATAAAAATCTTATCATACGAGTAGAAATCACAACGTTATCAAGTGGGTAAACTTTAAAGGATCAATCAGAGCTGTCAGCAGAATTAGGGTTTTACTTTAAAATGTATTTATCGAACATCGTCAGTGAAAATGTTTTATACCACATCAACGTTATTCATGAAAGTTATTTATAGGATTAACGGAACGATATCCTAAAAATAGATTTCATTACTTCGATGTAGTAAAACTTATTAGTATTTAACGAGCTTTTAATGGCTATTGTAAAAGAATTCATAATATTTATCAATTTCATTCATGCCTTAATTATGTAATAATGGTTTCTCGTATGGTACCTATATACTTTTTATAGTGGCCTCAGCGTTTGAAGTCACACAGACAAGTTAAGCATTTCCACAAACAATTCCGTTCCTTGTCGTAATCTAAGTAACATACGTGTTGGCGACGGCTTAAGGAATACGGCGTCAAGTACAAGTACTTATAAGAGCTGCCATTATATTCGCCTGGCACCTAGTGTAAGACCTCATTGTTATCGATTGGCATTTGTTAAAAATATACCCTGAGTGGCCGCTGGAGGGCGAGGTTGTTTATTGGCCCTTTAGTGGTGACGAAGGACGAGGGATCCGTGTGAACCATGGAATAGAGAACAACGATAACAATGGGGTCACTGTTTCAGCTTTAGTATAAGTAGTAGTCGTAAGTTAACAAATGTACAGTCCTAAGGGAATAATAAAGGCAACAAGTAGTCAGTAACAAGAAGAAGTTTTTAATAATTAAATACAGTCCACTACAACACGAGATAGTAAATTATATCTTCACTAACGACCCGCCCCGGCTTGGAACACGTTAGATATATTTTCTGTCATACCACTATATTTTTCCACTGGTCTCTTGTTTTTACAATGTTTCACACAATAAAAGGAACACAAAAAACTTATATACTAGTACTCGTGTATCATCTAATAGGTAAGGGGGAAGCCCGCCGTATGTCTAGACGTCCAAAGGCTCAAAAGATATGTGGTAAATTAAGTTAGGTGTACATTATTCAAACTTAAAGTCGCTTAGAAGCCGACAGAATAATATTCGTTTGGTCGTTCTGGATTTGGAAATAACTGTTACAATTCTTTACGAGGAAAAGTTTTAAATATTTTTTCTGTAGCTGTAAATATTTGAATTGGTTGCCAGGTTTTAGAGTAAATGCGTCAGAAAGATGAGTATAGTCAAAATTACTATCAGAATTTTCATACAATGCTAATGTGATTATGACTGAAGTTAACTGCAATAGTAACCGCTAAACGTTTTGCTATTTATCGTACTGTTACCATTGTAACTTGCGTTCATTTTGTAAGTCTTATTTTTTTCGCAAAATTTTGCGTATATATTTTGAAATAGGACATCCATTTAAGATATCCACGAATTATGTTTGTAGAATTATAAATAAGACGTATAATATGAAAGTACTTATTTCTGCGAGATGACGATGACGATCAGAGAAGACGAATTTGTGACCGAAACTTTACCAATAACTACAAATATTAAGAGAAAGGAACAGCCAAGCAAAATTGCCTGGTATTAACATGGGCGGGCATTGACAAAACGCATGGGGTTGTTTGTTTATTCTTATTTGACTTTATATTGTTCAAAATGTCTGGGTGCGTAGGAACGCGGAAGTTAATGCTGATTAGATACACGATAACCTGAAAATAGACTCAGACCAGATTCGATTTTGACAACGGTGATCCCAAAACTAATAAAGTGGATACAGAATAAGTTCTGAAAATGTCTCTGTAACCAAGATCATGGACACGCAATAAATACAATTTTAACACGACTCAGTGTTACGTAAGAAAATTATGTTTTTTTTTACATACAAGACAAACGTTCTTTGTTATGTGATCAGAAAAATAAGATAACCCTCTTGAATGGCAGAAGTCAAACATCAAGGACATAAAAACGACGTTAATATAAGAAAATTCACACACCTACGTGAAGCTGAGAAGGGTAGAATAAAAGATAAAGTATATTTAAAATATTAGGTATCGTCTGGGTACAGAATACACCCTGTGTTCGCTGGCAATATTCCAAGACTATTGTCGATTTGCTGGACAAAGTACTATGGTGGTACGAAGTCAACGGCCTCGACTAGCTAATTCGACAACGGTAATCAATTTCATTCTCCCGAGGATTAATGCAAATATACTTCAGCTGATAACACCGACCGCATAACCCCGTAACGTCAAACGAAAACGTTATGCAAATTGTTATTTTTACACGGTGTGCGTAGTGATAGCGAGAGACGGATTATCCTGTGTGTACATAATTTAATTATGGTTGAATTTCTTTTTTTTTAATGATTAACTATAGAAGCACACAACACTCGTTAAACACAATGCTAAGTGAATAATTATAGATATTAATTTAAATCAAGCAAATACGTTTTTTGCAACAGCACATTAAGTCTGTCGTAATGCTATTCAAAATTGAGTAATTGAATGCAAATTATTAACTTTTTTCACACGTTTCGTTTTCTCGTTTCTATTTATTTGTAAGATTTGACCCCCCGCTATTATTTACATCAATCATCGTGTCTTGACAGTAGTTAAGGAATAGCATCCGCCATGTGGTGCCAAGTCGTTGTACTGTCAATTACATCGTCACGGGGGAACACATTTTCTCTAATAGTTCTACTGTTTCTACTTTTCAATCTTATTAACCAGAGATTCTCAAACTTTTCTCGATATCGCAGCTACATTTCTTCTTCAGTTTATGAACCCTCGGCTTTATTCCCTACCATAGTTGACCACCGCGGGGTCTTCCGCGGTACCATAATCAATTCAAATCCAAATGTAGGTATTTTATGCCAAAAATAAATACCCCCCAAGTTGGTAATCTTAATTAGGTGACTAAGCACAAATAGAACTGAGTTTGTCCGTTTTATTTCATTAAAGTTACAAACTAAAAATACGTGTATCTTGTAGTTAACGTAATGTAAAATATAAATATTGATTAGTGTGCGACAATCTAGCGTACAAAGTTTAAAGAGATTTGCGTCAGGTAGAAATGACGATAGGCAAACGATAAAATCGAATAAAACTCAAATACCTTGTGTCATGTTTTCGTTAATTATTGGATCATTTAGAATAATAAGTCCAATGTTCAATAAATAAAAAAAAATGTTGCTCAATTGTGATCCGTTTAGAAAATAACAGTACTAACGCCAATGGTTTCTATTTCATTACGTCGTCTTCTCATCACATTTAAAAAGCTTGCTAATGTGGACTCCATAAAGTGAAATTACTCAAGTCTTTGCGTCACACATCATAAAAATAATGTAAGATTACTTAAGGCTATTTTTATAGCACTGTCAAATTTCTTTGCACATAACTGCAATATACATAAAACAGGTGGTTGATGTTCTAAACTATAATTTTTAGGAGAATGAGAAATGTCGACCAAAGATGATATGAACTATAGAACCCAATTCACAATGGTTATAATAAAAATATTTGATACTACAATTTCTAATGTGTTCATTTGTCCTAAATAAATGATGCACTGTAAGATAACCCAAGAAACAAGATGAGGTTAATTTGTAACCTATAATGAACTACATTTACTCATTCATGAATAATCATATTTAAAAACATAAGCGATTTTCGCCTTGTTTTTGATACCAGCAGTAGATATAAAACATTAGGCAAACCTTGGTAGAAACAATTCAATTGATTTCAGGCATTAATCTGGTATGATATCGGCTTACTATACATTGGCTTGGAGCCTACCCTTTGTCAACAATGACTAGGTCTTAGTCAATTAATATTAGCTAATTTATAAACTCCGTAAGACAAACAGTAAAATCTCAACAAGACTAAGGTCTTAGTCATCCATGCTGAGCTAAGGCGGATTGGTTGACTTTACTCAAATCTACGAATTTATTCGCAGATATAAGCAGGTTACTTATAAATATTTCCCTTTACAAAATTGAACCTGGGAACTGCGTATTACAAGTCAAGTGCGAAACCAAAGGTACAAAAAGAAGGCAGATAGAAAAAGGAAAATGTGACAGAAACTTCGACTGACTATAACTGTGCCTACTTTTGGAACACCTGTATAAGAACATATTTTAACTCTTTCTTTATCAAAGAGATTAAGAGAGACGATACTACTATTATACAGAGGTGTTATTTGAGACTATGCCTAGTTAGTTTTCCAATAAAAAAATTTACAAGAATCTAATTAGAAACTTACTGATAGCATTATATTTCAAAAAGAATAGCTACTTTTTATTTAAGCCAACATAGTTAACATAATATTAGGTATAAATTAATAAATAATAAATAAAAAACAAAAACTAATTTAAAGTCATATTCTGTTAATTGAATTTATCTTTAACTAAACCAGTTTGATTTCTGATGTTCTAATTGGATTTAAAAAGTTTTCATTTTTACATATTTGTTTTTTTTATATAAATTGAAGGAAACAATGATACTGTCTGGTTTCAATTATTTAACTATAACCAGTTAGATTTTGATAGGGGAGCCTTGAATATTAAAAGAAACCTTTAGTCTTCTAGGTTATTCAAATGTTTAATTGTATATTAATTTCTTCTTTAAAACTATTTTTTAGTTAAAGGCCACATTAATGGAAACATGCAATACTTAAAACAGTTGTGTAATATTTTAATTACGAGCAATTACTATTCTGTAATTACGTTAACATCTTTTTACCTTGAATTATACATTGGTTTAGTTAAGTTTAATTCATCGTTTCGATAGTTTAAACATTATTTAATAGCAATAAATTAGTATCGTCAAAAAAATAACAAATTGTAGTCACATGTTTTAATAACAGTCACATGACTGCAATGCAGTCCGTGCAGGTTTTAAAATTAAATATTTTTTACTTAGATCAATTGCTCAATGTTACATAACTGAGGACATGACCATTCAAACCTTACCTTTGTTAACATTTTCGCCGCCACTTTTTTCATTCACTTTGCTAGTACCCTGACATTTTTTCACTTTTTGGGAAGTATGTTTCGATACATTATCGTCATTCACTTCACTACCGGGAGCCATAACAACACGAGAAATTAATCCGGCACTGACTGACCGCGACGAACACAGTACCACACTCACTCAGCTGAAAAATACATGCGGTACAGTTAAGGTTCAGTTTTCTCTAACATATCCAAAAGTTCAATTATATAAGTTTGTAAAAATTTAAAGCCTTCTTATTTCTATAACCTTCTCTCGTAAACGTACCTATCTTATATGATAGGCCTATACCTGCTTACCACTATTATCTTTTAATATAATAAAATAGTAAGTTAAAATCTTATACTATACAGCGAAGCTTATGTATGCCAACAAATTTTATGTTGAAAGAAAAATAAGCAATGTATTCAGAATTATTTAATTTTTTATCAGCGACATCTGACGGAGAAAAATATAACCCTAGAGAATCAATGTCGTTTCATTTTACGAAAAAACGCAAACGTTTTTCCATGTTATAGACAGAAAAGTTATATGATCCGGCGGATATTTGCAAAATACATCAAAGGTTTTTGCATAAATAAAAGTTTGCTTTAGCCTATTTCCTAAATGAGTTAGCAAATAAGATACACATTGTTTACTTTGCCATTTGGCAACACTGATGCACTCGCGTAGTCCTCTTTGCTCTTTGGTAGGAAAAAGTAAAAAAAAAAGCAAAACAAAATCTGACAAAAGCTGCTTTTCCATATTCCTCATATTCTTAATTTATTATTTTTATTCTGAAGTTAAAGTAAAATTCAAATAAATACAATTGTTTTTATTTACTTGTCCCTATTAGCATCAATACTGGCGGCCGAAAACTATCCCAAGGTAATGCAAGGCTTACATTACATGTAATGGGTATTTAGTTTCCAATTTCCATTGGGTTACTTATATTTTTCTTATGTTCGATAACAGAAGATGTTGGATGGGTGGTATTGTCGCTCCATGGCGAACATGCAAGCGAACGAGGCTGCAAGCGTGAGCAGCAGCACTGTGGAGACGTCGCGATCCCGTGAACAAATGAAAGATTACTCCAGCGACAGCAGCAGCGAGTCTGAACAGGAACCAAATTATGAAGCTCAGTATCTTAAACTTAAAAAAAAACTAAAGTACCTCATATATGTAAGTAACACTTACACTTGGTTTAAATTGTAATTGTTAATACTTGAGTGAGATTTAAGTCAACTTTTAAAGAGATTGATGGTTTAAAAAAAACATGACTTTCAAAACTTTATCACAGCATTGTATTATTTTTAAGGAAAACGAATGCTTTCAAGATGCATTACGTAGTAGCCAGAAGAGACTTCTAAGGGTTTCTCGGGACAGAAGTTATCTTTTGGACAGATTACTGCAGTACGAAAAACACGACAGCACCACATCAGAGAGCGATGATACTGAATCATCAGATGATGCTTCTTACAATCATCTGGACGCTGCAAAAAGGTAATTAACATGATACATTGATCTATTTACAAATCTGGAAGTTCCTTGATATAAATATATGTGGTTTCTCCAGCTTTCTGAATAGACCTATATATCAGTAAGGTTAATAGGATGTTCAAACTAAAATATATAATTTCAGAAAAAAACTCGAAGCAACTGCAGCCCAGCAAGTAATATCCACACCAGCTGCTCTAAATAAAAATGCTAATGCAATGAAAAGGAAAAGAGCAGCTGTACAAAAAAAACCTCCAAACACTAGTCTTTCAGTAAGGGATAACTAAGTTATGACTCCATATCTTATAATATGCTATGTAATATATCTACATAATACATAATTGACTGTAAGCAATGAGAAATGATATATAATTTGTAGTACATAATAGCTCACATCAAGTTCTACATAGACGTATCTTTGTTTTGAAGAAGAGGACTCACTCGGACATGTTTTGTTGTCAGATTTGAGAATGTGTAGTTTTACAAAGGAGTAGATATAGTTAACAGAGATTTATTAACAGATGTATGACCTCGAGTATCTATTACATAATTAGATGCATTTTAGAAACTTACAACTGCTTTACTTTAACAAGACACATTGAGATAACAGCCTCTCTTCCCGACGGTGTAGGAAGAGATGTCTGAAGGGTGTGGACTAGGCTTGCAACCAGCCACCACTTTTCATGTATGTCATAAAATTCGCTTAAAGAATTTATGGTTTATATTTATAATTTTAGCAGTGGGCTTGTAAGCTTTCATTACTTTTGCATTGAATGGCGTTTTGTTTTTCTTTTGCATTTTTTGCAACTGTGGTCCTGGGCATAAGCAGTGCTCCGATTTAAACTAGTCCTACCTTACATGTTATCCACTTAATCTATAAACCATAACCCCGTATGTCAATTTTAAAAAAGCAATTGTACACCCGTTTTTTTTATTTTTCGTTTATTGTAGTACATTGATTTTAATTGTGTAGTCCTTCATTGTGTTGTCTGTTAAATGTGACATTGTGTACATTTTGTGGTCGTTATTTCAGCAGCAAGCGAATGCGTCAATGTTATCAAAGGCGTCTCCGGCTCTTGGGTTTGGTCTGCCTACGAGTGATGGTCACATGACCCCGGAGGAAGTGGAGCGCCACCTGCAGTCGCGGCAGTCTTACCTGGAGCTGCTGCCGGAGCGCGCGCCCCCTACTGTTCCTACGGAGATGTTTAGCAATGATCCATCACTTGACAGGTTTGTGGAAAAGAATACAATGATTTTTTATATTTTCTAATAATCAACTAATACATTAAAGAACAATATTTTTGTAAATTGTTATTAATACTTAGTAAATAGCTTTCACTATATTTTACAGCCTCTAATATACATCAATTTATTGTTTTTGATAAATTTGATAAATATTTATTTATTAGTGTTTTATATTGTTACAGTGAGTCAAATGATGTGTTGGAAAATTCACCAAATGTTGAAGAATGGTTTGATTAATAATTACGCTTACGAACACTTAGCGTAAGGAAATTAAAACATTTTATAATATGTATAAGAATAATGTCCACATTATTTTTATATTTGCAAAGAAATATGTTAGAAATAAAAATACATGTGTTAATTTGTGGTTCATTCAAGTAAACCCCACCCATTATTTTATACTCTCCATACATTTTAAAAAGTTAATTGTAACAAACCATATCCGAAATATCAGTCCGCAATGTGTGCTGCAATTGTAACAAAATCTATCCAATAGATAGCGCGCGATATGTTCGTATACAGATAAAAGTACGTAATTAGTTTTTTTACGTCACTATAATACTTACAATACTAATAGCCCCCAAATTCATGTTTATTAGCCTCGCATAGATGAAAAGTTGGTACAGCTCCTAGGGGTGACACCCTCCTACATTACTCCCCAACTTTGTTTTGAAATATCTTCCAACGACGAAACCATGCCCTTGCTTTGTGCTTATATACTCATGACTCAAATACTTATCAGGCTTGGAAATCCTGATATCTAACTAAACAAAGGCGTTTTTATCGAATACATTTTTTTTATAATTCTATATTCTGCGTTGGTGTTAAAATGTAAATAGAATCACTACATAGTATAAAACAAAGTAGCTTTCTGTCCCTTTATATGCGTAAATCTTTAAAGCTACACAACGGATTTTGATGTGTTTTTTTTTTAATAGATAATGATTAAAGAGGAAGGTTTGTATGTATAATATCATCCATTAGATAGTGGAGAAATCTGTTATTTTTTAGGTTTCTAATGTGATGTAAATAATTAATTTTTTTCCGCATTTTTGGAGTGTGTTTAGTATGAACATTGCATCCGTGCGAAGCCGCTGCGGGTCGCTAGTAGATAAATAAAAGATCACTTCAATTGCTTCGGTTAAATATTTATTTATGACGATAATTGATTAGGTACAATACAAGCGCAAGGAATAAACATCTAACAATGAACACGCCAAAACTTCAATGTACAGTCAAACATAACTGCACATTAACTACATCAAATTCGTGTATGAATTAAGCTTTGTCAGTTCCACTATTTCCGATAATACACATAACATTGTACATTGTGATTTTTTAAACGTGATAAATATTTTTTTAAACATTTAATATTACTTTGTTGATTCTAATCTCTTAATATGATCTACCATGCAAGATAAGCTTCAGCATTCTACCGACATAACATATGTTTCAATGCAAGTTAAACTATTATCTAAACTATGTCTATAAATTTCATGCCAGCTTTAATTAAATTGTCTAATATGAGATTCCTATATAAAACACAAGTACATATCTATAGAATTCATGATTTGCTTATTCCTATGAGTTATGGAAGATAAAGCATAACCTCAAGCCTTAATATAATAGATATGGAATGAAATATAATCCATGATATTATAACGAATATGTTTTTATGACATACTTTTGACTTCATTTTTAAAATTGTAGCGCATTTTATCTATATAAAATGAACAGGATACACTTTTATAAAAGTCTCAACAAGATTGCCTAGTAACGAACATGTCTAGGTGCATGACAAAAGTTGATGATGGTACATCTCTTACATGCCTTTTTACTGTACAATGTGTAACGCATAAAGTATGTTAAAAAATTTAAGGTTTAACAAGTAACAGGAACATTATAGGAAAAATAATCTTGTAACAGTTGAAAGCTGTAATTACTTGTATAGTTTCAAATTTCATCTACAAATCTACTTACAACACTGTCAATACTAAAACAGGAAATATTTCAAACGGTACCCAGCATAGTTTAAAACAAAAATAAAAAATGATTGTTGAATATAGCTGCTTGGTAAATTTCCTGAATACTTATTTAAATATATTATCAACTCTAATAAGTTATTAAATCTAAATAAAAACTTTCTCACAATACACATAACATTTTATATATGTTAAAAATTCTAATGTATTGTCTACAATAACAATTTGGAAAATGTTGATTTTTCACATTTTGAGCACATTACAAGTGGTTAAATATCAGCAATAAATATGTAATACATGCAGTAAATAGACACTAAACAATTTACATTTGTTTTGAAAGAAAACAATAAATATGTTATACATTGTTACAACATGCACTTTGGTATGTTAAAAAAAATGTAAAGTATACAAACATTTTCTGGCATTACACAATTGATTAAGTTATAATTCATTACGTCCATAACCTATATACAAATATGATAACTGGTATATTTAATACCACAACATGCACATGATCCAAGAGATCTGCAATTTTGATACTTTGCAGTATTATGTAACCAAAACATAATTTAATTTTAAGTGAAAGAAATGTAAAAAAAATATAAGTAGAATCTATAACTCAGTTAACATAAAACTTAAAAAATATACAATGTTGTCTTTTATTTATATAAGTGTACATTGCTGTCATCTCAATCAAAATATTTTTTTAATTTTTTTTACAAAATATTTATAACTACTCTATTAATAAAAAATAAAAAAAAAACTATACACAAGAGATTTCAAATGGAATCAGTACAAATTTCATCAAAATATTACAGCACACTGTATGATCCTGCAGAACTTCCAAAATGGAACTCAAACCCTAATATTAACAAACACTGCTATCATAATTTAACTCCTTGTTAACTTAATCTCCATATTAAAATTGATCTGCCAGCAGATCGCATATCTCTTGAGAGGCAGACTCTTTGCTCGATCTCACTGTCAGCCTGAACATTTGAGCTTGTTTATTTGGTTCTAATCTCATGAGGCAGCCCACTTGCTGCACTCTAGTGTGCACTATACCAGCACACACAAAGTTGTCAGGGTTAGGATCAATACCGTCCAGGAGCTGCATACCAAACCCGGCCAGCTTGGTGCGTGTCGCTGCCAAATCAATAGCACCCTGAGCTTTAAATATTTTTTGTGCCCTCTGCTGATCACCACCCAAGTTTTTCCATCTGGCAAAAAATGATTCCCCATTCATTTCTGTTGGTTCGAAAAACTTGTTGAGGGTAAGAGGTAGTTTCATTGTTATCTTCTGAGGTACATTGTTGTATATAAAAGACACAGACATGGTAGGAGCATCAGTGAAATCTTCAATACACTCTGCAGTTAACATCTGCTGAATCTGAGCACCAGCTTCCAGTACTGGCTCCATTGGCTTCATCTGAACATTCAGTTTATGTAGATATGTCCAGTGCAATTCAGGATGGACATTTTGAATAGGGAACTGTGTCTTATTACCATAAAACAGTCCAATTCTTCCCAAGTTTTGTCTGAATTCACTCTTGACTCCTATTTGAATTAGGTCGTTTTCAAAAAGAACACCATTATTTTTAAATAGGAATTTCTTAATGTTATTCTGCTGAACTGTAGTGGGACTTATTTTAGGTGTTGTGTATAGATCACCAAGAACATCCAGAAGGCCATTGCCAGTGGTGGAATTAGTGCCAGGAGGAGTGGATAGACCTAGGAGATCGGCACTTGAGTTATTTGTGTTGTGTGTAGAATTCATTGCTGGTGGTGGGATTATGGAAGGTTGAGGGCTTTTAGACTCCCTTACATCATCAGGTATGCGGCCAGGCTTTTTCTTTTTCAAAACTGCCAAAATAGATGATTCTCTTTCAGGGAAGGCCGGCATTTCTTCTAGAACAGTAGCCAAAACATCAGAGCTAGCAACTATACTCAGTTGAAGATATTCAGAGGCCCTTTGCTGCAACTCAACATCAGCAGATCTCAAATTAGAATCAGCCCTAAAAACTTCTTGTACTCTGTTCTTTATTTCTGGGAATAAATTCACCAGTTTAATGTAAGTTGATAAGAGAAGTGCTCTAGTAGCTGCAGAACACAAGTGATACTTAGAATGGAGTAATTCAAATTGTACTTGTGGGGAGGACTTTGTATCACCAGCAATTAAGTTGCCAAATTCACCAAGAATGTAACCACCAACCTTCACCATATTCTCATGGCATGTAGGAGCTTGCAACGCCTCAAACACAGTCTTAGCAGCATATGCCTGCACTTCTTCTCTGTTTATGACAATTTGTATGACTCTGTACCACACCTCTTCTGAGACATAATCACCTGCAATTCTGATTAAGTTCAAAATTACATCAACATACCAAGTGAAATCTGTAGCATACTTCTCCGCTAGAATGGCCACTTTTAAGACCATCTCTTCTCTAATAGAGTAGTCTGCAGTCTCTAAATAGGCCAACATCTCCTGAACAATTTCCTCAGCATTAGTTTTGTCACACATTGCATAGAGTAGATCAACAGCCTGTTGTCTGACAGAGACATCTTTTTCCATCTTCATAGACAGGATAACCACTTCTTGGTGCTTTTTAACTGCTTCATGTGAAAATTCAGAAGTAGCAAGATGGCACATAGATTCAAGTGCCAGATATCTCAAGTTGGTTTCCCTATTGCTCAGAAACTGCCCAAGCTGGTTACATGCACGGACTAGAAGGTTAGCTTCACTATCATTATGTATAATCAAGCTTATGGCTTCAAATAAAACAGCATTCTTAGCATTAGAATGTTGTACTTTCTTTGACTTGGGTGGCTCTTGGGCTTTGTTAAATATTGTCTCCAAGCACTCTGTCAGACGCCCCTTAACCCCAGGCTCCTCAGATGGTGGGTTGTAATTTTGCAGCAAGCGCAATAACTTAACAGATAACCATGGAGCTGGTACAAAGTAATAGGTGTAATCTTGTAAATCTGTGTAGCTAGCTGTGACAATTCTGCTTAAACGGGCCACCGCCAGAGTGACACATCCTTTATACTCATCTGGGTTTTTCTTAACAAGAGCATCAATAAGGGATGTGGCTGCAGTGACAACGCCCATATGTGGATCATTCAGTAAGTGTATGATTCTTGAAGTCCACTCACCTCCTGGAATTATTTCTGGTGACTTTCGGAACAACCTCAACAGACACAATGCAGCAGACTGTTTTACAACATCCATTGTATCACCAGACACAAGGAGCTTAGGAATCTCTGTGCCAAAAGCCTCGGCCATGTCTTTGCTGCCGATGTTAGCAATGCACTGGAGAGCGAGGTTGACGTGAATGGGGTTTCGGGACTGGAGATCATTTTTAATGCTCTGGATGATGAGTTTAATGAGGTCACTATTGGTATTTACCAAGACCGATATAAAAAGGTATCCGATCTGCTTTTCTGAATATTTATTAGAGGAGAGGAGGTTGACCGCCTCCATATGACCAAAGTCGATATCATGGCCTAGTAGAAAGATAAACAGGAGTTTGCAGACGTACTTTTTCTTCTGGTAGCCATCCAGAGTTTTGTCACCCTTGAATTTGCTTCTGATGTTCGCGAGCTCCTTGTTAATCCTTTTTATTTCTGCTTCTTTACTTTTACAATTTCGTATATCTGATATAAAGACTGCTAACCCTCTCATACCATCTCCCCTCACGGCAGGCATATTGCCAAGAGATTTATCGAACACCAGTTTTAAGCCTTCTTTATTCCTCCGTTTAGATATATAGCACAACACCAACTGATTATAGGGATTATATTAAAGTTTGGAAATCGGCATTAATTAAAGATAATAAGGATGCCGAATCAAAATTATTACTCAGAATCAAATACTGAGCTTTCTTCTACAACGCCTTCCCATATTATCTATGACTATGAAATTGAAACGTCAGAGTTGAACTGAATGACCATTTGTTTATGGATCAATATTTTACATTTTCACGCACCGAGTAAACATTTTTCTTAAATTAAAAATGAACTTATATTGTGATCGATTTTTTAAAACTTTCATTAAAAATCAGTAACTTATATCCTATTATCTATATTCCCTAGGTGAATATAATCAAGTTTATATTGTAAATGCTCTAAACTAAAAATATTCGAAGTCAAACGTGTTAGTGATACTTTCCCCCAATTCTCTGTTAAAGAATTCGATTAAAGCGATACATATCTTACTTTCATTGAAGTATTAAATTGCGTGTCACACACAGTTTTAATTTTTTTTTTTTGTTAAATGATAAATAAAGCAACGATTAAATAATAAACGCAGGAATAAAGCAACACCGATACGAATATCGATTCGATTTTATTTTTATAGATTCTGCAGCTCTACCCAACAAATTATTTTCATTCATTCATCCCGTCATTCAGTCATTCAGTCTAAAAGTCACAAGATTCATGAAATCGCAATCTTTCTCATTTTTAAATTGGATTCATGTTTCACGTAGATTGGTGGTAGTTGCAGTGCAGTGTTGAAATTGTATAACTTCGTAATTATTTCAGTAGTAAATATTAATTAGACATGTGTTTGTTTGGTACTCTTTACATAATGAGATCATTGCATTTATTTTTTTAACTTTAATGGAGCCAGAAGGCAAAGTACAGAAAAATCATTGAATGATGCAGTCCATATTCTGGACAGGCAGAGTGTTATCACGTGCTTTAAGAAATGGACTCTCGAGTCTCAATAGTGCTGCTGAATTGAACGTTTCAAATAAGAAACATCCGTATCTAGTTTCAGTGGTTTGTGGTTTTCCTAAAGATATTGCTAATGGAAGAACCCATAAAGGCCAGTTCGGAGACGACGCTTGGTTCTCTACAGAATTTAGCAATGCTGATGTCATAGGTAAGGAAAAACTATGTAATAGTTATTAATTTTGTTATTAAACAAACAAACAATAACTTTGGTTATTACGTAGGTTGTTTGTCACTAATTCATTCTTTTACTTCAACTATCTTTATATTTATGTAATTTTGAACTCTACATCAATAGTAATATAGTCTAAAATTAAAGTTACGAGTTGAAAACCACGTTTAGGGGAATTTATCCGTCAAAAACGAAGCCACAACGTGATCTATTATTTTGTGTAAAATAAAAATGTACAGTTAATATATTTTTTCTATTCTTTGTATATAACCATATTTTGGTAACTTGTTTACTATTGAACTATATGACTATCAAACCACCAATTTTCATTTGTATGATTTATATGCTTTTAAAAAATTTAAACAGTATCTTGCTAAAGGTAAATAAGATTGTAGGTTGTGTATGGAAAAGGACTAGGTTAGGATAAATTTATTAAATTATAGTTAGACTGAAGGAAAGCTCAATGCCCTTTATCCTTATCAACAGATGATTCATTCATTGAATTTATTCACAACTCACCTATTGATAATGGAAAGAATAGTAAATTATTGTTTATATGTTGATAGAACTATTGTAATACATAGAAATGTCAATATTATTTTAAAGTGTTTTTAATAAACTTAGTTATTATTGCCCACTGTTCTAGTATAAAATATTATAGTTTATACATTAAAGGTAAAGTTACACATAATAAAACACATTATCAGGGTCGTCTGTCGAAAAGAGTGCACTTTTTTTTGGACTTAGAAAAATTGTCAAGATTTTTTTTTGCTTCAGTATAAGACCCACTTTTTATGTTGTATTTGAATAGAATGGAGGGAAATAAGACGATTTACTGCAGTGAAAAACGTCAAGGCACCTATTGCGACAGTTGGATCCAATATCATTGTATTTAAGTGGCTTCTAAATTTTCTTTTCTACAGGAGTGGCAGATGGTGTTGGTGGCTGGCGAGCATACGGCATTGATCCTGGAGAGTTTTCATCATACCTGATGAAGACCTGTGAGAGACTAGTCCGAATGGGCCACTTTAAATTGTCCGAACCTGGGGACCTCTTGGCTAAATCTTATTATGAACTATTGGAACATAAGAAACCAATCTTAGGTAAAATTTATAACTAAATGTTATAATTGTATTTTATGCAGGTACCCACAAAATTTACCAGCTTAGTATTACACTTTAAGGTAGGAAATAAGTATGATACTCCCACAACATTTGTTAAGCTGTTTGTACCAGAGGTTTTAATAGAATAACCATACATGCAAGTCAAATGTCAGGTTGAACAAAACTTGAAACATTGTATAGTTATATAGTAATTGTGTTTTTGTTTTGTTACAGGTAGTAGTACAGCATGTGTGATGATATTAGATCGTAATGAGAGTATAATGCGTGCAGCCAACATCGGTGATAGTGGCTACATGGTTGTGAGAGCCGGTCGTATTGTACACCGCTCACATGAGCAACAGCATTACTTCAACACACCTTACCAGCTCAGCTTACCTCCACCGGGACATGATAGGAATGTCCTTAGTGATAGGTGAGTTGATTATTACTAAGTGATACATTATCAAACCTGGTCCCAGAAAAAAAAGAACTGGATTGAACCATATCCATATGACACTGTTGAAGAATATGAATTGAGTGTCCTTCCTCATCAAAATCAGTCTAATAGTTAGCTTATAAAAGCATGTATATGCAGGAAAAAATTACAGAACTTAATTGTTTGGGTAAAAAGCTAGCATTATCATAATATTAGTGCTTATGCAATCACAAACAGCAGAAATAAACCAAACAACTGAGCCAAAAATAAACACAAATTGCATATTATGAGTGTGAAAAAATATCTAAATTGAATAAGTCATTTTAGTAAACAAGTGATAAGACAGTCCAAGTTCTAATTGACATGTTTTAAGCAGTCACAGCTATTATCAGATAAGAAACAAGGCAAAAGGTCATTTCAATACATGTTGATAAGAGTATAAACAAATCCAAGGCTATTCTATAATGGTACTAAGTGTGGCGGAAGTAATACAATTGTACTACAAATTTGTCTTTTCATTAGAGGTGTTACGTAACTATTATGACCATACGTCATCATAATGAGGGACAGTCCCCCTCGTCCACTTGTTATATGACTAACATACTTATTATTTACAAGTGGTTTTCATATCAACCTAAACTAAAATACTATATAGGTTGTAACAAAACAAATTTGCAAAATACCAAAATATTTTCGATTGTCACAGAAATTCAAGGCATTCCACTTTCAATAATACATGGTCACATTACATGACTGTTCATCTGCATTACATTAAAATGATAATATTCGACTTTACTATTTTGCAATAAGGTCGAAAGTATCCAAGCATTGTAGTCTAGATGTAACTGGAAGTCAGTTGGATTCTACTGGATTGTACCGAAAAGATTTCGTTTATTTAAATTTGTTCTGGTATACTGCGACAGGGGAATGACCTTTATGATTTGCTCTTGTTAAAGATGCAGTAAACTTTTTATTGTCTTTTATTTTTACTTATTTTTTGAATACCAATATTTTTTATTGGATTTGCACTAAGAGGTGTTTTTATAAGATCAAAAACCTTTATCTTTGATTAATTAAGTACTGGAAACTTCTATGTTTTTAGAATTTTAAAAATATAGTGGACGCAATTTATAGTGGAATAATACAGTTGTCACCAACGTTTAATAAAAATAAACTAAACTACCTTTTTTCGGTGACCTATTAATATAAACGACCGAACGTCACCATGGCAATGTGTCAAGGAATTTAATAATTACAATGTGCAACTGAAAAAGTACAGCAAACATGATATTTACTGTAATATTGTATCACTAATAAAGTATACAAACATCGACTCAATTGATTGTTTACTCGTCGTGACTATTTAATCTCAATCAACTGCCATTTAGAAGAAATATAAACGCTCAATATTATCAGGCAAGCCAACGAATTCTTGACCAAAACCATTATTTTCTCGGGGTAAATCTTAAAATTACGACTAGACGGAGTAGAATTGTCACAGCTGGAAATCGTCTCAAACAAAATCCAAACATCTAACAAACGTTCTAATATTTGAATGCGTAAGAATGAATGTGCACTCGCTATAGAAGTTCGAACTATTTCACCATCACAATAAAGTTTAAAATAAATTCACTCGAGTGGAACTGTTTTTTTTTATTATACTACTATTTGTGATGTGATCAGGACGCGTGGAAGTCATGAGACCAAGCATCACAGTGCGGCGGTCATGTGCCCTTTCCGACACCGGGCTTGTTGTGTTCGCCTGAACTAATATTAGAATTTTTAGCTCTCTGGATATTCGCCAGCTATTAAATTCACGTGTTTGCTGAAACTGTCATGACGCTTTTATTATTGTTATTTACATTATGTATAACCAAAATAATATAACGATAGCGAGAACTGACATCGCTAAATTGACAAATTAGATCAAGGACGTAAATGTGGACACCATAACGTTAATTTATGTTGGGATTGCTAACATAACATAATAATCTCGTCCTTATTCTATTTAAAATGGGGTCAGCACTATAAATTTCTTCTTTATCGCGTTATCAATTTCCCCGCCATATCTCAATTTGAAATAAGATAAGCGGTTTTTATTAGATTTGAGCGGGTAAGTGGCCCTCGGAAGTCTATAAGGTTCGACCGAATTCATATTCTTCCCCGGATTTTTATAGGGGTATAATCAGTTGTGTTTATTAGTATTAAAATAACTATTGTGTTTACATATTTCCTAGGCCTGAATCAGCGGACACGTCAGAGTTCCGCGTGGAGTGCGGCGATGTGATACTGGTAGCGACGGACGGCGTGTTCGACAACGTGCCGGAGCCGGTGCTGCTGGCGGAGATGAAGCGCGCGCAGGCGGCGGCGGGCGCGGGGGCGGCGGCCGAGGGCGAGGCGCAGCGCCTGCAGGCCGTCGCCAACTCCATCGCGTGGATGGCCCGCAACCTGTCCTTTGACGGCTGCTACATGTCGCCCTTCGCTAAGAGCGCACGACAGAACGGAATAGATGCTATCGGTAAGATTTTCAAGAAATTATCTTTGAGAAACGCGTCCAGACTTACGTAATTATTATCACGTTCTAATGAGAGAAAACTTCCGCTATTTTTGCTAAGACACTCGCATTCGATATGCCACTTAGTTTTTTTTTATTTTACCCACTTTTGTTTTTATATATAATGACCACGGCATTGATAAATTATTCTGCATTTTCTCTTGCTCTGCCTGATCAGTTTTTCAAGACCTTTTTTGTTTCTTTTCAACATAAACTGTTATTATTATACACCATAGTAAAATTACCTTGGCTTACCACGGTCGAAACATCTACACAGACATTTTTATTTTTTGTATAAAATGAGTGGAATCTTAGCTGAAGTACTCCTGAGCGGGAAGCTTACATTAATTCTGATCACACCATACTATTCTTAATTTTCTACTTAATATTAATACAGCCACAACAAATAGAGTAAACTATATTATAAAATATAATTAGTTATTTGATAATGCGTCTCGTGTGCCTTCATGTGCTGATTACATCTATAAAGGTTATAGAATGCAATCTCGAGCAATTTCTGCTTTGTCTCCTGATAACTGGCATACGTAATTATAACGTAAACAAAACAATATTCTGTATTTTTAAACGTATAATGGAAACATATTCACATGACACTGTTCACACGAATTCATTCACAAAAAAATGACTCGTTGCTTTTAATCATTCACAATACTATTTTAGTGACGATTGATTGCACTAATAACAGCCAATGAAGTGTCGCAGGACTTTAATTTAAATTAAAGCAATCAACACAGAGTGTAAAACAACACGTCACATTGTGTACAACTTCTTTTAAATTATCTAGGCAAATTACAAACGTATCTATAATCCTAGGGCATCATTAGACCAAGTTCGCGATAATAACAGAGATTTTGCTTAGGCGTAAGGCCGTTTTTGCTTGACATCGGTCTAATGAAGCCGTGGGGTTACAATGTAATTTTTCATGTCGACAGGAGGAAAACCCGATGACATAACGGTGCTACTGGCAATCGTAGCGCTATGAAATTGTCCCGACGTGCCGATCATCGTGCCCGGACAAAATCGCTTACGAAGAATTAGTAAAATTATTAAAAAACGACACCAAAAATTGCATATTTGGTTACTCGACGATAAAATAGTTGTAATTTTTAGGATGTTATACAATTACGACATTGATGTTAAATAGGTCATCGTGTTTATGTGGTCAAATGACACCCTAACACTAGTCGCTTGTCAAATCGGAATTGTCTTTGAATTGTATGTCATTTTGTTTGTAGGTTATCATAAACAAATTAGATTAATTTCCAACGTCTTTAAACACATCTTATTTATTTGGTTCATGAAAATATGATTGCTATAAGGCGAAGTAACCAACCTTTTTATGATAGGACCGATATATTCCATACAAGAAATTTATTTGCATTTCGTTTTACATATTTCAAAATTAACTTGTCCTATTACAAAATAGTGTTTTGTTAAAGTAAAAAAAAATATTTAGCATTAAATTATTTAAATAATAAATATTTTTTGTTATGCCTGCATGGTTTGATAATCAAGCGAAATTGTTTGAACAGTAATAAATATTTTGAAGCTAGAGGCTAGAATCCTCTTTATAGTAAAAAAAAGTTTTAATATTATTTCTATAAAATTTTTACTTATCATAGTTTACGGCAGGCGTTTATTTAAATATCTCAATGTCATTGTCTTTCAAACATTTTGCATCTTTGAATAGACAATCGATAGATAAATATTGTATTGTAATGTGATCATAATATTACAATATCTTTGATTTATACAAAAGAATAACTTCAAGAATAATATTGTTTTTTAATTAAAAATGACAAACATCGAATAAAACTGCTGTACTGGGTCGTTATGTGACTAATGAGGGAGTCAATTCGTGTTTTAACATGGGAAATTTTAAGTAATTACTAAATAACTCCCAAGTACAGCAGTGAGATAAAACTTTAAATTCTTTGATTCAAGTTTACAACTGAAATGATTAGTTGCTAGTTTAGGCCAATATTGTTTAAAACATCTATCTAACAAGTTTGGCTATGTTATATATCTGACCTCTATAAATATCCACTAGACAGGTCACTGCTTAAAATGACTGCTTTTGCGCCAGTGACATCGGCTTATTAAAGCCGTGGGGTCACTGACAGTTAGAATTATCTTTATTCTTAGTTCTTAGAGGTAGAAAATCTTACCTCTGTTACTGCCAGAAGCATGATTGCGTTAATTTAATATGAAAAAAATACCAATAGCCTGTCTAGTGGAATACTGAAATAGAGGTCAGTGCATATGTGGGTTATAAAAGGAGTATTAGTTAACATTGGATTTACTTATGTGATAGTATGGTTTAGTTAATTATCAGTTTTCACTTTATGGCTGTAACTAATATCAGTATGTGTGATATTGAGATGTTGTGTGTAGTGTTATTTGCGACTTGAATGTATTGATGAAAGACTGAATTAGTTTTATTTGTTTACATTAAAAAAAATACTGTAAATTTTGTGATGTTCTCAGATTTCATGTAACAATTGTAACTTAAACGTATTTGACGCAATCTGTTTCATTTTAGTTTATATTATTTTACTTAAATTCTAACAAATATCATTTTCATTTCATTTAATACCTTGGTTAGTCATCACTTTTAAATATAAGAAAATAACTATATTTTGCAAATCGTAAATCTTTTGTATTCTGTTAAAATGTAAACGTTAACGTCGCTTATAACGACATCAATATTTGTATTTATTTTTCTTGTTCATTGCCATCTAAAAAATATTCTCATTATAAACACATAGGATTCCTTCTAGCGACATGTTTAAAAATAATTATATGAATAATATATGTAGTTACAGCATTTATGGACCCATTTTCGACCATTGTTAATGCTACAAAGTTTTCAGCCGATATATTTATTGTAACTCATTTGTATTAATTTATTTTTTTATGGAACATTCACACATGTTTACGTTTGTCTAATGTTTGTGACATTACAAAGTGATATTTACATTGAACGTGAGATTCTACTTACTGCGGTTGCTTCGAGCTTAACGTCTTTAGTAACGATCCAAAAAATTTTTTGTAGATTGTGTAAAAAGTTGCAAATAAAAATTATGAACGAAAATTTGATTTTTATTTTGTTTAGAACCAACCAACCCAACCACCTGAACCCAACTGCTCTACCCAGCTGATGTTGGGGGTAGAAAAAAAAACACTTTCACTTTTTAAGTTCTTAATTTTATTCTATTCACAAGAAAGTTTCACAAAACTATAAATAAATTACATGAACCATATATTCCATTCTTACAACAACGGGCCTGTAATATCTTAAATTCCCCTACTAGTACAAAAAAGGGATATTTGGTGTGCGCTGTAAGCACTGACCTCTATAAATGGACAAGCTTTTCGTCACTTTGGCACGACAGCGCTTGGTAACAATGTTGAGGGTCATAAGAAGAGAAAATTAACTGCAGTGTAATATCAAAAACCATGTATAAATAGGAAGGAAGCTAAAGCTGTCATTTCAAAAAAAAAATACCTATTTATAGAGATCAGTGGCTGCAAGGCAAGGATTAGTCAGACACTGCTGAACATTGTTTTACAAAAAATACTGGCAACTTTGGTATATAAAATACTTTGAGATTGTCTTCATTTCATGTTTGAACATAATTATGTTTTATTTTAGTTTTAACTAATGTTTGATATATAATTTTTATTCGAATTTAAAATTTTTTTTATATTGTAGTAGCATAATATCGCAAAATTTACACAAAATGCTATATTTTAAATTTTTATAAAGCCCTAACACAAATATCGGATTTCTTGTCAAATTTCAAATTCATTTCAATCAAACTATAATTATTTAACTCCATATGGAAGATACATTGCAATTGCAATACAAACTAATTCTTCTTAATTAAATTAAAAACTAATAATTAAAATAACATACATGTTAAATTGTACATTTATGCAGATTCCTTATGCCCAGTGATATTCATCTTTAATTAAATCGTCATTAACTTGCATTTAGGATTGTAAATTATTTTGAGCAGCGTGGCCAAGGCCGGACCTCTCATAATTACAGTCCGGGTTGCTCATTGGCCAGGTCCGGAAGGTGTTCATATTCTGGTGCATCAGGTGCTGGGTCCAGGAGCTTTTTTCTAAAAATAAAAGAAAAAAAAATAATTTGATGAGTGTTGCATTTCCATTTTTTCTCTCTGTATTACGCATTGTGTATTTTAAAGTAGCAAAAATAAAATTCTAATATAGTAATAGTAAAACTGGAAAGCATTTTCTTTTATTTGATCATACTTACAGAAATTCAGGTGTTTTCAAAAACTTTTGGCCTCCTCTTTGTCTTGGCAAAACATCTTCTAAGAAGAAATACATATGTCCGATAGCCATGCCTACTAAATCTACAGATATTGCATTGCCCAGTAAAACAGAGAAACCTAATAATACCCATGGAAGATATGGAGCCTGAAAAAATATAAATAATTTAAAAAAACAAAATGAAGAGATTTTTGATATAAAATTTTATTTACCTGAAAATTCATGAGACCAAAAAAGTTCATACGAACAAATATATTCCGTCGAGACCATACATACACAATCATAATAGTGAATGCTTGACCTAAAAATAATAAATTAACAAAAAATGCAGACAACTGTAATATTTGTTTAGGAAAATAACTATTTTGTACATAAAATAAATTAAAAATTAATGAATTAGTGCCAAAAAATCATTACATTACAAGAAAAGAAATGTTAAAATAGAAGGCAGTAATAAAATATTGTGGAAGACAGATTTAACTTTAAACAGTTGATATGAAAAATTACCCAAAACCAAAGACAATAAAAAGTTACATTTTTCCACCAAATTCACTATCTTTGCTGTCTTTATTTATTTATTTCAGTTATTTTAATATACTGTGTTTCCACACTTACTATTGAAATAAAAATATGTAATATAATGTATTAAAAGGATACAATCATCAGTGTTCCACCAAAGATAAACATGACAACAAAATCAGCTGTCCTCCCTCGGAAAGATCCCTCCTCCAACATCCTACAATATCTGTATGTAAATATCATATTAAAGAAAAAATTAAAGCCTAAATTTCCAAAGAACAGGAATGTTGTCATCAAACGCCATAATTCAATCTTCTTCAATATAAGATTTGGATTAAAGTATAGTTGAAAAGGTGAAACAAGGTCCAATTGCTGAAACGAAAAGAAATATTTTGTTTTTCACTTGGTAATTTATACAAGGTAATGTGATTTTGAAAATCCCCAGCAAGATTTAGTTGGTGCTTATCTCTTTATTCTCAACAAATCAAAATAATCTGTATTCGTCCCTAATATGTAAATTAAAAACTAAAATACTAACCACGGCCAATGTTGTGATGACACAGGCGGTCGTATAGGCTCTCGTTACGGGCGGTACGAGCATATACTCTTGATATAGTGTTTGATATGCCATTTTTAGAATAATTAAATAATAGCACTTCACTCTAACCACATATTCATATTTATTTCTAAAATTAAGTCAAATTCTAATCAGCTTTAAAACGATTGGACCACATCATACTTTAAATTGTAGGTACTTATAATCGCAATATTAAAGTGATAAAAATAAAATGATTGTTGTATTTGATTGATCAAATGACATTGACAGCTCAGTTCCGTTTATAGTTCAGAATTACACGTAAGCCCATTCCATATGCGCCTACAAATATTTTTAATTGATTTACGGGATAGAATACATTTTTTTGTATATATTAGTATTCCCCATGCCGGAGTTTTATTTATAACAGGAAGAAATGTTTGAAATGAGTTAATAAATAAATACCTCAACGTTCACACACTTTTAAAGTTTTTTGTTATGCGAAAAATGAAACTTGTGTTTTTGACAGCTGTGGATGCCTATATGTCAATGTCTAATCTAATCAGAATGAACCTGGTCTTATTGAAATTTGATTAAAAGGTTTAAAGTTAGATAAAAGGTTAAATTATAAAAGGTTGTTGCATTGTGCTCGCTCCATTTCTCCCATAGCAATGAGTGCTTTTCCTGAACATTTTGTTTAATGACCATTTTTATGCAAGACGCTTTCCATTAAGCAAGAGCTTTCTTCATCTTGTTTAATTCTCCGACAAGTGAAAAAATGGATACGAAAGAAGTTGTCGAACACTTGGTGGCTCTAAAAGTTATGAGACTTACCAAACCTGCTCTGATAAGTCCTAAAATAGTAACATGTGATTTTAAAGATTTACCGGGAAATATTTTAAATAACTTTTTAAAAGACGATGCGACATCAGTGGTACAGATGGAAACTTTAGCAGCAGGTCAATTTCTCTTATTACCTCAAAGCTTCGGCAACATTTATCTCGGAGAAACTTTTTCATGTTACGTTTGTGTACACAATGAGACCTCGCAAGCTGTGCAGAGTGTGTCTATAAAAGCTGATTTACAAACAAGCTCACAGAGGATACCTTTGTCAACACAAAATCAATCTCCAGTGATGCTGGACGTTGATGAAACATTGGGTGATGTTATTCATCATGAAGTTAAAGATTTGGGCACTCATATCTTAGTATGTGAGGTAACATACATGTCAAATTATAATACACTAGCCTCATTCAGAAAATTCTTTAAATTCGAAGTTATGAAACCATTGGATGTCAAAACAAAATTTTACAATGCTGAATCTGATGATGTGTTCTTAGAAACTCAAATACAGAACATCACTTCAGGCCCAATAACCTTAGAACAAGTATCTCTTGAAAGTTCTCAACACTTTACAGTCAAGTCACTGAATGAAGTTGACAAAGATTTATCAGTGTTTGGTTATGTTACTTTACTACAACCTCAAGAAAGCTGCCAATATTTGTATCGCTTAACACCAAAGGAAACAATTTCAGGGGAAAACAAACTAATAATTGCTCCAAAGAATATAGGAAAACTGGATATTGTTTGGAGATCAAACTTAGGAGAGAAAGGGAGACTGCAAACCAGTCAGTTGCAAAGAATAACACCTGATTATGGAGATATTAGGCTATTGTATGAAGATTTACCTAGTAAAGTTTCTGTTAATGAGCCATTTAATTTTAAATGTAAGATAGTTAATGCAAGCGAGAGAACATTAGATTTAATATTGAAATTACGGTCTCTCCAAGATTCTAGTCTTTTATGGTGTGGTATATCTAATAGGAAATTAGGTCCTTTAGAACCAGGTGGTGTTAAATATATTAATCTAACTGCTCTACCAATAAATACTGGCCTACATGTTATTACAGGTGTATCACTAGTAGATTTATTCTTAAAAAGAACATATGATTATGATGATTTGGCATCAATTTATGTTTTTTAAATTATAGTATAAGCATTTTTCTTAAACTAAAAATATGGTAGTGGTAGCAAAATATGCAAAAAAATCATATAGCCTTTTGCTGATTTTAAATTCCTTTTCAACTCTATTATGTATAAGATTATTAGAATATGCCTAAGGAATAACTTTATGGTTTGGTGATTAATTTAGTAATTTGATTGTTCATGATGTATATGTTGTTATTGTAAGATATTATTTATAATAGTTATTTAGCCTAGAACTTAAAATATCTACTGATGCACACAATGTGTATGTATTTATTCTCATGAAATGTATTTTGTAAGTTTATGTGTAATTATCACTGTATATTAGTTATTTACGAATTTGAATTAGATACGTATTGTTTCCATTTTTTTTAAATAAAAAGTTTCTATTCTATTTTTTTTCTATTTTATTCCTTTATTTAGATTATTTAGATCAACCTATTAGAGCTTGCTAACCTTATTGCTCAAAGGGTTCACCACCGCTTTAAAAACCAAGATAAAGGGAAAAAGAGAGGAATCTAGTCTATACTATAGTACCCATTTCTCTAAGATACAGAATTAATTAATTAATTTCTCTGTGCCATTTCTTTATTGGCCCTATTACGACACTATTCAGGTTTTGATGACCTCTAGCTCGGTCAAGACCATTTGCTCAATAGTTTTTCTTAAATGAATTGTCTATTCTGGCCAAGAACCCAATGCGGGAAGAATCATTAAAAAAAATGTATCGAGGTGTGTGAATTGTCACTGTCAGCTGTCAGTGAAGCTGAAAGTTTGCTGAAAGTTCACCTATCTTTCGTCCATCACTTTTACCTATAAATCACCATTACCAAGGATTTGGAAAAGGAAAAAACAGTAAAAGCTGTATGAAATAAAATGGTTTTAATCAAAGAATATAGAATTTGCATGCCTATGACGGTCGAGGAGGTAATATTTTTGTGAGAAAAGTTAATAAAATATCTTAAAATAAGTTTGGCGATGTTACAGTTATGTGCGTTTCCAATTTAATCAACGTTTTGCGTTTTAATTTTAGTACCGCATAGGACAACTGTATATGATAGCTCGGCACAGCTATGAACAATCAAATAACGGCGAAGGCGTGGAGGTAATCGCTAATGAGGAAGTAAACGACGAGGCTAATGGAAGAGGACAATTTACTGAAAAAAGGATACATTTATCCAGGTTTGAGCAGCATTCAATAAATTAACTGAGTCTTATAATTTTCGTATAACACCATAGTATCCCTTCTAATAAGAATTGTATTGGAAACAATGATTTTTAAAGCATTTGCGTGTGCATGAAAACCTTTTTACGAATCATCTTGTCATTCTTTTTTTAAAGCCGCCAACTCAATATCTGTTTTTATAATGTTTTTTTTTACTTAAACAAGTAAATAAGTGTTATCTGCATGTTCTTTTACAGTCATCTTCCTTATTGGATCCAGTCTTTTCTTCCAAAAATATTTTATATAACGGAAAAAGCATGGAATTACTATCCATACACAATAACGGGTAAGTTCAACCCTTACATACAATGTTTATAATTTTGATGTATTTGTATGTTATTAATATTTTTTTTTCCATGGACCTGTCACCTACAGAGTACACGGTATGTATTTTAAAATTATATTTGCAGTAATTCTTGCATTATTATACTTAAATATGATTATTTTTTTCAGTGCTCTTTCATACCAAAATTCTCAATTTCTATTCAAACAAGATATGAGGATAATAATGGGACTTCTGAAAATGTAAGGATAAATTATTTAACATTGTATTTTATATATAACTTTAATATAAGTATAACATATTTAATATAACTTCCTGCAATATAACCGTTTCTTTGGTCTTATGGGTAATTTAATATATTACATTGTCAATAATTAAATATTACATTACTGCTTAATAATTTAACATTACATATTTCATTCATTTTGTAAAAAAACATATTAATTACATTTGAACCTGGATCATTGAGGGTCGAAGGCGTTGCAATATTTGCTTTGCTTCTAGAGATTTATCTTTAAACCGAGTTCCTCATGTATCTACATTTGACTGTATGAATCACATCGCATCACCAGCTCACTATATGTCCCCACTGAGGGCCTCGGAGCCAACCCTAAGGGGTTGATTAAGCCATAGTCAACCATGCTGGCCCACTGCGGGTTGGTCGACTTCACACATATCTTTGAATTTCTTCGCCGATATGTGTAGGTTGCATCACGATGTTTTCCTTCACCGTAAGAACGTCGGGTAATATGTACATATAAGAATCGAAAAACACATTGGTACATGGCAGGATTCGAACTCGGGACCTGCAGTTTACAAGTCAAGAGCTAAACCCCTGAGCCACCGACGCTCTTACTGTATGAATAGTTCTCTTAAAATATGACATTTTTTCAGTGTCTTGGCTTGACTTCCGAAGAATGTGAATCGAGGCAAGTTGATGTAATAGATATAGCGTATGACGAAATCAAACCTCATCATTATAAAGAGGCTGAAGATCCAAAGTTCTATAAGTCGGAGAAATCAGGCCGAGGACCATTACCTGAAGGTTGGATGCAAACCCAACAACCTATTATGTGTTGTTATAAAAGTGTTAATGTGAAATTTGAAGTCTGGGGACTGCAAACTAGAGTGGAAGAATATGTGCAAGTGGTATGTATATCTATACTAATATTATAAAGAGAAAAACTTTGTATTTTTGTATGTATTGAAATAACTCGAGAACTACTGGGCCGATTTCAAAAAATCTTTCACCATTATGAAGCTACATTATCCCCGAGTATAATATATTATTTAATTCCACGCGGATGAAGTAGCGAGCAACAGCTAGTTTATTTATATGCACTACTAAAATACAGTTTTTTTAAATCCACCGAAACAAAGTCACAAGCAAATGCTAGTCTATAATAACACCAGTTGTGTGGTTTAAATGTTCCTTTTGTAATTTTTATAACTACAATCGAATTTGCATAAACGAGAGTGCAAGGTATCACGATATCTTGCTTATAGAGGTTTCTTTCTAATATGAGTTTCAGATAGACATAGCTCCACGGAACCATAGTATGACTCGCTTATAAAGGGTTCAGCCTTATCCAGATATGACTATATGTTAAAAGTTTCATATTGATTTTTTGTGTAAAAGGTTTGCTTTTTTTGTAGGCAATTAGAGATATCCTATTGCTGGGACATCGGCAAGCATTCACTTGGATGGATGAATGGTACAATATGAATATTGAAGATGTCAGAAATTATGAAAAGGATATGCAAGAGAAAACAAACATGAAGGTACGTAGAGAACACATTTTTAATAATTAATCTATACTAATATTGTAAAGAGGACATGTTTGTATTTTTGTATGTATTGAAATAACATCAAAACTACTGGGCCGATTCAAAAAATCTTTCACCATTAAAAAGCTACAATACCCCTGATTAACGCTATATTATCTTAATTCCTTGCAGACGAAGTCGGCAACAACAGCTAGTTTATAAGACTTATTTTACTATTCTTTTTTTAGATCAAGGAATGCTTAGAGAATGCGGAAGAATCAGAGAAAGGCAAGGAAACAACATCTCAGCCACAAACTCCAAAGTCCCCGAAGACCCCAAAAAGTGGTTCCGGTACTCCGTCAGCTGAAGGCAGGTCTTGGTTCAACTGGTCATAAATGATATCAAACAGTAGTTAATTATCGTTCGACAAGTTCATCTGGCCCGGCAAGGGTTCAGTGTATAGCGGAGTTTTTTTTCGATCGCAAATGAAGTTGACCTTTATGTAAAGGAATTAAGTTTTAATTTTACTTTTCACTTTTTTGTTCTTAGTAAGATATTCCAAGTAAAAATACACTTTGTGTCAATCATTTAAAGCCCAATTTTGTTTACGATAAAAATCTGCTTTGCTCATGTTCTGGTCTGAACAGACCGGAATAGTTGCTACTATCGCGGTTACTGCTGACAGGAAAAAAGTAAAGTCTTCGTGACTATAAAACTACAAGATAGATAACCTGACAAAATAGCTACAGTCTGGGAAAATTTTGACACTTTTTTGGCGTTCGGGGGGCGCTAGTGAGCTGTCACAATTTAGTTTGACTTATACCCACTGGGTCAGAAAACTTTGTTGATCTATAGATCTCATTGTAATAACAGATTATGTTCGATATGAGTTGTGATGAACCAAAGCAAGATATATTTTTATTACTGGTCGCCACTTGTTCGAAATTCGATCATAATTCAGTTTTTTTTAATTAAAAATTAGCTTTGTGTCCTGTTCAACCATTCCCGCAATTTAAATTGGGGTACGGGTAGTTTCAGAACTATATATTTTTTGTGTTTATTATCCTGATCTAGTATAAAATAAATGAATCGGGTCATATAGAAAGTACTAAATAGTATTTATTTCGGTAATAGTACCAAATAGATCAATATAAATACGTTCCGCTCTAATGTCCCGTTTACATTACTCCAGAACAGTGAGCCAGGTATAGGAATAGGAACAACTGTTATAAAAAAATTAGACAATAGGTCAAAATCCCATTCCAGTCCATTAATTATGACACTGGATTGTCGAGTCAACAGCCAGTTGCATTCCAGTCCAGTGAGTACTAATGAAATGAGTACTAGCATAATTGCGCGTACTACCTAATCCAGTCATTGGAATGACTGTAATATTTTGAACCCAGTGTGTACGTTCCAGGTCAACTGGAATAATGTAAACGGCTTTGTTAACATGTAATTAGTAAAATGACAGGGTAAGTACCGAGTCTAATTTCGAATCAGTTACCATCGAATGAACTTTTGTAAGCATAGTATTATTAAAATATTGTCAATTTATGGTTTATAGTTATTTTTTATATAAAAAATAGTTAATAATATTTTGTTGTTACTAACATTACAAATTAATGGCCTAATATTGGTATTTAGTGAATTTTCATTTTGTTTAAACGTTTCTACTCCTGACGAGTCTTTCGGCACTAAAACCCATGCTAAGATAATAAATATATGAAATAGTATATTTCGGTCAGATTAAGGTATTAATCGTAGTAGAAAAAAAAACACGAAATGTGTTTATTTTGCACTAACCTAGATGTTTTAGTATCTATAGGTATTTCGAATATTTGTTTGGCTTTGGTGTTTTTTGATGAAAATCTTATACTCTATTAAATGCATAAAATTCGCAATATTGTAAAAACTGTTTAGAATAAGAATTAATAGTAACGATTTCTTAATTTGTTAAGTTTTTAATTAATTGAAGATAGAATAATTTCATTTTAAGTTTAGTTTAATCTAAAAATTGTTTCTGAGTTTTCTTAATAATATCGACAGTAAAATGTCAAATACCAAATTAGCTGTATTATGAAGTTTTAGTATTTTTTATATAATTTAAATTTGAAGGTTGTTGTCTTGGATATTAGATAGTCTATCACGAATTAACATAGTATTATAATTAGATTTGAAAAACGAACAGTTTTTAATATTATTTTGGTGTTAACGGTAAATTCAAAGAGATATTATACATAGAGGGCGCTTTTTCGCTGGCGCTGTTTCAGGTTTTTTTATTTTTAAAATAAACAATAGAATAAACTAAAATATTCATTAAAATGTTAATTATCCTTTTTAATAATTATTATTTTATTAAAAAAAAATCCAAACAATTTTTAACAAAGACTATTTTTGTTCTATGGTTGTTATAAAATTTTAATTAGCGTTTCAAAAATGTCTCGATTAATTATAATATTAAACTTTAGTAAATACTATGAAATAAAATTTAAATTTGAGAACAGAGGCTGCATTCGGTCGACTTTTTATGTCGGCAAATGTAATTTAGAGGTCAACACTAGGGAAAATCTCCCTATGTGAGACCTCCGGAGGTCAAAGAAAATACCTCACTTCTAGGCTTCGAGTGTTCCATCTATAGTATAATATATTTTTGGGAAAATTCTTAACATTTTTTTAATATTCAATGTATGTTACCAATTATTTTAAAAAGCTGTGATGTGTGCTTTTATTATAATTAACTTTCATATAAAAAATAGTACAAAACAGGTTTTTGAGTATAGTCTACAATAGTAACAAGATATTAGTATTTACTAATGAACCAAATTAATTATTTAATAAAATGTATGTTAATGTTGTTTATTGCTTATTCTGATATTATAATATGGTGTTATGTATTTTTTAATTGTCAATTAACATTGTAGGACTACATTCCGAAATTAGATCTTTTGTATTTGATTTTCTATAATTTGAAAGAAAGTCACGATTTTATGATTTTTTTTCCACGAAAGTAAAATATTTTTCAAATAAAATAAAATATTTACACAGGATAAATGCGCGTGTGTTTAGCTATACTGTATTTAGTGCATAGCATTGTTCCCTACTAACTATACTGTTTCATATCTCAATATATATTCGAATATATCAATATCTATATGTCCAAGTGCCTGAACTTTATGTTTCACCTCGCAGTGTTGTGCGTCATGTAGTTTGTGTATAGTATATAGTACTATGTTTAAGTAAATTGATATTGTTTGAAAATATACTCGATGTGACACCATTTAATTCTTTCATTGATATTATTTTTGTTTATATTGACTCATACAGTTTTCAGTTTTAACCGACTTCCAAGAGGTCATCTAGTCAATGATGCCTACACAAGTCAGTTTTAACTGCGCCGTCGAATTGTACAGTTAAAACTATGCGATCAAATCTAAACGTCTGTAGCCGGCTTTTAGATTTATTATTTGTTCCTTTTGTTTTCTAAAAGAGGATACAGTCGAACCTAAGGCGAGAGTTCAAAGGAACCGGGATATTCGTCTTGCTTATAGAGGTTTCTCTCTAATCCGAGTTTCTCGCATATGTAAGAGCTCGACGGGACCATAGAATGACTCGCTTATAGAGGTTTCTAGTCTAACCAGGTTTGACTGTATTATAATTAGACAAAATATATAGAAAGAGATAATCGCCAATTATAACGTAGAACGTTAATCTGAAACAAGTCTAGAAAAAGAAAAATATAAATTATGTTTCAGGTTTAAAAGGATTAAACGTTAAAAAAAATAAAAAAATAGTTTTCTCGTAATTTTCTATTCACGATAAACTATGTTGCTTCTTTTCCAATAATTTCGATAGTGTGACGGATCCAAGGTAAATGCATACCAATACTGGTGTATACTCCCGGCACAGTGGGTACCGCGCAGCTCAATCCATAGCTGCTGATTCCCTGTAACTTGCCTGCGCACATTAATGGTCCGCCAGAATCACCCTACAGTAAATTATACAGAAATGTAGGCATTTGTGTCTCGAATTAAAAAAAACCACAGTAAGTACTTTGACATAGTTGCATCCTAATCGTAGCTTTTTATATTGGTTTACAAGGCCCCGCTGTCAGTTGTCAAGTTTAGGTGACGTTAGCGTTCAGAAGGTTAACGTATATACAAGATTCTGTAATAGGATTGACCGACAGTACAACAATAATACCTGACAAGTGTCCTCTCCATTGCCAAGTGCACACAACATACCGTAGTCAAACCTAGGCGCCAGAAAGCCTAGAATAACAGTGCATTCGTCCAGTGAAATTATCTTCAATCTCGCGGCTTTTAAATTGTTGGGTAATATTTCTGTTTTTGAATCTGTGGAACCGTAGCCGTAGGCGATGCAATGACCTGGAAATGCAAACAATAATGTGAACATAACACCAAATATCATGTTACGAGATATTTTAAATACTTAATAATATTTTTGTAATTCGAATTTACAGATGTGGGTAGTTTTAATATCAATAATGACTATTATAGTTAGCGATAAAATGATAAGTGAAATCTAAACAAAACTCAGGAAACACTAAGCATGTACTACAACTTTGTAAGATGTGACTAATAAGAGTAAATTATTAAAACAGTAAATTAAGTTCATCACTCGTGCGACTGTCATGTATATTGTAACCCAATGGCTTCATTAGACCGATGTCACGCAAAAAAACAGCCTTACGCGGAAACTAAATCTCCGTTTATATCGCGAACTCGGTCTAATGAAGCCCTAGGGTAAGAGCTAATTTCGCTCATTGATTTATTGTGGTGTTGTCACAATATAGAAAATGAATTGCTTCGTTGGCAGCCGTAATCCAACGCAAGTGTTGCACTAATAATTGAGGTGATTTAACGTTGTCAAATTCGTTCAGTTAGAAGATTAAATACTCATCTTTGATTGTGCTCATAACAAATCTAAAATGTTAATATAGTTTTTGTTATAATTAAAATTAATTTAAAAATATTTGACACCGTTTATGTGTTAATTTCACTTAAAATCAACGTCGGGTGCGCGCATAGCATGGACGTCGTCAGTCGATGATCAAGGGAGGCAGTTGTCCACCTTTTGGTACCGTCTTGGCGCGTGGTACAAATTTTCCTTGCCTTTTATACAAGAACTTTTTGTATTATCTGTGCAGTCACCTGATAAACCAAACGATGTGTTGGGTAATATGTCTTCTGACCAAGTAATATTGTGCGTATCGAGTTGTATCCGTAGCAAGGCGATATCGTGCGCCCGAGTATATCTGAAACCATACAAAGCAACACTCAACTATAACACCGCCTTGGCACATATACAAATCTAATAATGATTTACAACTTCTTTATAGACGAAATTGTATAACATATAGACAGAATTATGATTTAATAGTTTACAATTTACGCGGACATCAAGTTTCAATCCGGCCCTGCCGTGCAATGTGATTATTTAGCGTAGTAGCATAGTGCTCTTGGAGATTCCGGGACACAGCACAATCGCATTCGGGGATACACACCGCCACCGAGAAGGTTTTAGTGAGTTAATTTTTTTTTATATTAAAAAGTGGAAAACGAGCAAGCGGCCACCTTGATTCGCTGAAGTAGCAAAGCGACCGCTGCCCATAAACATCTGCAATTGCAGATGCGTTGCCTACACTTAATCTACGGAGGAGGAGAAGCACAGTAAAGGGATGATTCCTCTTCCTATGCGTCCCCTTCCCGTTAAATCCACTTCCACTTCCCATAACCTGTCGTTCTCCCAAAAGGCAGGGTATCTTTTGAAGATTCATCCTCCCAAAGCAAATAAAAAACACATCAGAACAATAACCTAGATCCTTGTACTAATTTCTGTAACAGTAGGTTCCCATTGAAACAAATGCTCAAATCATACTTGTCATAGTCCGGGTGTTTGATGACTTTCAGTACTGAAGCTTGTCGGGGCGTGTCACACAGGTTGCTGAGCTGCAGCACGTATTGGCCCGATGCTTGTACACAATGGGCAGCTGTCAATGCGACCTCTTTATTCACCAGCATCGCGCCACACAAATGACGGGAAGACTTATGACGCAATGATGCTACGCGAATTTCTGAACCTTGAAAGTGAATTAACATTTTTAATTAAACAAATCCTAATCATCTTACATATGATAAGATAGTTCTTTTATAGCACATTCATTTTACCACACTCTACTTCCAAACCACCAACAACTCGTCTTACTCTATTCGACTCTATCGGTAAAATAGTCAATATTTTAATAATAATAATGCATCGTAACCAAGTTATGTAACCAGACATAATAATGCGACGGTTATCTATTTTACGTGCGAAATATTAACATAATTATCTATACTAGTCCGTACATTGAATCTTTGCATAGTTTTAGTCATTAAACAATCGTTTTACATTCGTGATTCATGACAGGATTTAACAGCTGTTAGTGTTCCCGAGGCCCGATGTTCTTACAAAGGAAAATGCAGTAATGAAGAACTCACTCGTAGGTTGATGGTTTTGAAGTTAGATAAATCTATAATCTATATCCTTATCCTTATCTTTATCCTTACATAATATAATATAAGCGCTTTTTTATGTTTGTCCCTATATATGTTTGAATCTTTAAAACTACGTAACGGATTTCGATGCGTTTTTTTAATAGATAGAGTGATTCATAAGGAAAACCTTCCTATGATACATTCACAATATAGTAGAGTAACACTGATAATTTAGAGGTTTTTAATATGATGTCGTAAATTAACTCATTTTTTAGCACTTACATTGCAAACGCTGCAGTATTTAGTATTATTATTATACCGATTTGCACCCGTGCGAAGCTGGGGCGGGTCGCTGGTCTATTATAAAGAGAGAAACTTTGTATTTTTGTATGTATTGAAATAACTCAAGAACTACTGGACTCAATTAAAAAAAAAATCTTTCACCATTATAGCGCTACATGGTGAAGTCGCGAGCAAAAGCTAGTTATTCATATTTCAGCAGGAGTTTAGCATAAAGGATTATCCCATCAAAGTTACGGGAACTTTGGCACTTAATAGTTGTTAAGCTACTGTTTTGCTATATCTACTCAAGTGCTTTACTGGTCATCTTACCTTTTCTATGTCGTATCATAGTCAAGATAACACCTTGTTCGCACAAGGATGGTATTTTAGTAGAGTATCAAATAATAAGTATCCGAACGAAGGATTCACTAATCTACTAATATGTTGCTGTTTGTTTAGTTACAAAATTACCTGCTACTCGCTTAAAATGCTATCCTGGTGCGTTCAAGGCCTTAGCTATGACTTCATATATTTAGTGTTTGTGATGTTATAACTTTCTTTGTCACATGAATGAATATGTAAAATAATAGCGATATAGCAGACATAGCACAAAGGCTAGCTTGGAGGCGGACGTGGGCGGTTTGACGTGACTATATTGAATCCGTAGGACTGAACGGAACAATGTATTCTAGTGATTTATTATAACACTGGAGCAACATTTTTTTATTGTTCACATTAAAACATATAGTTCAACATACAATTTAAATAAGTGGTGCGAAAAACACCACTGGATTTGAGTGTGCCGCTGGTCGCCTACAATCGATTTGTTTATTAATATTTAAGAGCGCCGTTTTAATAACAAATTTACAATTATTGGGTTTATTGAGTGAACGCTCCAGCACGACGCTGTCCAGGTCGTTGAGCAGCTGCGATAGAAATTTATTTCATACTTTTAAAAATATCCTTAACTTTAACTATAGATCGTAGGATTACTACTTTAAAATCTGTTCTTTGTATTTAAGCCGGCTACAAACGTTAAGTTTTAACTACAGCTGTGTACGTCAGTTTTAACTGTACAGTTCGACTGTGCAGTTCAAATTGACGTACACACATCAATTTTAATTGGACAGTTTTCAGTTTTAACCGACTTCCAGCAGAAGGAGGTCATCTAGTCAATGATGCCTACATAAGTTAGTTAGGCTTTTAGATTTATTATTTGTTCCTTTTGTTTCCTTAAAGTGGATACAGTCGAACCTGGATATGCGACAGTCCAAGGGACCGGGATATTTGTCTTGCTTATAGAGGTTTCTCTCTAATCTGAGTTTTTCGCTTAAGGAGGTAGGTCCAGAGAATGACTATCTTATAGAGGTTTTTCGCCTATCCAGGCTGACTGTATTTGTTTTTTGTTAATTTATTTCATTTTCCATTTTATAGTTTAACTATATTCAGTACAGTACGTGTGGGCGTATTGTATGGAAAGTAATACCCAGGATATTAGACAGTATCTTGTTACAATCACAGAACTAGTTTGGAATCTTTTGTGTAGAGATCGTTGTTTAATATTTACTGCGATAGAGTCTGGTCTGGCTGTGGGGGCGATGTGTAGGTGTACTGTTTTTGGACAAATGTAAAGCTTATATATATATTGCAAATTTGTTTTCATTAATGGTACTTATTGCAGAAGTTACGTCGAAGACAAAATAGGTTGTTAACATGTTCAGTGCTATCAATTATCTTTACGATATTACGATAATATTGAATGTGTTAGACTTTTAAAAAGTAAAACCGGAAGTGTTAATTATGGTGGCGTTCGATTTCTTTTTAGATACGACGGGAGTATAAATTTCTCCACCTCTGCCTTTCCTTTCGTCAGTCCTATTTACATATACACACCGGCATTTTACTAAAAAAGTAATATATTCGTATGGAAGTTATTAATCATTTGGATGTGTACAAATAAACCGCTCTTAACTCGATCGTTGTATTTTTAAAGTTTGTGTATTTGAAACAATTGACGTGCGTTCTTACGCCAACCTACGCATGTCCGGTATTATAAAGGTAAATGCGTTTTATTTTGAAATTTAAAGAAAAAACTGATACAAATCTAAGACCTTAACCTTACAATTCAATAGCTATCCGCAAATAAAACGACTAATAGCCCGATAAACAGTGCTAGACGCTGTTCTGTCTGTATGAAACTAAGGTAGGAATAATAATTTTTTCGAAGCAATTTTTTTCAAGATATTGAGGCTTGATTTTCGTCTTTTTATTCCTTCATATACTTTTTCTTCTAACGTCATTAAGACGACAATAAGTTGTTAAGTTAAAAAGAACAGTCTATAAAATTATATACGAGTAATTAACAAGATATTCCTTATAATGTTGAGGGTAGATACATTTTATTTAGAACCGAACCACAATTTATGTAACACATCCTGATACTTATTATTCATAACTTGGTAACACGTATGTTCGTAGGCAAACTACGCCGCATACTGCCCTCCCGCCTGCCGCCCTGCCGCTGCCGCCTGCCTAGTGACGACCGGTCGTGGTACATTAAATCGCATTTCGAATCCCAAGATAAAAGCTTTTGCTTACTTAGGGATCCATCGCATAACAAATCATAGTTATGTTACATAATTCCTGAACAGTGTTTTTTTTTTCTTTTAAAAACCTACGCAGATGTAATATAGCTAGTACCAGAAAATATTACGTTTAAAAACTTTTTATGAAATAGTTACTCAGTTAGGTTATTATTAATTGTGAAAGTTCAAAATAAGTCTGGGAAATTAATAAAATTACATTTATGTGTAGTAAGACATTTTCGTAAAATAAGAAATTGTTAAGAAAATTCGGTTGTTGTAATAAATAAAAAGTTAGACGTTTCTAAAATATAATGTATGATACAAAAGGTCTTTGCGGAGCCACAATTCTTTATTAAGAAAACCGTATGAAAATCCGCTTAACGCCTTTAGAGTTATTGGCTTATAAACGATCGAGGGTGGCGAAACATTTTATTATGAAAACATTATTCGTAGACCCGTGAAGCTTTGATTTGAGTCTAATTCTTAAAACAATTACAAACTTATTCTTTACACTTTAACTTTAATTTTCAAATAACATCAATTAAATAGATTTTCAAGTCATTTTGCGATTTGCTCTTATACTTAAATGTAATCGCTACGAGAGCTCGTAGAGAAGTTTCGTAGAGATTTGGCACTTAAGTATAGAACTGATAATTTACCTTCGTTTTATTCAGATGATAGGAATGCAGTTAATAGAGTATGGGCGAAAACCAATAAATTACTCTCGTTTGTAAAGAGCGCTTATTGCGTTCAAAATAGCGTGTCTATAATTATTTAGTGTTATTGTTGTCGGTTGCATGTGATGCCAGAACGCAGCGACAACGGACAGGTGGGAGCGAGCGCGGGCGCGGGCAGCGGGAGCGGCCACCAGAGGTTTATGTAACGCGGCGCGCAGTAGTCCGGCGACCGCGCGCGGCACACCGCCATGGACCGCGCCAGCGGTGGCCCGCCGCACACGCCGCACCCGCCCGCGCACTCCGGCTTCGGCGCCTTCTGCAGCGCCATCTCCGACACGCTCTCGGTACGTACCGGCGACAACACGACACCCCCCCCCCCGCAACCCGCACACACACACAACACGCCCGCATGCGACTCGAGCGCGCCAACACTAAAACACTTTTTGGCGCCAACGCACCATTTCTTCCCGCTCAAATTCCGCCGATAATCAAATTGTCGCGTAAATAGCTATACTTCGCAGCACGTGGCCGTCGAGGTCGTCCGGTCTTCTCACAGGTGATAGATGAGAGGGTATTGAAAAAAAGTCATCGAGAGAGAATAAAAAATATAAACAAGTTTATTATTAGAGTGCTCGTTCGGGCCGGGTCGCACGGCCATGATTTGTCCGATGGCTGTGATATACCGAAATACCCGCGCAATAAACGAACCGCCGCGGGACGTACAAAGCCCGAGCGTGACATCGCGCGCCGACTGTGCGAGTCGCCCGTCGCCCGCCACCTGTCCGCCACGGCCAGGCCTTCGCGCTCGCGCTCGCTCTGTCTGCAACCGCGCTATCAACTAAAGCACCACATCGTCTTCCTGACTGACAACCCCCTTCTAACGCCGATATAGGTATGAAAGTTTATTATATTTGATCTCTTCAGTAAAACATCAATAACAAAAGCTCTATCTTTTTCTTCAAACATTGTTCTATCAATTGTTTTTATATCGTCTCGTCGTTACGGAAAAATGTTGATTGAACTTTGAAAGTGCCCGGCCTAGAGAATGTTTGTTTTTATTTAAAATTCTGTGAAGTGAGCTCAACACTTTATGTGTTTGTAAACTAAAATGGTTTTATAGTGATGAAGTAATCAGAAAATATTTTATCTTATTTAAAGTGTAGAGGCAAAGCTTCAGCTTTGATGTGTTAAATGCATTTAAAGTTTAATCAATCAGTTTAGGGTTGTGGGACAAGAAAGTATATTGCTTAATTAAATTTTAGAAATTCCTTAGCGTCTTTTGTTTATTTATTCACAACAATAGAATTGTGTCAGTCGTATTGTATGTGATGTAAAGATTCAAAAACAACAGTCTAATATTTGTAAGTTAGTTCAACACTTTCGTATGTGTTTGTCTGTGTGGGAACATTAGTGAGTGGCTCATGCACTCGATGATTAGTGGTATCGTGCATTGGCAACAGCTGATAGGGATACTCAAGTACTACGCGTCTGTTCTCGTCTGCCAACGCTCTACGCGGCCGCGCGGTGCACCTACGTGCATTTTGTCTCGTGATCTGTGATTCTTAAATAACTTTTGTATATTCCTGTAAGTGAACGAAAGTTGTAATTATTGTTGTTAAGTTATTTCTTTTTTTATTGAGAAGTAGTTCTTATATTGTTAAAACATTTTTGTGAAAATATAATTCAATTTGGCTGCATTATTTTGGGTACGGGACTGTAGCAGATTTATATTACCTTTAAATGTATTTCGAAACATTTATTTTAACAGTCTCGAAGTTTTTAGGAAGAGTTAACGTAGTTGTGGCTGTTATAATATCAGTTTTTATTCCTATTAAATATAAATAACCAGCTAAAGTAGCACACAACAATTTGCGTAAAACATTATTGATTAAAATTCGCACAAAATTCAATCGATTATAATTATTTGAGATATAAGAAACATAAGTAATAATAATCGTATCAATCAATATAGGATACGATATGTGTTACAAAGTATCGCGTCGCTTTGTCTGCGTATTCAACAATATCGTCTGTCAGGGACAAGGGCGGCGATGCAAGGTTGCCTCTGCCACTGCCATCGGAGCATGGTCCGCATCGATCCAGCCCGACGTTCCCGCTTGCCCACTTCCCTTAAGCCCTTCTTTCACCTTCTTAATGTTAACTTTGTGAACAATGTGCAATTTTAAATATACGAGTAAGTCGCCTAACATTTGATACTGTTGTACCCCTCAAATCGATAAAAAAGGTTCGGTAAAGTCAGTGAAACATATGCTGGCTTTTTTAAAAAAACAAAATCTAATCGGTATTGCAAAATTTAAAAAATAATATTTGTTTATTTTTTTAAATCGATTTTAGTAATTTTCACGTTTTTTTTTAATAAGTGAATTTCTCCTGCGCGGTCGCGCTCGGTGGAAAAGCGGTCTCACTTCGAGATTAAAATTCCATCGACAAAGCGTCCATACATTAAGCTAGATATTTTCCTTTGAATAGGTATGCCCTTATATTAAAAGTTATCGGCGATAAAGGAATACGACGAATTTTATACGGTCACTTTTAAAATACGCAAACCCCAGACTGCAGTTTATTTTAACTGCAATATTCGTAAATCACGTCTATATTTCTATAGCAATAGTTCTTTTAAGTTTTCCTTGTACAATATTATATGTAAATCTTAAGACAACAAAAGGGTTACGTTTAGAAATGTCCGCGCAAATGTATACAAATATATCCTTTTTATGGAAACTCGGTGATACATCAAATTTACATTTTGTCTCTGAAACACTTGTGTAAGGTTTATTTAAATATCTTATACGGTTTCTGTTTTAGTTATTGTTTTTTAAATAATGTAATGAAAAATATGATATTTTTAATCTGATGTGCACACTCTTATAAAAAAAAACAATTTTCAATTTTTTTTTTGCATTAAAAATAAATTAAACTCGTTGTTTTAGAAGAAAGATGAGTAAAATTGGATCAGTCGGTATAGCGGGAAATAGCAATTGGATAGTACGCAGCATGCGGTATGATTTTGAGGTTATAATTAGAAGATAGGGAACGCGGCCACTGCTCCTGTTATTCTGATCGGACAATCATGACCAGGTTAATGCGACACGCTTAGAGGTCAGCTCCGTTTGTAAGGTTATTGAATTTCAAGCCCACGATAACACATTTTTTTCTTTATTCTTGAACGTGGCAAATAAGTCACATGATGTATTTTCCAAATTGATTATTAATTTAGTTATTTTAGTAGGTAAATCATATTAGAAATTATAATAAGATACTTGAGAAAATTTCTAAGACGGTTCATGAGTTCACACGGTTCAGAAAACTATGTGTATTCCGTGAAAATGTTATTTCTTTTCTTGTTTAGACTGTTTCCGAGTAAAGACGAAATAAACAAGTCGAGATTAGCACAGCTAATTGAGATTTTTAGTTGATACCTCTTGTTAGTCGTAAAATAAGAAACTAAATGAAGTTTATTTTCTTCAGAAGGGATGAAAAAGTAAGCCTTTAGATAATCGGAATATTAAACGTATTAAATATTTAGTCTACGTTGTTAATAAGTGAGATATTACTGAAAAGTTCGAAATGAGCATAGTCGCAAACGCGATATTGAATCGAAACGAAGCGATTTATTTTATGTTAACTCGTTACTGGTCTGGATTTGGTTCTTTTCAAATCGTTCAGCAGAATCGCTAATAATATGGAACTGCAACTACGAGTATAATGCAAACTCTACGTTCCGTTTTTTCTTTGTTTTTATATCACAGTGACGTTTTAAGAAGTTAATCGAATGACATAACTGTCGTATTATCAGTGTTAGTTAAAGATGCTAATTGATAATTATCGTAAAAAAATCTGCGCAAAACAAAAGATTATTTTTTTGTACCGAACATCCGGTTTAATAGTTTAAGTGTGACTAGACTGATAGTTGAATGCACATCTTGTCGCATGGCCGCCGCTGTTACACATAACTTCTCAGCACCTATTTTTTTTAATTGGCCGTTCTCCAAAAGATTCTCAGAGGAAACGTGTAAAATATTTCTCTGAAGTATCAGGGAGTTGCCCGCTAAGAGTAAAACTATCAATTCTTACTGACCTACTAAATACTTTTGAAGGATTTTCAACTGCAATAAATATCATCTTGTTTTGCTTTTTGATTATCGTATAAATTTTGCATCTGACGAGTGCGATATTTCGGTATCGTCTATTAGTTATATCTCTTATAATATTTTAAGACGAAGTTACTTATTATAGTAACAATTTGTTTATTCCATGACAGAAATCTGTCTTCTATAGCTAAATATAATTACAACCAAGAGCTTTCCCGCCTAACTAAAGGTGAGTGTAGGTGTTATAGATTTACACTTAGTTGATGTCATCGACATACTGGTTTTAACCTTGGCCATGATGTTCAAAGTATAAAATAAAGATGTATTGCTGAATTTCTTACCCCGCGCCTGATAATCTGGACTTGTTAGAGACTGTATATAACAATAGAAGGTCGAAGGTTGGGAATAGGACGTGCGAAGTCCATTTAAAGTGTAGGTATCATCCAAATTGCAACCACTAGGAAAGTAAAAGACCACTACTTATAGTAAATAAAAACGGCTGCACTCAAGTTATTAAGATCCGGTAACGTTACCGACTAGTTTCGAGCCTGTCCTGTTAAACAGTGAAGACCACTACTTGTCTGCGATTTCCGAAGACATTCACATCCAGAACGACGAATACTACAGTCATAAATAAATAAACAATGTAATAGTTGTGTAAATAGATACTTCATTAGTCCCAGTCATTTACACATTGTTTAAAGTAACAAATAGTGCTTTGGCACCAAGTATAAGGGGTGTTACTGTTCTATGTTTAGCACGGTCTAAAGACCGTACCGTTGACACGATAATCTGCGTGGCGAAATCATTCGTTCAATGATTGCCAAGATGCGATTAAGACAAACGATTTAGTTGTAAAGTGTCTCCATAATATTGTCGTGTTGGTCTGTTGTAACATCTTTAGTTAGAACATATTTTGCTACACCCTGTATTATTAATGTTTGACTATTATTATTTTATCAGTATGCCAGTTGTCATATGACTGTTACGCTGGTTTAAGTATTTGGAATGTAAAATATCCTTGATTTTCTAGCAAATGATCCGTAAATCATAAGTTTATAGTTTTATCTTACTGTAAGCTACTATTATAAACCTTTAACGACCTCGAACCTGTTTTACAACAAAGTTTTGATTATTGCTGTTTAAGAAAAACTTAGTATGAAACATTATATACTAAACTGAAAGACATTTTACTTTTATCTTAATTTTACTAACGAACGATTATAGCTACGAATGAATCGAAAATAATGACTTGAATTATAAACTAATATCATAAACTTAGAGTAATGTCGTTAACTTCTAGAAAATGTCTGATATAATCATTTACATATTAATTTAAATTAAATTAAAATATTAACGAATGCTCTTATTTTCAGGGTATGGCGACCACATCAAGAACTAGAAGGAAGGTAAGGTTTAAACGATTTTTTTTTAAATCTTGTATTGAGAGGGGAATAACATACAATACGTTTAGGTCCACAAAATATATTTTGTAGTAAAGAGGCAGCACCTAAGCTCTTAAGATACACCTAATTGCTTGGTCGGAGTGTAGATACAATGGAAGGTTACTGAACCCATTATTCCATACTGATATGACTCTGTCATTTAATGTTTTAGGTGGTTAAAAATGTTGATTAGATTTTGAACTTATCTAAAAATCATGATAAAGTGTAATTGCCTACATTTGAATTTAGATGTATTATAACAATTCATATTTTTCGAGCCATATGTATACTTTTGAAAACACTTTTTAAACTATTTTACAAGTGTCCCGTTTTGTGGCAGCCGTAGAATTTGCGGTGGTAATGTTTGGAATCCTTTAAAGCTCATTGTCACAACAGACGCGTGTAAACTATGTTGAACATTTGCATGTTTTGAAACATAACTTATCTCAAATTTTATGGTCACTGAAGGTCTGGACGTAACTTTCAGCTATGTATAACATAATTTGTATAACTTTAAGTTATCTATCTGTATAACTTAAGTATAAATAGATAATTTAAGTTATGCATACCTTAAGAATAACTTTTTAAACTGTGTCATGAAACTGTTTTCTATAATACGGTGATTATCCATCAATATTCATTACTACAGTTTTAAAATTACTTAACGTGATTTTATTACATAGTTTTTATCTTGTTCTCTACAAAACTAATATTGTGGTTAATCAAAAATGTATTTTCGGTGGATAATAGAGCGAAAAACCTTTTGTTCAATATTTCGTAGCATACAAAAGATAGTTACTTACATATTATGTGGTAGAAACTTTTCTCAGAAAGTTAATTCTCCGTAAATACTTTAAGCCAAGTGGTATGACTTCATAAACACTTCAATCACAGTAATTGACTAAGTGTTCTATGAGTACTTCTAATGACACTTAGAAGTAAAGCCCTTATAACGAGAAACTTAAAGTTAATAATATCGAATGCTTGTCTTTCTGACCGTAGAGTTCCACTGCCCATATGATAAATGATTATGTCAATCTTATTCTGTTAACAAGATAAAAAGACCTACAAGACGTCGATGATCACTTCCATGTTAGGTCTTCGTTTGCTCCCTTCTCTAATAAAAAAAATATTAATCTACACTTCGCCTTTAACCTTTAGGCGTGTTGCGGCCTTCCGGCATTGTCTCCATACGACCTCGAATGTTCATGTATGGCTTCCGACGTTAAATTCAAACTATTGTAAATGGGAAGAAAGACTTTTAAATAGAATCTACTAAAGAATTACAGTCAAACTTGGTAAAGCGAATTCTGGAAAAACCTCTATAAACGAGAGTCATTTTCTGGTCCCGGCGAGCTACCTTCATATGCGATAAACTAAGAGAGAAACCTCTATTAGCCAGATAGATATTGCGGTCCCTTGGAATCTCGTTTATGCAGGTTCGACTGTATATCACTTACTTAAAAAGTCTTCTTTAGTTTTAACTACAAACAAACTTTACAATAATAAAATTGATGTAAAAATATGAATGTGCAATCTGATAGCACCCAAGTTCAGTTAACGTATTCATAAATTTAATATTACACGTTTTAAATCCAATGAAAATTTTTATCGTATTTTTCGACAAATTTTTACAAGCGTTATACAAGTTTTAAGTCATAAATGAACAATGTCATTTAAAACAATGAATGAGCAATAAAATTCATGAAATTTGCGTAAAAATAAGCAGTATTTCTGTTACGTTTACGACTGTTGGGAGAAATATGGTTTTACCTCAGACATCAGTTAAAAATTAATAAAGTTTTTTTTATTACCGGTAGCACTAGCTGGAATATTTATGACAGACGCATTAATATCGTCATCCCTTTCATTGTCTTCGATACAAAAGAGTTAACAATATGGATTTAACACAGTCTCCTTCAGTTGAATTTCTCGGACAACACACAGTTTATGAGAATAAACTTCGAAGATAGCAACAACTTTAAAATTAACTGATATGAACAATTTTAAAGGCATCTACGATACTATTTTTTGTTGCTAAGTTATAAAATTGGTAGGATAAAAAAATCTCTGTATAATGTTCGCTACAGACAGTATTTACACACTGGAAGAGAAAATGAAAAACCTCAACGCTTTTGTTTCTTTCCACAAAATATTTAACAGCTAATTTGAATAAGTACATTAGAAAAGTTTAAAATACGCTTTGAAAAATGTACTTTTGAAAATACATAGTAGTTAGAAGGACCTTTATTATGCTTTCCTCTTAACTATCGTAAGCCTGTGCTATACAAGACAGTAAGCTAAGTAAAGTAAATTATATCCAGATCCGTTAAGTCGTTTTGGAGTTACGTACCAACAAACATCTATACTTGTAAACTTTCACATTTGTAATATTAAAAAGATAATGTGGTAAATGCGTCCCGAAGTTATATCCGATAAAATGTTTAACTCAAGTGATGTCTTTTTTACGACTCTACCAAACGACTCAATTTTTCTATCAATTTTCTTTAAAAAATTGCCTAAATTACTTTCTTAAATATACCCTCATCTCGTATAAATATTCGGAAATAACGTACAAGAAACTTAAGGTATTGATTTCTATAGACGAATAAGCAACGTTTGGAAATTAAAGCTTTCGCTGTGTTCCGAGAAAACATCCCAGTTGATGCTACTTTACTGTTACAACTGACTGACATAGAACACCACGGCTTATAGCCTGTTCATTTATAGAGGTGCGTAAGACCCTTGAAATGAACTCGGTTAATATCAACTGCAACCTGTCACTTTCAATTGGGTTATAAGGTAAGATCTGTTTCAACTTTTAATTCGTGCACACGTTTTCTTTTAAATTCAAATGGTGTCTAAAAGCTGGATACATGCCAATGTGTACTCTGCGGCAAAGCAAAATTGAGATAATCGTATCATTTTTTGATCTATAGTTATCAATAAAAGGTTAATTATTTGAAAGTAAAACTTCGTTAATACTAAGCCATCTTGGAATTAAATTAAATCTAAATACATTGTGATATTTTCTCAAAAGGTTTTTTTTGTTTTTTCCACAACCGAAAAAGATGTACAATAAATATAGTGTTTTATTTTTAAGGAAAATGTAAGGGATCACAGTATTATGTTGTACATTACGGCAATAGTGCCCACGGTTTCGGGAGGTAACGAGCGGGTAAAGCTGCATAATGTATATCGGTGAAAAACTTTCCCAGTCAGTTGGTCGAAAAAAATCCTTTGGGAATGGATAATTCTTACACTGCAGGTGGTCTTCAGTTGGGGCGATGCCAATGTTGTGAGGATTAACGCCGCCACAAAATCTGGTCACGGCTAAAAGAATTCCGCTTGCCTTGCTTTACTATTTATCGGGATGTCAAAATTGTCGATTGATTTTTTTAAGACGTCTCATCAAACTTTGTGAATATTATTTACAAGATATCTGTATTAAAAGTGTGTTGAAAAATTACTAAAATGGGCTTAATTAAGCAAAGTTTTTCCATCTTCGACGACCAAATGATATAATTCGATTTGTTCGCACAGTTGTTTTAATTCAATGATTTTTAAACTGCAACGGATTGCAACAAAAATGTTTTGACTACGCTTAGATTTGTATTGATATTTCGTAGTTTAATTGGAATAAAATTCGTAAAGTATTGAATTTCATATTGTGATCAAGTTTTGTGAGTCGGAATCAAACATATGTGAATCTTACTTTTTCTATTGTTTGTTGTTACTTTTTAAACAATGTATGAATAATATTTTCATTCTCATATACTAAGCGTGTTTAACATTGAATGATTTAAACCTTTCTTTGAAGATGGCAGCACAAGCGTAATTATTCAATTCCTTTGAATGTAGCGATCCATCTTAGAATGTTTATTTACCGATAGATATGTCATTTTTTTTCCCACAAAGCGCGGAGGTGTGTGTTGGCGATGGTTCGTGTTGATTTGTTGCCAAACGCAGCTGAGACTATTTGTAAGCATCATCTGGTGTATCCTCAATTGATGTAATTACTAATGATAGCTTCACACGATGGTAGAACAGCATAACTGTCCAGTAGGACAGTGCCTCAGCAGATAAAGTTCGATTAGAGCTACCAAAGTGGACAGGATGAAAGTGGCATACGTTTACAATGCTATACGTTTTACGTTTGTGACAAACACATGCCATATCAGAAGTTATGGTGTATTCCATAGATTTTTTACTTCTATTAATTTACGACACTAATAAAAACGTTACTTCGTCTAGAAGAGCGAAATTTTTTTTAACAAGTAAATGTCCGTTCAAACAATAATATCGCTGCACTGTACTACATTATTCTACCCTCGTGTGAAACTAGTATACGTGTTTACTCGATGGATGGAGGAAGTATGCGTTACATGATAGCACTCACTCATTGTCCTTCACATCTACACGTCTTGGCAGCGAATGTACATTTGAAAATACCGAGTTATTACTGGTGTACGATTCATTTAAATTAAAACTAATAAGCTATTAAACCCGTCATTTTATTTACATTATAATATGATTCAATTAATGTGTTCTAAATTAAGAAGTACAATTTTAACACGCGTTTGTGTTTACGTTTATAAATACCATGTAATTGTTATTATTGCATTATGTTTCTCATGCAGTTTATGTATTGAGTTTAATTTTGTTATTTCACTGCGATGGTATTTAGCGATTGATTTTCAGTGACCATAGACAACAAAGTTATTTTAAAATATTAGATTATCTACAAATTAATTTAGTAATGCAATAAACACACTTCTTATATAAGTAACTTTTTCTTTAGAAAATAAATCATGTTCGTAGTTTCTTTGTATTTGAATTAAATCACTTTCTAAAACTGTTATTAAGTATTCTTTGTTTAATAAAATGTGTATGCTTAAAAAAATGATCAACAAGCCATGTTATTATTGAATTGTACGGTATATTGATCACACAAAAGGTTGATAAGCGGCTTGACAAGATTGATATCATTGATAAATATGATAACAAAAGCGGTGACTAAAACACAATGACACAATTGTTAAACAAAAGAGTGTGCGTTTAAAGACATTTGTGATACAAAGTGCTGTGTATGTCTTGTAGTGACAATGATTTATGTTTGCAGCAAGAAGATGAGAAAAAGAATAAAAAGAAGCAGCCGCCAGTGGACGACCGGCCTACAGTTCCAGTACCCAGTGATGCAATGCTTAACAGTAAGTTGTATTATTATAAAACTACTAATATGGCGTTTGATTTAGTGTTACACAGAATGAAACTCTTTGTTTAGACTTTGGCACGTCTGGTACAATACTTACAAGATTTACAAATGCTGGTCTTTAAAAGGGAATCTTTAAAATTCAATTCTTTTGATTACTTCACGCTGGTATTTGGTGATTGCTTTTCACCGTTTTCAGCTTCAATCATGCATAGATTCCTGGCTCTTTCAATTCTGATATTTATTAATAGTTTGTAAAGCAATGTAACGCTATAAGATAATTTAATTAATACATTTGGCACCAAATCGCATAGCTCTTACAATCGTAATAGCGTTTTGCACACGCTTATCAATTTTATGTTGTTGTATTTTGATTTTGAAGTACATTTATGCGACATGCGTTTCCTGTTATTTTAGTTCTGTTTTAAATTATTATGAAGTGTTTTTTTTTTGCTTTTAAAATGATACGGAAGTCTCAATATTTAACATTTATTTTACAACACTTCATTCGTTCTCATCACTTCGAGTTCATTTTAGATGTACATTAAAACTAGAATGTTTTGTTAAATATTTTTGTTTCAAAAAGAGATAGCTTATCTCTACTTAATAAAGTTTCTTTCCATTTGTAAATTCTTATCACTGCATTGAAATAAATCAGTGCATAAAACAGCATGATTCATATAGCATTATTGATTCAGGCATTGCCTAGTGTGGACAACAGATTATATAGTAGCTAGCTGTTGTTCGCGACTTCGTGTGCGCGGAATTAAAAAAAAATATAGCCTATGTTACTCGGGGATAGCGTAGCTTTTTAACCGTGAAAGAATTTTTGAAATCGGCCCAGTACTTCCTGAGTTATTTCAATACAAACAAAAATACAAAAATACAAAGTTTCTCTCTTTATAATATTAGTATAGATTTAGTAGAAATTGTAACTTTACGTAATATTTTTTTTTTCATTAAAATTTTCATTGTATGACCATCACTTACTACCTTTGTTACCTGCAGTAAAAATGCATGTTAATAAAATATACAAGTTACTTTGTGAACGAACGTTTTTTGTATAGAATGTATTGTAGTTGGAAGCAATTCATGTTCGTACAAAATGTAATATGTTACGAGAAATTTATTAGCACGCCCAACTTGCTATGTCAAGGACGTCCATTATGATATCGACTTTCATTGATTGTATTTGACTTGTGTATCGAATAGCCACATTGATTAGACTCAAATTAAATTAATAGCAATAATAGTGACTAATTCGTAACTTTTTTGAAAGAATAACAAATATTTACTATAAATTCTACTTAGTTATGGTACGCACTAATACTAACTATACCATTTTGCAAGTTCATTTGCATTTATCGAAGATTGGTACAAAAATAATAACAAAAATGAAAAGTTCCAGCTTATCTATTAAACATATTCTTAAAGAAAGAATATATTTTAGTAAAGACGGCCACAGACGTTCCAATTTAACTGTACAGTTCGACTGCACAGTTAAAACTGACGTGTCTAGACAAAACTGAGAACTGTACAGTTCGACTGTGCAGTTCAAATTGACGCGATTAACTGTACAGTTAAAACTGGAGGTTTGTAGCCGGCTGAACTTAGAATTGTTTACAGTACTAGAAACTTTGTAGTACATTTTTAATCATGTTGAAAGCATATAATTATTTATAAATTGCATATTTAATTACAAAATAATATTATCCTCATGTGTGACCTTGTAAAAGTAATATTTATTGATTGTAATAGTCATTACACACAATGCAACTGTAAAAACAAAGCTGTACAATTTTGAGGTTATAATTTTTTAGGTTAGTTATAAAATATTTAATATTTTATCAATTCATTCAAGGTGGATTTATTTATTTCATATTTTAATTAAAACTCCATAGTTTAGCAGAGGGATAATTAATAAATATCAGCAGTCTTAATTCGATTTTTTTTTATAAATATCGGTAAAGTCATTATGTAAAACATTTAAAGTAGAATTAAAAGCTCATCAATATGCTAATAGCTTTTGGCAATATTCCAAAAACGATTTGATCACAAGATGTAAATACGGACCCGACTGAAAACGTTAAAATATTCCAATAAAATGTTTTCCTTTGTAATTTGCGAAAAATCTAATTACACTGATGTTCCAATTCCATGAACTTGATTTAGCATAAACTTTAGGATATAAGGATCATAATTTATGTCCCATTTTCAGCAATTGTACGCTTATCTTTTAAAACATTTATCAAAAAATTTCAAAGCGTCATAGACTGTAAAACAAATTAAATGTCTTATCATCTATGTTTGGTGTCATTACTCAGTTACAATTACAACCTCGTCGTGAGATAAGATCTCATTGATTATAATTTGGCGCGAGGTGAGAAACGAATACATGCTAATAATGTAAGTATTCAAATAAAAGAAAACTAGCCACCCGCCCCGGCTTCGCGCGGGTGCAATAATGATACTTAACACACTACAAAGATGCGAAATAATGTAATTATTTACATCACATTAGAAACCTAAAAACCAACAGTATTTCTCCACTATCTAATGGATGTTATTATACATATACACCTTCCTTTTCAATCCCACTAACTATATATACTTAAAAACCGCATCAAAATCAGTTCCGTAGTTTAAAGAATTAAGCTTACTTAGGGATATAGAGACAGAGAAAGCGACTTTGTTTTAATACTATGTAATGATGAGTTGACAATGACTAAAACACAGTGTAAGAACAACCCAGGTTGAAAGATGTTCTGTGAACGTCGCAGGCGAACGTCTAAAGATTAAAATCAAAACGTTTTTCAATTGATGAAAAGTTTTTCTGTACGTCTCTCAACGCATGCTGGTACAGTTAGTTGATTTTCACAATACACAAATGAATGTCTAAAATGATTCCAGAAAGAAAGGAAAGTATAGACTCTTAATAATAAGTAAAACGAGTTTTGTTTTGTTCATTATCCTGCGTTAGCTCGGCGTTAAAACATTGTTTTTACAAAGATAATTGGATGTCATGCCTTAATTGATGTTCTTTGTTGACGAAACAAGATTAAGTGTTGTTTATCTCTTTTTTAATTACATAATGATGGATGCGATTTTTTCTTTCAATGTCATAATTTTAAATGACAAATTACATTCTCGATATTTTTTATTTATACCAACGCTGGTGTACAAAGATTTTCTAAATATAAAGTTTTAAAATACCGATAATATCGGGTCGTTAACACCGTTTAATACTGAGCCAAGGAATGTTGTGGAACAAACGTATCGGTGAAGACCTAATCTTTACCTCTGATATTACTACGACTTCGTAGACTGTTGCTACGTAGCTATCGTCTACGAGTCGTTGATTGGTATTGAGATTGGAGAAAAAATGCTGTTTTTCTTCGAAATAAAACCTTTGATTAATGCTTTATTCATTGTGAGCGGTAATTTGGTCTCTAACAAGCTCGTTAACTGGTAATTCATTTAAGTTCTATTTTGCCCTCCGGAGAATAACTCCTTATAATGATACCAATCAATGTCCTCCTTATTACTTCAAAATTTACCTACTGTTCTTAAAAGTTGGTTACACATACCGCAAAAAAACTTTACTTATAGACTCATAACTTAGGAGTTTAAAAATTAACTGCTAGAATTTGAATTTTAGAAAATATAAGAAGTAAGTAATATTTCAAAATGTAACACTACATTTTACAAAAAATGGTAATGAAAATTCAGAAATGTTTAGTTTGTGTTGCGCTTTTTGGAAAATAATTTTTAATTTAAAGTAAGAAAAAATACAATTTCGTTGCGCAGCTCTGGCAACAAGTCTGAAACGAATACAATAAATCACTAATTCATGTTTTATTTGGAAGCTACATTCGTTGCGCAATTTTTTTCTTTCTTAAAAATGGCTACAGCAATTTTAACAAGATACAACGAACTATAGGTTTATATTTATTGTACTTAAAACATTTCTGTATTCTTTTTAAACCATGTTTTATTTTGTGAGCTTTGTAATTATCTATATCTATACTAATATTATAAAGAGAGAAACTTTGTATTTTTGTATTTTTGTTTGTATTGAAATAACTCAAGAGCTACTGGGCCGATTTCAAAAATTCTTTCACTCATATAAAGCTACATTATCCCCGAATAACATAGGCTAATTCCACGCAGACGAAGTCGCGAGCAACAGCTAGAATTTAATAATAATAAAACGAATGTACCTAATATTTTCAATGAAACTTTACTTAAACAAAGAAAGTTTTCCCGTAGAAAGTAACCGTATAACTTTTACACTGAGTTTATATTTTCAGCGCAGTTGCAAATGCAATCTGGTGGCTTAGAGTAGAACTATAAAATAAATGCACCGATATAATAATAGAAAGGAAAGCATAATCATAACATCTCTGTTTACGTAGAGACTGACCCTTGTTAGACAAATGGCATACTGTAATACAACTTCGACGTCAGCCTCCAATCTTGAAAACTATCTTACTCAATTTATTAATGTTAAAATGGATAAACCTTCACAATCCGTTGGTGAGATTAAAAACACTATATTACTAACGCGTCATACGGCTTAAGCCGGCTATAGACCTTCAGATTAAAATCCACAGTTTGACTGCGCAGTTAAAACTGACGTGTGTAAGCAAAACTGAGAACTGTACAGTTAAAAAAATGATCTAATCAAAATTTCATTACATAAAACTGCGCAATTTTAGCTGCACAGATAAAACTGATCGTCTCGTCGTCAGTTTTATGCTTATAAAGCAGTAAAACATGAATATGTATACGTCGAAGTATATGTAGGCCGTGTTTCCTTACGTCTCGAGCAAGTTAGAGCCGCAATAGACGTTGATAACAATCGCTCATCAACACAGCATGTTTACAGATAAATATCTGGAAATTTAGTGCCGTGATAAGGAAGGTATGCACGTAACATTCTCTTAATCTTTTGTCAATATTGTCGTCATTATAAGGCGATGAGATGTCACCCGGGCTATTGTTGATCGCGCAATTTCAGACAGACTTGTTAATGGTATAAATTAATTAAAAATGTAAATTTTATCAAGTGGACAACTTTAATTAGTGAAGTGCACAATCTTTTGTAATGGCTACCCCAAAGGGTAATGATTTCTGTAAGTTTTCGCGATTGATATTCTTATTGTGATTTCTTGTTGCTTGTGACTTACAATTTATACGACATATTTCCCAATGTTATGGCTACACTAGGACATGTTTCTGTCTATATACCATATACATTTTTCGGCAGAGCAAACCGACCGTTTGAGAAAAATTCCAGATGACCTGGCACTCGCATTGAAGACTGAACTATTATGATTTTTAAAAATGTATTAGTGTTAATTAATGGTTTGTTTTTTATTCTAGATCTCCGCACGGCGTTCGGTCTGTTGGACCGCGACAGTGACGGGCACGTGACGGCGGAGGAGCTGCAGTTCATGCTGCGCAACCTCGGCATACAGGTCAGCGACGACCTCATCTCAGACCTCATCAAGGACGCCAGCAAGACCGGTGAGAACATTCACACTACAAACACTCATTTGCTTATCATTATTTGGTACTTAAGATAATCAAAGATATGTGTAAGTCGTAAGTAAGGCCACTGTAATTGACTACAGCCTAATCACCGCTTAGGGTAGGCTCCGAGCCCTTCAGTGGGGACCTATAGTGAGCTGATGATGATGATGATAAATGAATTGTTTCATTTAACAACGAAGCGATAAACAACTGTAACAAATGTGTACATTTTGCAACTCTAAAACATTGTAATAACTTTATATTAAGTTGTTACAAGCAAAGCAAATAAAGTATAAAGTAATCTGCTTTCGTGTTACGTCTTTAATCTTTTTCTAATTCAATATCTAAGTATATATTTTAGGCTCCTATTAGACTTAAAAGTTCAGTAAAATGTACATATGTAAAATAAGAGTTAAACATTGTTTTGTCTGGTTGTTTTCAACAATGATAATACAAACCATTTAATACTACAACTAAATTAAAAATTTAAAACCATTTCATACTTCAAATAAAATTTATATTTTATGATCAATTTGTATACCAACCAGCTTAACATAGCGAACAACTTTAAGTGTCTTTACCGCAATCATTAAGTTACATCCAACTGAAAAAGTTTAGATAAGAAAACTTGGTATAATATACATAAAATTATCATTACCCTCACGAATGTTTCAAACTAAGAGCTATTTTAACGGCATAAAATTTTCGAACTGAGCTATATAATTTTTATATCTCTATCTTAACCCTTAAATGCATGATTTTTCTTTTTAAATACAATAAATTGAAACCGGTGGATAACTAAACATAGATTATGTGAAAAATAAAGATTGTTTTGTTTTCTAAAATGTATATTACGTAAAGAAGAAAACACTAATGTGATGATGATGATGATATAGCCAGGGTTCATCTACGAGTGAATATATTTAAATGGGTAAGTACACAAGGAGTAAGGACGATGTAAGGGTATACTGATGTACATATACATCGTCATGCATTTAAGGGTTAATTTAACGCGCTATTTTGAATACAAATTGCGAGTATCATCATCGCGTGTTATAAAATTTTTATCGTATTACGCCGCGATATCGTAGCCTTGTTTACATTTAATCTAATCTTAAAGTATTGTACAATAAACCAGCCTCAGTTAAACCATATACCACAATAATATTACTCTTGTAAAGGAAAAAGCTCTAGCAACGCGGTATTGTAATATTATAGCAAAAAATCGCCAATCTATCAATAATATATTATGTTATGTTTATTCCATCACTATTACTATCGGAGTTCTACCTAATCAAAGGTTTTGTTTTTACGTTAAAAAGTTTACGTTAAAAAACAAAGAAGTTGCTTAATTAGACTAGAATAGTAAACAATGCAAGGGAGTGATCACTATATTTCGAAAATGAATCATTAATTTTGTCGTCTTATAAGACGCAATTTAGTTTCAAATGCAACAATGTATAAAGTGCAATCGCGTGATTACCATTACCGATCAAAACAAATATAAATATATTTAGACCAGAGTAAAGAAAACGACAAAGCAGAAATAAGATAAGTAACCAAAATACACGTCCTTGCTATCCAGTCCGCAAAGAGAGCGTCGCAGCTGCGTTTTGATTTGATATTCTGCCAAAAACGTACTCGAGTTTTATTCATATTGAGTCAAATCAGTCTCATGGCACAGTTTCTCCGTCGAAATATTTGTTTCGAGTTAACACTGCACCAAAACTGTCTCTTTGTAAGCCAAAATTACTTTTGTTTATTAGCCGCTTTGTGCCAGATTTTTTGTTGAAAAAAAAGAGAATGCTCTATTTTTTACGTTACCCATATATCTAGCAACAATATAAGCCATTCTATGTAGTAATAAATTAATATGTTTTATTATTTTTAAATGTATGAATAAGGAAACAATTAAATTAGGCATGTTAGGTATTTATTAACGAAACACGACCTGAAACGCGAGATTTTTTAAAAGGTCAACATGTAATTTCTAATTTGTCCTAATTAATATATTCCGTAACACAAATTCAATAGACAATGGCCAACTTTGTGCCATTAAAAAAATATGCATTTAGTAGTAGCGTAGTTGAAAGGAATATGCCGCGTGTGATTGATAAATAAAGCTCAGCGGAAACAATTAAATTAGCATACTATCGCACAGATTGCGGCGGGGTTGTTAAAGGGAGTAGCGGGTTGTTGGGGTGTAATGGGGTGTAGGCGAGCTTCCGGCGACCTCGCACCTCACCAAGGTTACTCTTCCCCTCAATCAACATATGGCTGATTATACAAATATACGTACATACATCAAACTGATACCGACACCATATTTTAACTTTCTATAAAGTGGTTGTCAGAATGTTGACATTTTTAAACCGGTTGCATTTGTTTTGTTAGAAATGAATGTCATTGAACCTTAGATTTATCCGCGTAATCTAAAAGGAATCTAAACTGTCCTGCGGGACTGCCCAAAGTACTTTTCGATCGGCGATAACGCTGATGGGATCGACAAAAATGTATGAAACTAACATTAACATTCGATAAAATCATGTGATTGTCATGTGTAAGATATCGACCGTCAATGTCAGTGTCATACATTTTTGACGTTCGCAATAGATTCGTTTCGCAGCGAATGTACTTTGGGTAGCCCCCCTGTGTAAATGAAAAATCACATACAAACTGCCGACATGATTCATAACGTATTCGTCAATCTATCCGCAAGCTAGAATTATTGCTTTTTTAACTATAATAAACCTTTTATGTCAGTTATTTCGAGATTAGATGAAAGGGCGTCAGAAGCATAAAAGTCTGCATAAATTTCAAATATAATTTTGGGCGTATTACGAAACACGTTAGTCATAGACTGAATTACCTTCGTAATTCTAGCAGACTAGTTGTTAGGTGCGATTTCGTCTGTGTCGTCGTTTTCATAATATTAGTAATATTTATTTCTAATTATTTTTACCATTAATAGAACGCTAGTCTTATCAGAGTTATTGCTTAATTAACAAAGTTACATTCACTAACGACTCGACCTTATTTAATCACGCCGAATCGTTTATTTCTTCTTGAACTAATTATAAATGCAATCTAAATTGTATAACATAAACAAACTTAAGTTCATGACCTACTTAACTTAAAGGTTAATGTAAAAATACGCATTCGATAAGCAAGTTTCAAAGTTAAGAAGCTAACGCTTCTATAGGTAATCACTTATTCGCGTGTACGTAACAATCTTTAGAGTTAAGTTACGCTGCAAATTGATTTGTGAACACGTGTATACTTTTATTCTGAAAACTTACTCAAAGTCATTAAATCGTAGCAGCCCCTTAGTGTTATCTCATAATGTATTTCCACTAAGGGGCGTCCTTAGACACTATTTAATGATTCTGAGTTGTAAATAAGAGAATAGATGTAACATAATTACCATTTCGTATCTGATATTGTACAATGAGCACGTACTAGAAATAAACTTTTCTGTACAAGCTTTTTCATTCCGCAATTGAAAGCTTGAAAGGCAATTTAACGCCAAAGTAATTTTTCCTCTACGCACTTGCATGATGTCTACGGCGTAGCTGTCTACGGCATATTAAAATGACGACTAAATATTTTTTATATGAATTGGAAGTAAAACGTAATTTTATAAATATTTGTACTTATTCTTATTAATGTAGACTGTAATGTGCGTTTACTAATGATGTAAATAATTAGAAAGATAAAAAATATTTTACTATAATAGCTTTCTTCGACTTAAATTCTAAGGTCATTAAAATTACTTCACTCTGACGTCATTAATGACATTTTGTATGTAAATTAAGATCCGGTGACATCACCCCTTTGATTGTTTCCAAAGTTGCCTCCACATAACGGGTAGGGCCGGCAATATGGCAAAGGTCGTAGCGCCCAGATAACGACGTAGACCGCATTAAAAATCACCACGAAGGAATAAAATAAGCTTTACAAGTTGACTTGATACTAAATCATAGTTTAATGATTTATTTGAAAATGGAATAAATTCTATTCGACTAATATTATTTGGAGAAATATGTTTTGCGATTACCAACAACAAAAATAAGATAGAAATATTCCAAAATAGTAGTATCATCCTCTTATCGTGGTATGGCGAGTCCTTTTGAATTTACTTAAAAATATGTTCCGCGTGTTACAGGGAACGGTCTTATAGACGAGAACGAGTTCATGCAGTGGGTAACGAAGATCCAGGCGCTGCAGGGCGTCGACGTGACCGTCAGCGGCGGCGATTCCGAGGAGGAGATCACCAGGGACCTGCTCGCCGCATTCAAGTTAGTTCATTATTGTGTTTGAACATTTTCAAAAAATACCATTGTTTGAGCTGAAGGCAAGTGTATGTAGGTATTCTACGAAACCAATTCACCCAATTTCCGGCCTCACTATCTGGAATGTTCAGTAAAACGTACTTTTTCTGCACACTGAACTTAACCAACATCTAGCGGGAATTTGAGTGTTTCTTGTTGTTTAACAATTTATTATAGACACTCATTTCCACACTATTACGGTGCAATGGGTCTCTTAATTCGGGTACTATTCGTGTTGCTCTGATGTAGGGTGTTCGACCGCGACGACAACGGGTACATAACGCGAGACGAGCTGCGCGCTGCGCTGGAGATGATCGGCGAGCCGGTGACCGACGCGCAGCTGAACCAGGTGCTCGCGCTCGGCGACATCGACCACGACGGACGCATCGACTACGAAGGTACTGTGCTAAACAGAATATGAAGACAGCTGCCTAGCTGACTGTCGTGATATACTTTAAAATTATGAGGTATTTCTATACGTTTTGTCAGATTTGTAGGGCCGTAGGCTCTTGTTGATTTCGTAAAAGCTGCATCAATGCGCGGATCCATTTGGTTCTCCCGGGCCAAAACAAAATAGATGTAGGTACCTGTCTTCAGGGGGCTTCCCAAAGTATCTTTCGATTTGCGATATCGCTGAGGGAATCGACAAAAATGTATGAAACTGATACATACGATAATTCATGCGATTGTCACGTGTGAAATATCGAACGTCATTGTCAGTTTCATATATTTTTTATATTCGCTATAGAATATCTTCATGTTAAATGTTTTTAATGTTTTATACATGTTTTTTAAATTTCAGAGTTCGTGAAGATGCTGTTATAGATAGTACCTCATTGAGCAAGAAAGACCTCATTAGATTTAATATGAAATAGGTTTGATAGCGAGGATGTTGTCGTGGCGCGTGCGTCGGATGGAAGATGCACTTTTATACGGTTACTATGAAAAAGACAGTATAAATAAAGCTCTTCCATAGAGATTGTCTTAGATAATGCCTGTTTGTAGTTTTTATAAACTTTGTGAACACGTACTTATTTTTAAAAGGCCTAAAGTGCCCATGAATCTTCTTTATTTGCAATTTACTATGGCTTTTAATGTATGCTATTAATGTAGTATTAAATAGTTTTGTTGCCCATTAGAAAGTTATTGAGATTTTTCACGATAGATGGCGCCTGTGTGCTAGATTAGTAATTTAAGGCAACAATCGATTATAAAGTATTCTTTTGAATATTTTATATATATTTGTTTTAATGGATCTAGTGTTTTTAATATGTTTTCTTTCCCGTGTGTACTATAATTTTGTCTTATTCAAATCTGGTTCAAGGCGCCATCTAGTGGTGATATTTTTTCTTCATAATAATAGGTAGGTATGAGACTTCCGGCAACACTTTCAATAACGAAAAATATGTATTTTTTTATATTCATAAAAACTTTAAAAATGATTTCTTCGAGTACCATAAGAAACATAATAATATTTTTCACTCTTTTTTTGATAATAACAATAAATATTGGCCTATTTGTAGGGGGTATGTCTATACCAGGACATTATTTCTACCAAAGATTATTTAGTAATAACTAATAAGTAATTGCAAATTATAATTTATTAAAACCTGTGTAAAATCAGGTTTAATTTATGTTTTAAATCTACATTTTGTATAACATGTATAAATGTATATTTAGGTTTGTACCTACCTATGCCTTCATAAAACATTATTGTAATTTTATGGTTGTGAAAGATAATTTATATCAAAATGTTGTACATATTACATCGCTTTTACTATCCTTTGGTCATATTCAAAGACAGAAAAATCTTTAATTTTCGCAATAAATAAAAATATTTTTGTACTTACTGAATAATTTTCTTTATTTGAACATAATGGAAAATGAATTTATTATTATTTATTAATGTGAAACATTGACAAGTACGAAAAAAAACTGGAAATTTGTATTACAAATAGCCTTTAAAAGGCCTGTGATGTGCTTGAACGTGATCAATAAAATCATAAATTCATTGTTTACTTTATTTGTGTTAATCAACTCCAGCCAAAAACTTTTCTACGAACGTCCTCGGTTGGGGCTCCGCTGAGGGATTCCAATGAGACATTATATGACCTTTTTGCTGCCACTGATGGTTTACTTCTTTCAACTCCATATAACCCTTAAAATAATTGCTATAAAATACCAAGATCCGTATAACGTGCGTGGCGCCACTGTCGATACTGAGTCTCAGATATGTAGGCCAGTGACCAAAAGTTACAACTAAATAAAAATAGCTCATTAGCGCTCCCCGTAACCGTCTATGACAAATACGGCCGACACAAGTCATACCACCACAAGGCATTGCAAGGCATGACTCTGGGTCATTTCCTGCGCCCAATGCCCACAATAACCAAACGCGATAAAAGCTCCTCTTACTGCGCCAAATTAGTTATTGTGACCAATTGAAATTAAATGATCACTCAGTCACTTTTTAAATATTTTTAGCAAAGAGATATTATTCATAGAGGGAGCGCTCCATAGTAATTTGACGTTAAAATGCGTGCCAAGAAAGAAATTATTAAAAAAGAAAATTCTTGCCAGTATCATGAAAAAATTTCCCAAGTTTGGGAATATGTTTTTTTTAATTTTTAGTATAAACAATAGAATAAACTAAAAAAATCATTATAATGTTAATTATCGTTTTTCATTATTACTATTTTATTGAAAACAATTTAAATCCAAACAATTTTTAATAAAGACTATTTTTGTTTTATGGTTGTTATACATTTTTAATTAGCGTTTTAAAAATGTGTCGATTAATTATAATATTAACTTAAGTAAATACTATGAAATAAAATTTAAATTTGAGAAAAGAGGTTACATTCGGTTGACTTTTTTATGTTGGCAAATGTAATTTAGAGGTCAACACAAGAGGCAATCTCCCTACGTGAGACCTCTGGAGGTCAAAGAAAATGCCTCACTTTTAGGAGTGTTCCATCTATAGTATAATATATCTTTGATTTTTATCTTATAAAGTGAGACATACCTTGATAATTAAAATATCAACAACACGTACATCCTTCACATGACTGTTGCGATAGAAATATTCTCGTAATTTTTTGCGACAATCCTCCTGGTTCTTTGGGATGTCAAAATATTTTACTGAAATAAAATTTGTACTAATGTGATGTCTTAAAAGTTATTTCAAATACAATTACATTAATATAAAGACCCTTAAAGTGGGAAGTGAACTAATGGTAGGATAATAAAATAATGGTGATAACCGCATGGCTTCATTAGACCCAGTTCGCGATAAAAACTGAATCAAAAATCTCGCGTTTGAATCGCGAACTCGGTCTAATGAAGCCGTAGGGTAAAACAAGTTATAAGTGTCCACAAGGTGTTGTTTCCAGTTAGAATACTACCTTATGGGGCTCAATTAGACATTAGACCTTAGTACTAAATGAGGCACGGATGTACAGGATAGCTTGCCCAATGTAATGTGATACCTACAACAATAGTATCATCACCAGCTCACTAAACGTCCCCACCGAGGGGCTCGGAGCCTGCCCTATGGGGTGACTAGGCCGTAGTCAACCACGCTGGCCCAATGCGGGTTGGTTGACTTCACACATATCTTTGAATTTCTTCGCCGATAACATCGTTAACATATTATGTGCAGGTAGCATCACGATGTATTCCTTCACCGTAAGGGGTTTGGGTAAATATGTACATATTAAAATCGAAAAACACATTGGTACATGGCGGGATTCGAAATCGGGACCTGCAGTTTACAAGTCAAGAGCTTAAACGCCTGAGCCACCGAAGCTAGTATAGGTAACCATTATAATATAGACGTGATTCTTTTAAGAAATGGTTATAATGCATACTATAGAAGTCATTGAAGAGTTCTAAAGTGTAGGTAAATTAGTACGAAGTAGTTTACGCAAAGGAACATACGTATGTAAGGAATGTATCTATAAAAAGCCCTGTAAAGTCCTAGAACCCGCGTGTGCGCTTGCGCCATGTTCGCCGACATCACCGGCCGCGCCACTCGCAGGCATGCTTTTGCGGCATCCTTCGACATTATTCACAATTATCAGGATAATAATACTTATTTTTTTAATAAATTAAAGAAAATGCAATTTTGGTTGAATGTCAAGTTTTGATTGATTTTTTTTTATGTCAATTTGAAACATTTCTTTTTAATTTAGAAAAGAGGATATTCCCTTTATTAACCATCTTCCAACAGAAGGAGGTTATGTGATATATTCATGATTTAGCATTCTACTTACTTCTTATTCTTACCTTGCTTATATTTTACGATTGAGAGAAAGATGGAATTTAAAAAATACTCCTTCAATTATAACTAACTAGCTGTTCGAGACTTCGTCCGCGCGCAATTAAAAAATATATTGTAGCTTATGTTACTCGGGGATATTGTAGCTTTCTATGATTGAAAGAATTTTTGAAATCGGCCCAGTAGTTCTTGACTTATTTCAATACATACAAAAAATCGAAAATACAAGTTTCTCTCTTTATAATATACTAGCGATTGTGGGCGACTTCGTCCGCGTGGAATTAAACAATATAGCCTATGTTACTCGGCGATAATGTAGCTTTCTAATGGTGAGAGAATTGTTGAAATCGGTCTGGTAGTTCTTGAGTTATTTCAATACAAACAAAAATACAAAGTTTCTCTCTTTATAATATTAGTATAGAAAAGATATAGCGGCAAAAAACATGGCAACCCCAAAAAGGAGAATTGACAAGTTAATCAAATATTAATAGAATAAATATTCAAAAGTAAACATAAAACATTTGGTTTATTACTATATCATTGTACAGGTTAAGCTATTTTTTGAGGAGTTGCAGTTATTCATTGCTAGAAAAGAACTTTGAAAGGAAATCTTTAGGTTTGGGTTCTTCCGTTGGCTTGAAGTAAGCCATAATGTGTCCCTTTTGTTTCCACATGTTTACAGTTTCTTTAAGTTCCATTTGTCCCTGAGAATAGATGTAATATTTAATTATTATTGCAAATTATCCTCCGTAGATTAAGGGTAGGCAACGCATCTGCAATTGCAGATGTTTATGGGCAGCGGTCGCTTCGCTATTTCAGCGAATTCAGGTGGGCTCTTGCTCGTTTGCCACTTCATAATATAAAAAAAAAATGATAAGAAAGCAAATGTTGCCAAATAAACTTAAATTATACATCAAGTAGAGTATAATAGATTTTATTTTTTTTAGTTTGAGCAGATAACATTATTTAATCTAACAACAGAAAACTTTCATATTTGTAAAAAAACATAAGTTTACAATGTTTTCATGTGTTTCAGTAACGAACACATAGGCTTTGAACTAGTAAAGATGTTACCTTGATGACTAGCATGTCAATAACTCTGACATCAGTGACATGTTGGTTGTTCATAAACATCTCTTTTAACTTTGCACGGCACTGATCTTCAGACTTTGGCATATCAAATTCTTTCACTGAAATAATAATTAATTAATTAACTTGCATATAAAAGTTATCTTCTATGGTATATCATAGTTGGAAGCATTAAACTAGTGTGAACATGTTTAAAAAAGCAATTTAAATTTTACAAATATTACAAGGATTGCTATGTGCTACTAAAATGATGTCTATACATGGAGGCTTTTATAATATGAAAATAATTATTATACTTTCATAGTAAGTAGTAGTAAGCTTTGGGAAGTAAATACTATACAATAACTGATGACATAACAAGGTACAAACCAACGTAAGGTATTTGACGATACCATGCCTTGTACAAGTTTAAAACTCTCGCTTTAGCTTCTCCACGATTGAGAGAAAGCACTGGTCGCACATTTTTGGTGCCAACCTGTATCGCTTGCTTTGCTGCCATTATAGCAGTATAAAATCAACGAACAAAATTATTTTCTTGCAAGCAGTTAGAGATCGAAACGAAATGTTTTGACACCATGTGTCAAAATCAATTGGCAATTCTGGTTCTGACTTCTGTCAAGCGTATTTTTAATGGTCAAAGGAAACTGAGTCGTCCAGTCGTCGACTGATAAGTTCTCTCCGAAAACATTTTCAAAATGAACGCTATAAATTATAAATTAAAATGAAAAAGGATCAACAGAAAAAGGCGTGCCAGTTGTTGTAATTTTTTTAATATATATTTCACAATATTTATGTTATTTTAATAAATTATAATTACAGAGTTCAAACAAGTTTTTAAGATACACGTTTCACAAACTTACGTCGACTATACTATTAACACTAGATACTTAAACGTACACGACTGATAATAAGATAACAAAATAATTAGAATCTAAGACGACATGTTTTCGCGCCATGAGTTTTGGTATTTTCCACACTGTAGGGATTTATGAGGAATATGTCCTTCATACGTCCAGGCATGTACGTAAAGAATACATCTCTGAAAACCGATACATTATTTAAAATATTAATGCTTAAATCGATTTAATATAAAGTAATATTAACGCAACCTTTTAAAAATATTGTATTATAATACGTACATAAATGACTCGCAGGGATAAGCATCAGCATACGTGGTAGGCCACCAAAGTCTGGTTTGTTCAAGTTGTTTTATGCGATTCCTTGTTACAAAGTCATTCAGTAATATTTTAAACTGAAACAAAGATGTAAATAATTGTTCTTACGTTTATAAAAAGTAGTTATGCCAACTAATAAAGATCAAATGAAAATACCAATTTTTGGATTAAAATCCGATGAGCCCAACTCATATTATCTAATTGTTCTAATGTGAATGGAATTCTGTAGGCGCGCGCACGGAAATCACAATGTTTAAGATCCAACCACCTTCGCTGTGATTTCAGCATTAATCGCTCTGTAAAAAAAAATTACATTTTACATATAAAAATAGCCTCGTACATCATTAAGTTTTAAAACTTACTCTGTAGTTCAGGAGACATTTCTCCTTTTACTCGTTTTCGGACCCACTCTTGTAGATTGTTTAATAAGTTTGCTTTTGGTAAGTGAGGGATAATAAGAGGTGAATCAGATAATTCAGCTAAAAACGCCTGTAAAATCAAAATGTAGATATTACGGAAAACGATTGGCGATACATTTCACTAGAGTATAGTCTGTGATCAATAATTTATACAAACCGCTAGTAATTCTTTTGCAGATAAACCGGATGCTGATATAGTTGGCTCTTTAGGCTCACCCTGTTAAAAACCAAAATCATAAGATAACTACTATAGACAGACAAAATGTGTCCTATGTAGCTATATCGACTTTTTTATATTTATCAAACTACCCGCGTGTAGCTGGTGTTGCTAGTAAACAAAAATGAATTTTAGATATTTCTTACCGTAGATTGTGAAGACATAACTGCTTGTTGAACTGTATCCTTGATAAAATCCTCCGTAGGGTCCATTTGGTATATTTTAGCGTAATCCAACCAGTACGGGCCGTGCTTCGCTGGCTGATAAAAATATTTCTCTCCTAATAGTTGATTTTCATTATAAAAATCGTAAAGATGTCCGCATTTGCATTTTGAATTGTACAGATATTCCAACACCATGTCCCTTGAGAAAAAATAACGGAAACCAGTATAATTTTGAAGAAGTCTATGGTCAAAAAAATAGCAATCTCTGATCCAAACGAATTTCAACTTTAAAATGATGGAAAAAGAATACCATTTGTCCATACAATTGCATTCGTCATCGCACGCCTCTTTGACGTCTTTGGGATATTTCCAATAACCATGAATGTGGAGGAGCACATCGTTGCCGTGAGCGACTGCCCCGCCGTTGATAGGCACGTAGCCGGTCGGCAACAATGATATATCTAAAATTAGAAATATATTTATAAAATCATTTATGTATGCGTCATAATTGCTTGTTAAATGCAATGTAATCAAAAACACTTACTTGTAACAGATCAACAAATAACAAAATTGTCGAATGGTGAAAATTTAAAGACAACAAAAATCTAAAGAAACATACTATTGAGAAGGAAATAAGGCCTCCCTCTGGAGAAAACGACGCTGCCAACATTGTACTGCACATTATCGTACGGCGAATGGAACTTCGGTTTCGCTTTTATCTTTAACATTCTCAATTTCTTCAAATAGGAAACTAATTTTGGATCACTGTTACCTAAAAATAAAAATATAACAAACCGATATAATTTTACAAAGTTTCTACGAATTATTACAGTCGAACCTGTATAAGCAAAAGTCCAAGGGATCGCGATATTTGTCTCGCTTTAAGAGGCTTCTCTCTTATCCAGGTCTGACTGTATTTGATTACTGTAACCTATGTGTTGGGGTAAGTCAGTCGGTTATTTTTAATGTAATAATTTATACTTACGTAATGTACACGGGGGCTCCCAAAATTTATATGTGCACGTTCGTAACTCCGGTCTCTCTTTTTTGTTTCTATCCTTTCGTTTTTCTAACTAAAAAAATAAAAAATACCGATTTAAACACTTATCTGACAGAAACTTTACAATTACCTAATATTAAACTGTTGACACACTTACGAATTTATTATCTTCACAAAGCTTCTCGTAACTCTGTAACGATAATTATAGCAAGTAATTTTTATTACATTTATAACAATATGAATGCACCTATTAAAACAGTCTTTGGAGCTAATTAAGTTTGAATTTCAGCTTGCCCTAAAGCTTACAAATTATAGGGATCACAAAGCTGCTCTTGACTACTTCACTTGTAGATTAAAAAACTTACAGATTGGCTTCTCAACTTGACTTTATTTCCGAGCGGTGGAGGTTTGGCCGCTTGTTTCTCCGGAGGATGTCTTCTATACGGCGGCACATAATTCTTTTGTAAATAATCACCATATCTTACATTTGGTTTAAAGTTCTTTGGTGGCTCTGCATGGAATACGCAATAATTATTATTATTTCAATAAAAAACATTAATGACTATTCTAAAAGAATTTTTAATAAGGTATTATGTACAAACTTTTAACTTTAACTTTCTTCTCTACAACTTTAAATGCCGTCAATTTTTCCAACCTCTCGATGCACTCTTCTAAATCAATAAATACCAAACAGGACATCAGTATCATTGAATTTATATCGTATTCTGCAAAATAAAACCATTAGATATTAAAAATAAAACTTATAAATATCGTCTGTATGTGTTTTTATAGTATGGAAGTGACAAACGGATTATTCAGACGATTCCCTCTGGCCAACATGTTTAAGTTGAGACCTACATTTTATTCTAGAAACCTTTGTAAGTTTTAATAGAACATATGTGCCAGCAAGTACGCCTAAGATTACTTTCTTGGCAAAACTCAAGGAATACGAGTTCTAGAATAGGGGATACAAAAGTGTTGGTCGTTTTACGTTATGAAAAAAAAAATACCTCCTCGTAATTTACTTGGTGGCATTTTATAATAGGCGGTATAAAGATTCCATATAAAAATGCCCGGGTCCTCTATAGATTCCTTCATAGCCTTCATTAACATTGATTTTGGTATTTTTAACGTGACACCAAGATCCGACAAGGATTTCCTGGTGCGTGATGGAATATCTTCTATCAAATCTTGATGGATCATTGATTTTAAATCATTCAAAACGTTCTTTTGCAAACGTGACAATTCAAAAAACCATCCGGGTCCTGCTTCTCTTTGTAATCGTCTGTATGTTTTGAGGGCTGGAAAGAACGAAATTTACATGAAAAACATCGGCTTTATGTAAACTCATTTTAAGTACTAAAACTTCCATTTAATAGCTGTGTTCATACGAGAAATATATTTACCTTCTCTACGTTGATATTTCTTATATTCTTTCAAAAACCTCAACCACGCACCAACAAGCTCGTTGTACGGCTTAATATGGGCGTTTTCTCTCATTTCCCGTTCCAGGTAAACCCAGACGGGCTCTTTTTTTGGCCCGTATATGGTCTAGGGTAGAATATTATATTAATTATTATAATATTTTTGATACAACATGAATAAATCTGTGAGATAATGAGAACTCACAGGTGGCGGAAATAAGATTACGGTAGGGCGGAATTTTTAAATTTTTTTTTTTTAAACTACATGAGTAGTTGTAGTAAGCCATACAAGTATGTATATTGCGTAAAGACGATGAAGTAAAAAAATAGATGATATATCTATTTATTACTTTTTCTCTTTTTACGTTAGAACAGTAGTTTTTAATCGTTGGTCTTTGTTCGAAGTCTATCCGAAAACTACACGCATATCCGAAAACTTACCTTTATAGATAGAAATTCTTGAACAGTGGGCATCTTAAACTTTTTCGTCTTCATGTTTATTGAAATTTTCAAAGGAAATTTGAATAAAACGAAAATTTTATAAGTTACCAAAAATTTTGACGATCGAAACTATTGAAATGTCTTAAGGTATTGATGGATGATTTTTTTCTCTTCTAAAAATGGTGTTCTGAATTCTTTATTAGATCCTTTTTAGTAAATTTGAAAAAATAAAAATACGGACACGAAAATGTCGCGATATCAAGTGGCAATCATAGAGTTACAATAAAAACTATTGAATGATGCTTTTTGTTCTATTGAAAGATATTATACATTACATTTCATGTAAACATTCTTATTTCTCTAACTTTTAACATTGCTATATTTACTATGATAGTTCTAGTGATAAACTCAAAAACTGGAAACAACTCTTGTGCTCTTGCTAAAAACATACTAAAGGAAAAGGTGAATGAAACCAAATAAATTACTATAAATGTTATAATTGTATATTTTTAGTTTTTTCAAGAATATCCTTATAAGGAGGATTAATTGGTCCTTGTACGGGATCTTTATATTCATATGTTGATTGTCCTTCTAATAACAATGAATATGAAGTATCCGAGTCATAAGCACTAAGATCTCCACAGACGTTGAAAGGTACAATAAATCTGTTAGGACCGGTCAGCTGATTGAAGTCACAATACTTATGATCCAAAAGAGGGTTGATCATCGTCGGTACAAATCCAGGAGGTGGAGTATAATTTTGACAAATCACAAAGGCTTCTATACTGGAATTTCTTGAACTCCTCGGCTTTGATACTGTGACCAATTCAAAGAACTGCTTCAATTGAGAATATAGAAGAGTGACATCTTTCCCCCTGAAAATCTTAGCAACAAATACACCTCCATTCTTTAATACATGTGTAGTTATATTCAATGCGGCGAGCAGGAGCTGCGATTGGACGTACTCGTCAATATCATGTAAGCCTGTCACATCGGGAGCACCATCACAAACAACTAAATCAGCCTGCGATCCTTCAAACTCTTTGATGATTTCGTGCGCCGTGCTCACCTTAGTTATGTCACCTTGGATTTGCTTTACACCTGGAAGAGCTGCCATCGCTTGCAAATCAACCGCAACTATCTTAACATCCTCAACATTCCTCGCATTTTCCCTAAGTTTTTTTGTTAAAACTTGACTCCAACTACCAGGAGCCGCACAAAGATCAACCGCTCGTAAAACACCGTTAAATACATTGTATTCTTCATTGATTTGTAATAGTTTAAACGCACTTCTAGCTCTCCATCCTTCTTCCTTTGCTAACCTGTAATAAATATCTCTTTTGTCTTTGGATGTTTTCCCCATTTCTCCGTTTTAAACAAAAATGCGTCAGAATATTGTAGAATAGAGAAAATATTCTCTCACGGGCTTACACTTCAAATAATATAGATTTTTTTAAATCTCTCGGCACGGGTCTCAAAACACAACACTGAGCGGTGTGACGTCACTGCTGTCATAATGACAAATGGTTTTTTTTTTGATGTTTTTTTTGTTGAGATTTTATGGCCTGGTAACAAAGACCTTTAAGCCAAATGACAAATGGTGACATTAGTCATAGACAGTGAAAGTTGCATGAAAACAAGGGCATAGACAGAAAAGAAACGGATTCGAAGATAATAGTTCAAAAATATTGTAATAAAAGTAAACAACACTTCTACTACGCTCATGCCTACTTCTTGTTCATTTAAAAAGTTTGCACCAACAATCTTTATAGTTAGGTACTTCCTAAGTTTTTTTTTTTGAGATTTTATGGCCTGGTAACAAAGACCTTTAAGCCAACAAAGAAATATTTTCGTACTTCTTAAGTTAAAACAATCCAAAACTTTATTTCCGGTTTTGACTCTTGTTGCTTTATGGTTGATGGTATCCAAATTCAAATTAAGGCGGGCTATTTAACTTATAAAAAATCATCTTTATCGTCTTGTAATAATAATTATTATTGTGCATAACTTTATTATTCTTTGAAAATAATATTTAGCTTTATACAGAAACCTAATTTAACTTAACATGTTTTAATTATACCAATTACTTCCATATTATAAAGCAGTTTCAAGAAAACAAAAACGTTTTAATGGACGGTCCGTACCGAGACGTTAACTTCACCTCAGCTCGTTAATTGGTATAAAGATATGGAGGAGGAAGACATCGTTATGTGTGATATTCAGTACAATCATTCAGTTCAATTCTTGCTGTCCGTTGTACATGACTACAATTTCTTTTGAAACAGTTATTTTCCTTGTGTTTGAAAGTTATTTTTTACTTTAGTGCATTTAAAGTTACTTTAAACAAATGGACTCTAGCATAAAGTGATTTATATAAATATCAAGTTAATATTTTCGTAAAAAGTGAAAAAAAATGGATATCATAACACAAAATAAATTAGTTTCTTATATTTTGGACGATTGGAAGATTTTGTTGTTCCTTGTTGCAATATATTCGATATATTATTATTCCACATACCATTTTGATTATTTTGAAAAGAAGGGAATCAGTTATATCAAGCCTTATATATTTGTTGGTAATTTGTGGCAACGTGTAACTAAACAAATATGTTATCAAGACTTCCAATTATACGTTTATAATCATTTTAAAGGACAACCTTGTGGCGGTAAGAAATTAGATTTAAAAAAAACACATGGAATTTTTTTGTACGTCTTTTCGCCGTCTCTTAAATTTAATTAAATCTATGATTATTACTCTAATATTAATCAGTATTTTTCAAGTATCTGGTACGTAGTATAAGTTACTTGATATCTATGGGTACATCAATGTTACTTATTAAATAGCACATCTCAGATTACGCTTACATAACATTGTTATTTAAATAAAATAGCTTTGATATTTATGTTGATTACTACAATTGGTTTCCTTCGTTTTATAGTCAATTAACATCTACACACATTACTTCAATATCTTCTCGTCTTTATCCCACTCATACAGGGTGTCCCGTAAGTCGACGCCAATACTGAAACAGGTGACAGAGGAAGTCCTAAGAGACACTAGAAAAATATAAAAAAAAATCTATGTCTAATAGTTTATGAACTATAGCATGTTCTAAATTTTCGAAAAAAAGTACACCCTGTGTTGGTTTTTAGCCTGCAGTAGCTATAACTCTTTACTTTTTTAAATTTTTATTTTTCTTGTCTAATCTTAAATAGTGTTTGTATAACCTATTGTTTAAAATTATAGGCTAACTGCTACAGATTAGAAGATAATGCCACTTTTATCCGAACTATAACGGAACGATTAAATATTCGCCCAACTTTAAATGACTGTCCTGAAAAAAAAAAATACCAACGCTAGTATGGCACGTCGCGCGAAAAGTTGGCGCATTTAATAAGGATTCTAAAATGGCAAAGCACTTGCTACATTATTTCTTACATAACAGGGAAAAAAATATTTTTCTTCAAAAATCGCAATTTTTAAAAAAATCTTTTTTATCTACTAAAAGTGATTTTGGAGTAACGAATTGTATTGTATTGCCACTTCTAGTTTAAATGGGAGGAAGAGGCATTCCATGAAGTTCTAGTAAGACAGATATTGACGCTTTCGAGTGTTTTTTTTTCTTGCTATAAAAATTACTGGGATTAAGGTTTTTTCTATCTCTGGAGCCGTTGGCTTGGTCGAGCGATGTCTTTCACGTCGGTCTGTTCGTGGCCGTCATCCAGATCGGCAGATCTTACACTGCTGATTTACTCAGCTGCTTTAATGTGTGTTCAAAGTGTACTTTGTAACTTTGTATCGTTATAACGATATGCGAACCGGTAATTTTTGAGAAGATGTTAGTTGTATTGGAGCTGAAGGAAAGCGAACATGCTTTTTTTATAATTTTTAGCATCCCAATTATAATTGTTTAAAAAATATGGAAAATTTATCGCAAAAAAAAAAACTCTCGAAAACGTAAGAATCTATCTCCCTCGCTCATGATAGAATGCCTCTTCCTTCCATTTAAACTAGAAGTGGCATTTAATGACATTCGTTACACTAAAATCACTTTTAGTAGATAAAAAGATTTTTTAAAAATTGCGATTTTTGAAGAAAAATATTTTTTCCCTGTTATGTAAGAAAAAATGTAGCAAGTGCTTTACCATTTTAGAATCCTTATTAAATGCGCCAACTTTTCGCGCGACGTGCCATACTAGCGTTGGTACATTTTTTATTCAGGAGAGTCATTTAAAGTTGGGCGAATATTTAATCGTTCCGTTATAGTTCGGATAAAAGTGGCATTATCTTCTAATCTGTAGCAGTTAGCTTATAATTTTAAACAATAGGTTATACAAACACTATTTAAGATTAGACAAGAAAAATAAAAATTTTAAAAAGTAAAGAGTTATAGCTACTGCAGGCTAAAAACCAACATAGGGTGTACTTTTTTTCGAAAATTTAGAACATGCTATAGTTCATAAACTATTAGACATAGATTTTTTTTTATATTTTTCTAGTGTCTCTTAGGACTTCCTCTATCACCTGTTTCAGTATTGGCGTCGACTTACGGGACACCCTGTATATGGTCACCACACAAAGTTTTGTTTATAATGTCAATACTTATAAAGAGGAATTATTTGTATGTTTGTATGCATTGAACTCAAAAACTACAGGACTGAAGGAAATGAAAAGGAATGCTACATTATCACTGAGTAACATAGAGTATAGTTTTTAATTCCGAGCTAACAAAGTCGCAAGCAAAAGACTTCAATATAAGAGTTAAATTTTCAGGTATATTCCACGGACGTAGACCAACGCTGGTCATGATCGACCATGATCTTATAAAGGCTGTTACAACTCGAGATTTCGAATATTTTATGGATCGGAATTCAATAAATAGTAATGAACCGAGGTTCTTGAAACGATCATTAATTAACTTAAAGGTAATTAAACAAATATCGTTATTAATTTAATTTAAAAATATTTTAACTGTATTTGAAATTAGCTTCGAATATTTTGCATGTTTAACGGGAATTTAGATAATTATCGGCCAAATGTTCAAACGCCACTCGAATTTAAGCGTCGCTTAAAATCTAAGAGGTATCAACATTAAACGATGTCGCCGTAGAATTTGTAGTTTAGGCCCACGCCTAAACTACAAATTCTACGGCGACATCGTTTGAAGTCCACGACTTAACATGTAAGACGCTCTTAAGTGCGAAAAACTTGAAAAACTATTCTTTTTCAAGTTTTTCGGCAGTGCGTATTATTAAAATTAAAATTAAGTATTATATTGCAGGGATCGGAATGGAAATCAGTTCGCAGTACTATCACACCGTCCTTCAGTTCGGCGCGATTGAAGAACATGATGCCACTGATTCAACAAAGTTCAGATCAAATGGCGAAATTCTTACACCAATATGGTAATTGTTTTTATATATGATACAAATTCAAATCGTGGGTGTCCACTGCTTGCACACGAAATTAATACGTTTATTTCTTATACGTTTTTAAGTAGTGGAAACCCACAGTTAAAATTAATTATTAAAAAATAAAAAAGTACATAATATGTCCTTTTTTAGATAAAAGTGACGTTGAAATGAAAGATTTGGTAGGCCATTTAACGCTGGAAGTGATCGGCGCATGCGCATTTGGAATTAAAACCGACGCATTGACTGACGAAAACGCCCATTTCGTAAAGGTAATGTATAATTTTAGAAAAACTCGGCCCGCGTACCCCTTTCTATTATACAAAAGTAAAGCCCTCCGCTGAGGCGACCTGCCTAGGCCATAATATTTTCAAAGTAACTAGGCTTAAGGTCAGGGCTCCCGCTACCATAAATGCAGTGTGCAATGCACACTGGCGCCATTCTTAAGGGCCGCCAAAGCCAAGGGCTCAATAAAAAATATTATAAAAGTTCTTTGCTATATTTGAAGCACCTACCTACAATAAAAAAAAGATAATTAAAAATGCTTAAGGGGCGCCAAAATCCTTTTTTGCACACAGGCCCCAGTAGCCCTTACGGGGGCCCTGCCTCAGGTTACGTTTGTTAGTTTTTGATTTTTCGAGTTATTGTTCTCAGGTAGCAGAACAGTTCGGCTACCTATCGACTAAGAAAAAGGTTTTATTGTTGGCATTTATAATGTTCATGCCGCATTTGATGAAATATTTCAATATGTCCTTTTTGAATACTGAGGCCGCCGAAGAACTTGTCAGGGTTTTGAAGGTGACGAAGGCTGAGCGAAGGAAAGCCGAATCAAGGTAAGAAAAATACTGTTTTAAAAGTATTAGGAGTTTAAAAAAAAAAGTTTATTTTCAAAATCGATTTTTTCTATTTCAGAAAAAGAGATTTCTTGCAACAGATAATAGATGCCGCAGACAAGGAGAAGGAAGAAGCAGAAAAGACGGGAGGAATTGTTCGTAAGTATTTTTAGATTTTTAAAAACAATAACCTTATTTCATCGGGGAAATATTAGCGTGAGATTCCACTGCTGATTCAAATTGTATTCCAAACATTTATTATCTTTGTTCTTAGTATAAAACAATTAATTGTTTGATAACAAACAACTTACTTATCTTATTCGTTATAAATGACTGATATCATTCACTAACGTCCTACATTATCAGACTAATTGCGTTGCGGTTTATTGCTTTAATGTTCTTTATACTTAAACTATTTAATTAATGTGGATATGAATAAAGAAACAATTATGAAACATTCTATTAATAGGTATTTAATTTCATTTTTAATTTAGGCAAATTAAATTTTATTGTAATTTAAAACATCGGTTACCCTAAGGCCTTACGCCGAAGGAAGATCACAATTTTTGCAGGAACTTGGTCTAATGGAGTCTTAGAGTTAGGAAAAGCTTTTCTTATATGTTCGAGTAATAATTACATAAATAAAGTTAACATCCTAGTTAAACTTAACACGTTCGATGCCGCCAACTTACATGGAAACCCTATCATGCGAAAAATATATGGCAAGGAGAGTATGTTTATTGTTATTTTTTTATAGATCTCGATGAGGACACAATAGACGGGCAATCTTTCCTCTTCCTCATAGCAGGGTACGAGACATCAAGCACATTGCTATCATTCGGTATTCACACTCTGGCCGTCAATCCGGAACTACAGAAAAAGTTGCGCGATCATATTGTAGAGGTCACAGAAGGAAAGGAAATTACATACGATCTATTGACTGAACTCGATTATCTCGAAGGATTTTTATTAGGTAATTTTTTTACTAATCTATACATTTTTATTTCGATAGATTTTATTCTTAGGCTACGCTTGTTGTGACCTCAGTTGCTCAAAATTGGTAAGCAACTTAGGCCAAATAAATCGAAAAAATGTGAAACTACCATCTTTATGTGTCAACACGTCCAATGCCGCCAATTTGACTCACGAGTTTAATAATAAGAAATCGTAGTATTCTTAACATTTTTAATTAGGTAAAGAGAAGATACTGCTCCCTTATATTGGAGCTATATGTACCCTCATTTATACCCTATTAATTTGGGAAAAATAATAATTACCTATAATAATTTTCCAGAAACACTACGCTTACATCCCCCACTATCGCGTGTAGACAGAGTATGTGTAAAGGACTATGTCATCCCCGGGACCAACATAACGATAGAGGCGGGGCAGGTGGTGGCCATACCGGTGTACGGCGTGCACATGGACCCGGACATATACCCGCAACCGGAACAATTCAGACCGGAAAGGTTTATGGGGGAGGAGAAGAAGAATAGACCATCCCATTTGTATTTGGCTTTCGGAGCCGGACCAAGGAATTGTATTGGTAAGTAATTTACGGTTTTTTTCGTCAAATTTTCATTTAGTTCTTGTGAAAGCAAATCAGATGTTTGGTAAACGTAAATATGACTGCAAATATTATGCAGCTTATGGGTTTTCCATCCGGTTATTAATTAAATTTATTATTATTAAATTCATCATTATTCATTATTCAATTCATCATTATACATTATTCATTAATTTTAATTAAATTAAATTCATTTATTAAAACATCACATTGCGTTTTTCAGGTATGCGCTTCGCCATGATATCAGCCAAGATAGCTATGGTGTCGTTATTAAAGAATTTCAAATTCTCACCTTGCGCAAAGACCGAAAATCCTGTCATTATCGACAAGGAATCTACGCTGTTGAAGCCAGCGGCAGGTTTATGGGTGAAAATAGAAAAATTGTAAATTAATCTTATATTTATTTACAATATTTGTTTTTGTGTGTAAAAAAGTTATTCAATTTTTATAAACTTAGCTATAAAAAATCCTATACTATTTTTGTAAATGTCTTCAACTTGCCGAAGTGGATCATTTTCGGGGCCAAAACGTTGTACCATGATTCTGTAGACAAGTAATAAAATATTAAAAGATAAAAGAAAAATCGAAAGGACAAACATTTTTAATTTATAATAATACATTTTACCACTTAATTAAGAAAAGATCTACTAAATTTATATTAAAACTTGTGTATTATTTGATATTTAAATGTTTGCCCTCTTAATAACTTTAAGAGTCTATTTTATTTGAAGTTTTCTAGTACAAATATGTTATTTACAGTATTATTAAAATATGTTTATAATCTAAATAATGTATGGTGAATGTTTAAGATTATTAAATAAATACATATTAAATATTACCTTTGTTCATCAGATAACCCAACATTAGGTAAGCCCGGACCTCCAAATAAAGGTTCCGCGGGAACTAATTTCATATTTGGATACTTCTCTAACACCCATGCTACCATTCTTTCATTTTCTTCCTCAGTTACTGTACATGTACTGTACACAAGTATTCCTTCCACTTTTAATACTTTAATTGCCTAAAAATAAATTAAAAAGGCCAATAGAATTAGTGGTCGTCCACTATTTGAAAAATATTACGAAATTGACCAGACGGCAGGGGCGCCTTAAATATCACGTGTATTTATTTTCTCACTTACGACGTAAATTTTAATGAATAAAACATATCTCCTATACTAATATTACCTAAGAAAAAAATACACGTGATTTTAGCTAAAATGTGGAGTCAAATAGTTGTTAAAAAACTTCACGTGCTTAATGGACGGCCTCCCCCTTTTAAAAAAACTCCACTGCCAAACGAGGTTTTTTTTATAAATAAGTGTATAAATATTTTTTGAATCTTTTTTCAAAATAAAATGTTAATTTTGATACCGCTTCAATTAATTTCCTTTGCACATGTTTATATGATTGCAACATTTTTGGAGTAATATTATTAGTCAACTGTGGTCGCTGTCCTAAGCCACTGCAAGGTCCATCTAAGAGCACTTTATCAAAACTATTCAATGGAAATGGAGGTTCATTAATTTCTCCCTCACTATCTTTATAACATTTTTCAGAGTTATAAGGGAACACTTTAACACATGTTATTCCGTGTGCTTCTAATTTTTTTATAATCTTCTCAATTTTCTGTTTTGTTTTATCTAAAGCGATAATGTGTGCCTGTAAATAAGTTCATATTACTGCTTAGTAAAGATGGTTATATATTAGACTAGATTTGGTGCGGAGCATTACTTATGCAAGTTGTTCTAAAACAGTAATCCTTGTTTATAATGTAATATTACAAAAATTACTGCATCCAATACTGAAATCCCGGCACAAACACATGAGTTAAAACTGTATATTACAAATTTGTTTAAAAAGTTGCAACACCTACAATCTACATTATTTGAGGCAGCTTTTTGTTAATATTTTATATTTAAAACAAAAATTATACAAAATAAAAATATTGTTCTCCTTCTGAGTCTCTATATATAGACTCTATGTAGTCTGAATATTGAGATAACAATAATTTGTATGGAAGTGGCAGCTGTAAAATTTCACAACAAAACTTACCTGATTTTTAGACATCTCAGCTAAATGTGTAGTTTTGTTACCGGGAGCTGCACACATATCAAGTATATGTTCACCGGGATTCGCATTTAAAACCCAACCAACTACAATAGATGGGAGATTTTGTAATAATATATGACCTTCTGGGTATATAGATTCATTTATAACTGGCAACCTTGAAGCTGGCAATAACATGTGTATGGCAATACCACTGGAAAATAAAATATATTCATAACATTACAGTATCTGACTGTATATATATTTTCTTTTTAAATAATTAGAAAAAAAATATGATATGTTATTAAGAATAATTGAAATATACCTTGGCTTGATAGCATTGTCGAATAAATTATACCGTTGCATTTTCAAATAACCTGTTCCCACATACATTTTTCTGCCTTCATAATGTACTTTAAGACCTCTTTTACATTGACCATCTAAATCTCCATACACATCAACTCTCTCATTTAACTTACAACCTACAAAAAATATACAAATTGCTTGTAAAATTAAAGTAATAACTAAAAAAAACGTCAACAGATTGGTCAACAATTTTGAAACTTTCAGAAAGTCATAGTCATTTTTATAAAAGAATTGTCAAGAAAAATGTTACTTAATATTATAATTTTTTACTTTAATTATAGTTAACACAATGGGCCCGGCACTGGGGACTAACAGTGAGCTTTCTGTGTTGCCGGCACCGGTTCCTGGTGATACTCACTAGTATTTTCGTTTTGCTAGTGCGCAACAAAGGAGAATTTTTTTTCTCATTCTTCAACAGTCAACAGAAAATAGACATTAACACATTCAATGCCGTTATAAGTGAATTTTGTGATTTTTTTTATACTTACTAGTTGGAAGTGCTAAAACTCCTGGTGCGAAAACATGAGCACCTCTTAATACTGCAGTTGCACATGATGCATCAACTATTACTTCATCATTACATTTTTCTAAAAATACTTTTTTCGACCACTTTTCAACAATAAGACAATCTTCTCTGAATAAATAAATGTTGGGTATAATCACGCCTAATTCACCACTTTGCTGCAACAATCAAAACTTGTAGAAATCTACTGAAACTACTAATTAAGACTTGTTTATCTTTTTTAGAACTCACTTTCTCTAAATAGTTTCTTAGATGTTTAACATCAAATTCTTTCAATTTATTGATCCTAAATGATGTAAAATTTGGGGTTTCAGAAAGCCACATCGTTAATTTGTTCATCATTTGTGCAAAAGTTTAACAGGTTAGAAGGGTAATTTTATATATGATTTATTTTATGATACCACTAATATTATTAAACCGAGGTTAACGTCAAATTTTATTTGAAGGGGTAAATCGCAATAAGCAATGAACACTTAAGATAATAAAGAAATAAAGTCTTGAAGCAACAAACAAAAAATCAACAAAAAATGTGATTGTCAATGTCAGACGTCAGATTTTTAAAAAATCGTTCAAAAATCACGACCACAAAATCATATGTCATTCAGTAGGATTGCTTTGAAAGTGCACGTAAAAACAATATTTATTTTAAAATACTGTCCTTGTTTGGCATTTTACTAGCCTCTTTTTTTGTTAGTTTTAAACTCTAGTGGAAAGTCACAAATATCCTAAACTTTGGACTAATTTACGAACTTAAAACACATAAATACTCGAGTCAATAGTCGTAGGTAAAATGTCCTTATTGTATTTTATGATGTCTAATGAAATTTAAGCATAGTGCTAAAGCTTGGGGAAAGCAATAATTTTGGTATACTCATATTTCCAGAAATATTAGAACTACTCCTATTTTCATACTGGCCACTTTTTCGTCGATACGTGGCATAGGCACGAACAACTTCCACGTTCGCCGCCATTTTGACATCCAGCGATTTGTAGAGACTTTATTAAATTGTAGCGTTTTTCGTCATATTTCGTATATTTGCTTCCGAAAATGTAAGTATATTCATCAAATTATTAGTAATTACAAAGTGTTTATTTCTTGCGCACTCAACAACTGATAATTTTCCTCATCGTAAACCCTGGGTGGTGACCGTAGCGGAGGTATCAACAGCGGTGTCAATCTTTGTCTAAATTAGTCGTAGTAAAACTAATTGTATTGTATAATTGAGCTGCATTATCATTTAAAAGTCAGTGATACTTATTAATGTTAAGTCTTACTAACAATCACATTGTAAGAAATCTGCTTATTGGTGTTGAGCTGCCATGTCATTATCATTGATTAAAAGTAACGTAGTCTGACGGATGAGTCAGAGAGATTGAACTTAATAATTTAATAATTTTTCTTTCAGACGACTTAAAAAGCTGCAAAATGGGGAATATGTTTGCAAATTTATTTAAAGGCCTATTCGGCAAAAAAGAAATGAGAATATTGATGGTGGGTCTCGACGCCGCTGGTAAAACTACAATTCTATACAAACTAAAATTAGGCGAAATTGTTACAACAATTCCTACGATTGGTAAGTACTGTTTAGTCGTATTTCATTAGTTTGTATCTGTAAATAATTTTTTAAATTCAATATTTTGGCTTATCATATCTGAGTACCAGCTACTTTCATAGGTTTTCTTTTTTTCTTTAATGATGGAAAGATGCCAAAATTTACTCTGTTCAATTCATATATGATAATGATGACATGTAAATATTTAACATTTGTATAATACATCATATAGTTATTATGTTCAGAGGCATTATTCTGGTATAATAGTTTGCATTATGGTACTAAAAGTTATGATCGTAACATAACCTAAATTTAGTCTCATTAAATGTTTCAAATTGTTGTAGTTTAGATATTCTTGCCTCTGTTATGCCATAAAAAGTGAAAGTTAAGATTATGATTAATAATTGTGCAATTAACATTTTGTGTTTAAATCAAGAATAAATTCTGTGAACTAAACAACCAAATTATGCACACAACCCATTTAAGGGTAGACAGATTGTGTGAAATTATTATCTTTTGTGAAGTCATGCAAAATGTGTGCTAGTCGTGGAGTTGCTGGGAATGGAGCCCATCATGGGTCGAACTACACTAATCTTGTATCATTATTTGGTTTTGATTGCATTTTAAATCTTTATCTATGTGACAATTCCAATCCTTTTATTATAAGGAAAGTGTGGGAAGGGATGTGTATTTAACAGAGAGTGAATGTATAAGAAGAAATATCCCTATATATGTCACTTTCTACATCATTAAATACAATGTACAGTCGAACCGGGAAAAGCGAGACCGATAGACTGCGATATTTGTCTCACTTACAGAGGTTTCTCGCTTGTCTATGTCTTGCTTATCGAGGTTTAACTGTATCTATAAACTTTTAAATAGTCTACTAGGTACTTTTGTCTAGGTCATTTCAGTGTTTAGTGACATCAGGTGGATGTTTTCACATTTGCCCGCCCTCTACTAGAAAAACTTGACTCGATGTCCTGGATAGTTGGAAATTGCTTAAAAAAGGATTAACTATAGTTTTCTTGTTTCAGGGTTTAATGTTGAAACTGTAGAGTACAAAAACATCAGTTTCACTGTATGGGATGTTGGTGGCCAAGACAAAATCAGACCACTGTGGAGGCATTACTTCCAAAATACACAGGTAAGTACATTAAACATATTCTTTAACTTTCTCTTTTAGCATTATTTACATTGAAGAAAATCTGACATCACAGCTTTCTTACCCTTTCCAGAGAAAGATGAAAAAAAAAATATTTTTAAATCACTATTTAATGAGTTTCTTTTATTAGTTATTTAGGGATTCTACTTAAGCAATAGATTTGTGTATGAGGTTTAGAGTTAATTTTGAATATAAATAGAAGCTGTTAAAATAAGTTTTCTCAGGTCTATAAGACAGTTTTTTGAAATACTTATCAACTGTGTATGTTTTAAGGTTGACAAATTTACTTAATTTAGTAACATGTGTAATACTTATAAAATTTATTAACATTTAGATAAGTACTTTATCATTTTTATATGGGCGTGTCATTTACTACTAATGTTACTCGTATCCAAATGTTTTGAAATTATTATCATGATTTCTTAATAAGTAATTGTTTGTGACTGGTTCATGCATACTTTCTCTTTTAGTTCAACTTTGGTATAATTTTATATAAGTTTTTAGTTCAACAATATTGTATTGTTTGTAAAAAAAAAATCTTTACTAAAATGAAATATAATACTAGTGTAATTCTAGTTTGTGGCAATTGGAGAAGATTTACAGCTTCTGTTTACATAAGAGGTACAGATTTTAAACCAAGCTTCTGTCTCAGGACAAGTTCCTATTATTTTATTAACCAAGGAGGAGGTTCTCAATTATTTTGATTTTTTCAATACTTTTTGATATGGATCTTTTGACCTTATGTAAGTGGGAAGACAGGGAGATAAATATGTATATAAAATTGTTTGTTTTTATTTTAGGGTCTCATCTTTGTAGTAGACAGTAATGATCGGGAGCGTATCGGGGAGGCGCGCGAAGAGCTCATGCGGATGTTAAGCGAAGATGAACTACGAGATGCTGTACTTCTCATCTTTGCAAACAAACAGGTGAGATATATTGTGTCACTGATGACGATGATGTCACTTCAATCGTAACAGCTTTGTACAAAATTTATATCCCACTCATTCTATTTTATAAAACATATGTATATCGTAAGGACTATTTAAATTTATGTTAACACTAACATTTTGATTTAATTTAAGTGATCCTTAAAAAAGTGCAATTTTTTCCTCATAGTAAGTCCTTCAATATTTGCTAAAAAATTAACATTATCACCATTAGCTTACTTATATGCCCCCACCGAAGGGCTCGGAGTGTGCCCAATTCAAGGCTAACTAATATATAACACGAATATATTTCCTGATTTTAATCTATTTACGTTCCCAAGATAATCTGGTAATTTATTAAATTCAGACGAGTTTCTTGTATCATATTACATAACAATATAATGTAGGCTTACATTGAATAATTATTTAATGATTCAATCTCATCAGGCACTCAATGCATCTATTGTTAAAAAAAAAGAGGAATTAGCATAACACTTCTGTTTTCCTTGTATACAACATAAATATGTGTTACAAGATGTTAAAATCCAAGAAGTGTAAGCAAAGATATCTAAAGAATTTACATTGTTTCTGTCACAGTCTTGCATTTCATAAATTTAATTACTTCAGTGCAGTTTATTATTGAATGTCTGATATATGTACTTTTATTAAGCTTGGATTTTTTTTATCATTCCTCATTTTAAATTATTTTAGTTTATAATAATGTAACCTTTATAATGTTACAAGTGAGTAGTGAAAGTAATGAAAAATCAGTGACAATGAGATTATCTTATCTAAAACATACATCTCATTTTCCTGTCTAATATTATGATGAATATATTGTGCTGTTGATCCTTGCTATGTTTTAAGCACAATAATGCCTTTTTAATCAGATATTTTCACTCTATTCCTACAGCTTCATTAGACCGATATCACGCAAAAACCCGCTTTACGCCGAAGCATAATCTCCGTTTTTATCGAGAACTCTGTCTAATGAAGGCATAGGGTAAAATGTTTACATAGATGTGAGGATGTGTAGAGAAGCAGGAGTGAGGCAGTAGCAATGCAATGTGTGTGTGTGTTGTAGGATCTGCCGAACGCGATGAACGCGGCGGAGATAACGGACAAGCTGGGGCTGCACTCGCTGCGCAACCGCAACTGGTACATCCAGGCCACGTGCGCCACCTCCGGCGACGGCCTCTACGAGGGGCTCGACTGGCTCTCCAACCAGCTCAAGAACGCCAACCGCTAACCACACACCGTCTGATCACTGAAAGAGACTATGGTTTAAGATATCTTAACTTTATTTGCTATAAATGAATACAATGTATTATGTGCGGATTCAAATGTAATGCGTCACCCGGTGACCGAGCTCGCATCGCATTCTGCCTCGCTGTCTGTGTAACCGCTCCCCAAATCCCTCGCAGTTTACCCTCTCAAAGTATTTATCAGTGTACAAATGAGCCGACGGATGCGTTGTTTGTTCGATCTCTGATGACGTGGAACAAACGGTAGAGTGTAAAGTTTGCTAAATTACAATATTTTTTTGTTTACAATAATCAGTAAAAGAGTGGATCAGTGTACACCAAGCAGTGCTCGTGCATCGTGATGTGGATAGGTTCGTAGCTGACTCGTGATAAACAATCACAGCATAACATGTTTTATATGTATACTATAATGTGGAATAAGTTGTCGTAATAAAGTATTTAAAGTTAATTCACATATACGACTTTAATTAATTTACTCTATTAGTTAATTATTCAACCATTGTCATTTAACACATCCGCTAGTTGCAGATCTCTCGCAGTGTGGCCGCTGTATGTCTTCTGTTTGAGTTTGTCTCATGTGGATCTCCAGAATAAAGTGGTCAGGTCAGCTCGACTTGTCACATAGTTTGATGATCCTTTATCATATCCTGAATCCTTGTGTTTGTGTGCTTGTTGTGGTGTTCACGCGGCGAGCTTTAACCCTCTTTGCGACTTTAAATCGGTCCATGTAGGACAGGAGATTCCCACCACGGTCGCAACCTATTCACATTGCTCGGACCTGCCCGAAGTCCCCAAAACACTCAATAAAATATTCTGTGCATATTACATTTAAAACTTCAATGACTTATTGTATTATGATGTTCATTTCGATCGAAGTTAAGTAGGTAGCGTAAGCTGTTATGTATTTTACATTCAAAAAAACATTTCGTATTGATAATTCTTATGTGGAGGCGGCTTGTTGTGATGGACCTGCATTTATAATTGATTTCTCATGACGAACCGACGTTTAGTTTTAGGTATTTGAATATGTAACAATAACAGCCGGTGTCTGTGCGGAGCAAGTGTTACTTCGACGAGGACCCGCTCAGGACTGGCGTGTTTTTTGATCATACACAATTAATTATAACTTAGCGTTTTTATAATGATTTAGAAAAAAAAAATGTTGAGACACTGTCATGGATTATGTAGGAAGTGCGATGGATAGTTTTTTTTATTTTCACGGAAATCAAGGAGATAAGTGAAGAAGCGATATGTGACATTCCGGTTTCTCTTATGCTGTATTATGGAATAAAGTATCCTCACCAATTTTGGTTTTTTTCTAAACAAAACACCTTATTTAATTCAAAAATTTTGCATACATATTTTCCAAATAATTTTTTTTTTAAATAACTTTAATTTTTATACGTCTTTTTAGTAAAATAAATCGATAATATACATTATTCATACCATATTCATAATTTTCAACTATTTTAAGTTTACAAGTAACATTGAATTAGTAAACAATTTTACTCAATTTTTTTTTTATTTATCAATTTCAAATTACTTCTCATCACTCAGAGTTAACACTTAGGAAGTGAATAATAGAGTATAAACAGAAATACGCAATAGCTAAGTGTTATGATTAATTTTTACATAGCGATAAGTTGGTGGTGCGGCAGTATTATTTATGTAAATGACGCAGAAGACGAAGCGGGGCGTGACGACCTCGCTAATAGCTCGGGGGCGCGTTGTGTATGCGCTCGAGCTGAACCCGCAAGCTATCACTACAAGATAATACGTGTGACGTTTTCATCGAGGTAATTGACACATTTACCCTGTTAAAAATAGATTGAAGTTTATATTTAAGAAACTGATAATTTTCTTTAGAGATATTTGTAAATAAAATAAGGAAACTCTTCCTATTTGATTATGGAAATACCTTACATATAATACTGAAAACAATTGTACAGGGTCAAAACCATCTGAAACCCATAAAACAGAATGACAGTGCTTGAAGTCTACATCGATTAGGAAATCAATTTCTGCGGAAATTAGGTGAATTCTAAAGCAAGGCATTGCTTCAACCTCTGAATTATAATAGTGGATGATATGAAAATCTGAATCTCTGACCCGGTACTATTCAATTTTCTTTTGGTCATTTTTTTTAGCGTACTGGCTTAGCTTTAGTAATTGGGTTACTTTGAAATTTTATAAAGACGACGGGATTCTCAAATTTAAAAAAATTGCATTTAAAATATTTTGCTATTCCTTTAACAAAGTGTAGTGAGGACGTAACAAAAATTCGATGTTAACCACAACAATAAAAAACTCAGTAATTGCTGTTTCGTGCTAGTAAACATTTCCTTGAATAAAAGATCTGAAGAATCTTTAGTACTTTCTGAATAGTGATTATTACTGGCGCCTGTCGGTTTTTTATATCATTTAACCGTTTAAAAACTTTTATGTTTGAGCACAAATATTTGGCAGACTATAATCAACATTCGATTCAATATTTGTAAACAAATAGCGGTACTTTCATTACCTAAATCAAGTTTCACATCAATATTTATAAGAGTTTAAATAAATAAACTAAGCTGTGATTTGCCGATCTGACGGTAACATATGACACTGTATTATTATCCTAGGGCTTCATTAGACAAATGTCACACAAAAAACGCCATTTCCGCGAACTCGGTCTAATGAAGCCCCTAGGGTTAGAGCTGAAAAAGATCTAGGACATGTTTTAACTAAATTATATTAAAGTATTTTTATTAATTGAGATAAGAATAAGTTATTTGAGTGTTTCGGTAATGGAAATCCATGGTAACATCCGTGATTGATAGACAAGAATCCATAACCCTAGACCTAGGCTTCATTAGACCGATGTCACGCAAAAAACGGCCTTACGGCGAAGAAATGATTCCGTTTTTATCGCGAACTCGTTTAATGAAGCCATACGGTTAGAAAGAAACATACTCTTGTTCATTCATAATGTAGATGGTCTTGTTGTCTTCAAATTCTTGATAATAAATTAATAAAGGGGCTCTGGCGTTCCGCCAAACGAACCGAAGCCATCCCCAATCAACATAATTATTAGAGACATAATATATTTGAATGTAATAAAATTATGTTTATTAATCCTTTGAAAGTGAAACGGGGTGAACATACTAATCATCTATAAAATTGTGCATTTCACGTTAGATTTTATCAGCAAAGAAATAAGTTGTGTATGTTTATTGATATAGCATGAAAACGATTTTGTAACGCTCCAGTTTCCACATATTATTTAAGAGTATAATATCCAAAGATATATTATACTATAGATTAAACACTCGAAGCCTAAAAGAGAGGCCTTTTCTTTGACCTCCGGAGGTCTCAAGTAGGGAGATATCCCCTAGTGTTGACCTCTAAATTACATTTGCCGACATAAAAAGTCGACCGAATGTAACGTCTTTTCTCAAATTTTAATTTTATTTCATAGTATTTACTAAAGTTTAATATTATAATTAATCGAGACATTTTTAAAAGGCTAAATAAAAATTTATTACAACCATAAAAAAAATAGTCTTTGTTAAAAATTGTTTGGATTTAAATTGTTTTAAATAAAATAATAATAATGAAAAACGATAATTAACATTTTAATGTATATTTTAGTTTATTCTATTGTTTATTTTAAAAATTAAAAAAAACACATTTCCCAAACTTGATTTTTTTTTTCATGATACTGGCAAGATTTTTTCTTTTTAATAATTTCTTTCGCGGCACGCGTTTTAACATCAAATTACTATGGAGCGCTCCCTCTATGTATAATATATCTTTGATAATATCGTAAACTTTAATTTAATATAGTTTATAGGTTTTTCCCTTACATGGCAAAACATTTTTTAAACATTTTTAATGACATTAACTCCAAGAGTTCAATATTACAACCTAAGGAATAATAAAAAATAATATTTTTTAGTGTCCGACTGCTTTTTTTTAACACGAAGTAAGTAAAATAACTATAAACGTTCAACTAAAAGGTCCGGTCTCCGCATAACCAAGAACAAATATAAGCCAATTGTTACATCAAACCTTTGCTCTTCAATTCAATAAAATAAATGAACTCTGTGACGCACTTAATTGTTGCCACATATAATATAAATAGACGATATGTCTATTTAAATCATGTAATGCCTAACGCTGATATAAATAGCATTAGTATGTAAAATTGATGGCATTTAGTACTAGACATTTAGCTCGGTATATATTATAGGATATATGCCTAGTTGGGCTTTTTGCCAAATTGAGCTGTTGTGTACCGAATTTAAATCAGTAAATTATTATAAATGTGTCCAGCATGTATGAAATGGTCCCATGTTATAGAATTGTGACACTCGAAGACAGGATATTCAATTTTAATGTCACACTTTGTCCGGTTATTATTTCAATTTCAACACGAATTTCAAAATTCTCTGTATATTGAGTAAATCAATTTTAAAATATTTATTGTCGGCAATTAGTTTGCTATCATATAGATAAGTGTTCATATTTTGTATTTTAGTTTTTGGCAGTCAGTATCTAAATAAATCTGTGAACGAGTACAAGTTATAGTTGTTGTAAAAAGGTCGCTTGCAAAGAATTTGAAAGACTAACTAAGCACATACATGTTGCACCTTAGAAGTTCAGTGATCCTGTATTCTATCCTGTAATCTTTTTAATCTGATAGGTTTTGTAAACCGTTACTTACTATGTTCATTTTATGTAACTAACCAACATACTATTTTTCCAAAATTATTAACTTGGTTACACTACCAGGTTATTGGGCGCAGATTAATAGAGGATGAAGCATAGACCTGAGATAAGAAGTAAAGTTAAGAGTTAAGGATGATAAAATATTTGAATTTAAAATGTATTTCGA